>JAQPPZ010001710.1:0-475732 GCA_028583015.1 Wollemia nobilis
ATTTTTATGCTAATTTCATTTAAAGCATTTTGAGACATTTCTTTTAAGGGAAAAACCCCTTGTGGGTCTGCCTTGGTCTGAGATACCATGAACACGAGGTTATACACCGTCAAAATCACCCACACCCGACCTTGGCCGCACCAAAATTATCAATTGGATTTTGGATACCCAATTCAACTTTTTTGTAGGGTGGAGATTTGAACCTGGGACCTCCCTTGGATGATTGCCCTATCCTCTCCAACTCACCTACAACACCTAGGTTATTATTACTTTGGTATACTTTAACCTAAGATCATAAAACAAATTTTATTTTTTTGAATTGATATCAAAGCATGTTATACATGGTAAACTTGAAATCATTTACCTAATTCTAGGCCCCTTGTAAATAGTAGTTCACAAATACAAGAGTTATTCAAGTACTTATTGATGTATATACATATGAAATGTTAGATATAACATAAGAACCTTGGAGATATATAATATTCTTTTCAAGAGAGAATCATAATTTTGAGTTTTTCGGGTGGTTTTGTGACTGGAAAAAATCACACCTCAACATGGTAGTTAAAAGGCATTCAACCTCTGCTCATCTACTTAAAAAATCATGTAGGATTCCATATCATTTTCTCTATATCGATGCAAAAAATCCAAAGTAGAGAAGGAAATGGATTTATAAAAAATGTAAAATAAAAATGGAGGTTTTAAATAACCTTAAAAAATTAATCGTATAGCTAGGGCATCCTTCTATCCACTTAAAATAGAATGGAATTGAATGTCAAGAGAAGGAAACTAAAAGTAACCTCTTTATGGGTATTTATCCTAGAGTAACAAACTTCTTGTAGCATAATGTGATCCTCATTATCTAAGTCCAACTAGGGCTTTGGAATTAATCCTTAAAAATTATAGAAACAAATGGAACTTCCATAAAATAATTCCAAGAACTACTCTACTTCTAGAACCCTTGTAGAGAAATTTTATCTAAATCTTGAGATCGAGTAATGGATATTCACAACAACTCTAATACCATGTCATTTTTAAAAAGACTTTTTGGAAATGAATGAAGTCAATACATTACCCAAAAATAAAGAATAAATAAATTCAATATGAAGAGTGTTACTATATAACAAACTAATCTCACTAAATAAAGAACAATTCATCTAAATATTAATAAAATGGTTGTTCATAAGGGGTATAAGAAGCCAAATTACATGTGGATTTACATCAAAGTTAAATAATTGCTCTTATGGTTGATTATTTATATATTACAATATATGCATGTGTATAAAAATTAAAAAGACCCATAGGGCTATACAAATAAATAAAGTACAAAAATTAGTATTGTCCTTAAGTGAAGCTTCACATCACACATTCCAACATATGTTTGACTAGAAACATGGTGATAACTATTCTATTTTATGAAAGTAGTATGGTCCCTAGAGCTAGTCATAAACCCTCCATACAAAGTAAAGTATATCCTTATTGCTCATTTATATCTTGGTACAAGAGTACTAATATATACCAATGACCATCCCCTTTTGGTTCTACAATAGTAGAGCTATGATATAGAGATGAACTAGGATGGACATTAGATTTTCCAAACAATTCCTAAATCTAACATTATATTTCATTATTTTTACAAATTGAGTCATCGTAGAGAGTGTTGTTGGGCAGATGTTTATATAGTATGGGACTGATTTGATGCTTAATGTAATAATAAATAGGTACATATTATAGTTTTTAATTACATGATATTGCATATATATCCTAGTTATTCCTAAAATTTGTCAATATTTACATGGCAAGAAACAAATTATTGATTCAAGATTCCATCTATAAATGAGAAACCATTTTATTACACAAGGCTAGAAAATGAGTTTCTTGTTTCAAGAAGACAGTTTGAACTATGGTAGGTTATAACTACATCATTCATATTTCATAAAAACTCAGTATATCACATTTTGATAAAAATATAAGGCCTATTGAGTACCAGGTCATATATTTTTAAATATTCCACATCACCTCTTATTATATCATACATTTTATTGATGGTAAACTAAAAAGTGGATTGTTACCAAGTTTCAAATCCTTTTTATGTGTAACCGCCTAAGGGGAAAAGGCTTTAGTTCCACTAAATTCTCTAAAATAAGAGATCAAATAACAATCACTATGATAGCATTATTCTAGATTCTATAATTAATGATGATCTAATACGACTTGGCATTTACTAAACAACAACTATGGAATAAGTGTTCACACTCTTCAAACTTGTTTTAGGTTGAGTTTTTGCTTGAATTCTAAGCACTAATGTTCAAACAAATGGTATTTAGATACTATTTGTACTTTAGCAATTGTATGTAGTAATTAGTATCATGTTACCACTTTAAAGGGTTGTTGATATTTTAATTTATAATAATGAGTGTAAATATTTTTATGGTTTTATCATTTCTATTCTAATTTCTACTTAATGTTAATGTTGTATTTGGATTTGTCTTTGTGTGCATTGAAGGAACCTTAAATGACATAGAAAAACATGGATTCAACTTTAACACTTATTGAATATTATATTGAGGTGAAATTAGATCCTTTTGTTTCACCTAAAATTTGTTCTTTTAACTTGGTCATAAATTGAAAATATTGTGTTAAGACGTGAACTAATAGGAACTTATTTTTAAATAAATGTTATAGTAAAATCCATTGTCATAATTAAAAACTAAAATTAATAGTTATTTGTTATTGGTGAATGGTAAAAGGGTGTGCAAGTTGTTCCTATTTAACTTCTAATATAAAGATTTCTTTTTTTGATAAGTTAAATGTATATTTAAATGGGTTTTTATCAAGGGACCCAAAACTTGATTACAACAATAGCGAAGATCATTGAAAAACCTTAAGGATACAATAAAAATCCTTCCCTAAAGGATGCAAACTACATAAATCCTAAAAAATACCCACACAACAAATAGGACTATCATAGACAAGGAAAACAAGAAAGGGCCAACCTGCCCAAAAATATCTACGTAAAGCACAATACAAGAGAAACAAATTCAATTTGAAATAGGGCCTTCCCACCCAGGGTATCCTTATGGTATAAATGATGGAGAAGAGGATCAAGGCCATCCCACCCAGGGCATCCTTATGACATGAAGTAAGGAGAAGAGGATCAGGGCCATTTCGCCCAAATAAAATGTGTAAAAAAATTAAAGTAGGTTTGACCAACCCAGAATTATTTGAAAAATAAAACACAAGAAAAAAAGCACTTAAAGCAGGAAAAATGACAAAACAATCTTGCCTAAAGGATGGAACTATTAAGACAAGACCATTCCCCAATCCACTAAAAATTAAAATTCAAATTCAAATTGAATATTTTCCATCGAGGACATCTTGGGATGGAACAGAAGGATGCAAACTAGGACACAACAACAAGGACGCAACAACATGGTAAAAGAACTAGCAAAAACCTATAGAAGTCATATCATCAGGTTAAGAAATCCTTATGCAGTAAGGATAACTAATCAGAAGCCAAAGGAGAGAAAAAATTAGTGCAGAACCACGAGCCATTGGAAAGAGGTGGGGAGGTCCTAGGAAACCTTAACATAAGGATCCATGAAGTACGAGCTACCAAAAATGAGCACAAAGCCTCCCTCAAGACCAAAAAAGTAGCAATAACTCTAAAGCAACCTCCAACACCATCTATGAGCAGCTTCAAGTATCTAGAAGAGGATCGAAAAATGTCGAGAATCCACCATTAAGCCTACATCCAGAAACCCAAAGAGCAGCACCACAGGAATAAGCATGAGGTCCCATCCTAAGCCAAAAAGAAATTGTGAAGAGCTGCTCATGAAGCCAAAATTTTAAGCTGTGATGCACTACAAAAAAAAACCTCCAATACTCAACTCTAAATAGGACCCCCAAGAAAATGGGATAGAGTAACAAGCTCCAAGGAAAATGAATCTTGAAGGAACTCAGGACTCCTAGGGGAAGACCCAGGAAAAACCCGGGGGATGTCCCAAAAAACCTTATGGATTCCCTAGTTCATATAAATAATAAGAAAACCCTACCAAAAGGTATGAAAAGGGGAAGAAAAATGGGTAAGTGAAATCCCACCCGAAGGAGATCATTTGTAGAACTAGCCATCCAAGGAGGAAGGGCAAAAGGAATTCCAGAGAACTAGGAAAAAACATAGGGATGACCTAGAAAATCCCAGGGACATCCCAGATCATAGGCACAAAAAATAAAACCCATAAAAAGGCATGGAAAGGGGTAGACAAATGGATAAGTAACCTCCCACCCCAAGGAGATTGTCTGCAACATCATCCAGTTGAGGAAGAGGGCAAAGGAAGTTCCAGGGAAATGGGACAGGACCAAGGATCTTGAACATGACCTAATATAAGTATTTCTTAAGTAAATTCACTTATGAGAATTTTGTAAAGTTATAGTTGTCACCGATGCTAATATTTAAATGTATTTCATTTTATTGTAAATTGGTATTTTATAGAAATATTTAATTAAACAATTTTTAATATGGGATTTTACCAAAGGTAAACTTATCACCCATGTTAATTTTAAGAAGAGTCTTTCATTCTATTTTCTATTAATGTATTTTGTAAGGATATTTTTGAAAATAGTTTTGCATACAAGGTTATGACAAAAATAGATATCTCACCATGTTAGGTTTGAAAAGAGATTGAGCTTGTTATTGATTTAAGACTTTGTTGGATTTTTGTTAACCATTGGATTGAAGGAAAAAAGCATCTAATATAATAAATTTAAGAGAAAACACTTGACAAACTGAAAATATAAAATTAAACATGGAATACAATATATTTCAACTATTACTATGGTAAATGAATAAGATAAAATATTGAAACTACTTTCGCTAATATTGGAAATTAACTTGTTAATAACAATCTACTAGGTCTTATACGACTTCACCAAGTAGATTGTCCATAACCTACAATAATTTAAATGTTGGTAATAGTATTAGAATTAAAATAAATAAATTACTTAAAATTATTTTCAACAATAGCATTGCATTTCTTGAAGTTATTGACAAAAGGTTAACTTTCATTAGATTATTAAATACAATGAACACAAATTTGAAATTTTCAAACAATTTTTTTTATTATTAAAATGATAATTGATATTTAAAATAATAAAAAAAACGTATATAAAATATTATAAGATAAAATAAATTTTTAACAATTTTTTTCTTGTAAAAATAATTTATATGATATAGTAGACCTTCTATATTTACAAATTTGTTAAAAAAATAAAATATATAAAGGGAAAAATGTAGAATTTTAATGTCAAATATTTTGGTAAAAGACATAAACAAATTAAGAAATTAAACCTAGGTATAAAAATTTATAGGAAATATTATAATCAATGGAACGGAAAAATATGCTTATATCCTCGATAAAATGAATTAATTACTTATTATTGCAATGTATTAAAATGGAAGATTCATTATGGTCTTAAAAATCTAGGGAGAGATGGATTAAGGATAGGAACAAGAATACCAACACTTTTCATGCTATAGTCAAAATTTATTAATCTTTTCATTGAATCATAAATACTTAAACTCCAAATAGAAGTTTTGAGGAAGAAGAATATATTAGGAAGGAAGAAATTAATTATTTTAATTATTCTTTTGTCAAAAATTGTAGAAGATGAGGTTGAAGAGAAGCTTTTGTAAAATATTCTATCATTTATCATTAAGGACAAAATGGAAGTTTGATGAGGAATAACTCTAAGGAGGAGATATAGGATACAACCTTCTTGCTCCGTCCTACAAATTAATTGACCTTAATGGATTTCCTCTAATTTTGTTTCAAAAAAATTGGCATTTATTAAAGAATGACATATTGATGATTGAAGAGGCTAACAAGAAATATATTTGATGCAGAAACATCAAAGCAATTTAATTTTGTATTATATCAAGGTTTGTTAATATAACGGTTATGGGTAAGCAAAATTTATTATATCAAGGCGTGGATGGATAAAGGACCAAAATTTGTTGACAATTTTTCTTTGTGGGTTTCTTTCCCATTGGAAAAAGCGGTCCCTTAGGGAAGTAGGAGAGACCCATTGGATTCTCAAATCATTCCATAATCTACTCCAAATTGCTTTGACAAAGTCACAATAAAGGAAGATATGATCTATAGTTTTGTCCTTGTTGCAGTATAAAACAAATCTATTAAGCAACTAGAAAACCCTTTTTCTGAGACTATCTAATGTTAATATTACATTATTAGTAGTTTTCCAAATGAAGAAATATATTTTTGGGATTAGTCCTTTCACCCACACCTTATTCCAAAGGAGAGGAGATCCATCCATTGGGGCAGCATTCAATAATTTATAGGTATATTTTACTTTGTACTCTCCCCTCTCATCGCCATTCCAAAATAATATATCTTCATCCTCAGAAATGATATATTTTTTGCTTTTCAAATATTTTATAACTACCTCCAACTGCTTGTTAATCTCTAATTTTAGATCTTCTTGAACCTACCATTACCAACCTTCCTTTGTTAGTCTAAATTAATTACAGACTCTTATTCCTTGGTTATTCATAACCCATCGAGACCCTTCTTTGAGTTCTTCATACCAACTAAGTGGATTATTCCTCAACAAGGCATCTTCCTAGAAAAAAACCTCAATACCTCTCATAACATCCTAAGAAAGTTGCTCCAAAAAAAACCTTTCGATTCTTACAAGTCTAATCCAAAATGGAGAACCTTTTGGGAGGATCTCCACCCTTAGAAAAGAGTTTGAATTTTCAATATACTTTGCTTTGCATATTGAATTCCATTCACATGATTTCTTTTTGCACAACTACCATGCAAATTTTCCCCTTAGGGCTTTGCTTAGAACCTTCATTTTTCTCAATCCAAGCCCTCCCAAGAACTTGTTTTTGTAGACCTTATCCTAGGCTACTAGAGTCATTATATTTTTCTCCTCAATTCTAGACCAAATAAATCTATTATAGATTTAATGAGTCCTCTTGGCAATATTTGAGGGTATTTTGAATACAAGTGTACTATATATAGGTTTGTTGTGAAAGGTTTTTTAGTCAACAACAATTTCCTAGCCTTGCTCAAAATGAATTCTTTCCACCCTACAAGATTTTTTGCTAATTATTTCCAAGATTCCATCCCATTTTTTTTTTAATTCTCCTGATAGAGAGTACTATTCCCAAATAGGTTGAGGATAGACTACTAATTTGGCAATTTAAAATCTCAGCAATCTTCCTTTTTCTTCTCTCTAGAGTGTGGAGAAATTACACCCTAGTATTGTGGAAGTTAAAATTTTAATGTGAGGAAACCTCATACAATTCAATAACCTTCATCAAATCCTTTACCTCATGGATTGATGTATTTCAAAGAAGAATGGTATCATCAACAAACTAAAGATGAGACACAATTTCATGGTTAGGATAAGGGAGGATGCCATTAATATTCTTGTCCCTTTTTGTTTTTATTTCCCTTCCTATAGCCTCTACCATAAATATTAAGAGATAAGGGGATATGGGTCCCTTTTTCTTAGGCCTCTCTAAGCTAGGAAGAAGCTCACCACTTCCCCATTGATCATCACAAAAAGTATTGTTGTTGATATTGCACAAATCCATATTGCTGCTAGGAAATTATGAGAGGTATATGACTTTCTAATCTTCTAGCCAAGATTTTAGTGATAATTTTATACACAATGTTGCTTTAATTTATTGGTTTGAAGTCGTTGAAGTTATTTTCCTTGATGATCCTTGGGATGAGTGTTAAAAAAGTTACATTCCAAGACATAAATATCATTTCATTCTCTCGAGATTCTTTTAATGCAGCCACTGCATCATCCCCAACAATATCCTAGCAATATTGGAAGAACCCAGTAGGGAAACCATTAAGCCTAGGAGACTTTTCTTTATTCATAAGTATCACTACCCCTTTGATATCCTCCTTTTATAAGGGTTTTTTTAGTTATTTATTAATTTCAAGAGAAACCAATGCAAGAATATAATCTAGCACTTTAGCCATAGCTTGTTCATCCTCAATATGATCAATATAAAGAAAAATTTTAATATAATTTCACAAATTCCTCTTTTATTTCTTCCATATCATTGGTGATATCCCCATTAGCCTTCTTTATTTCCAAAATTTTATTAAAACCCCTCCTTTTAATAGTTGTGAGTTTATAGAATTTTGTATTCCTATCACCTTCTCTCAACCAAGACACTCTTGATTTCTATTTGTAGTGCACATCCTCTTGTGCAACCACATTATGATATTCAAAAATTTCCTCCTTTTCATTCATATTAATGGCTTTAGTTATTCCAAATGTGGCAATTTCTTCTATTTGTTCTAGTTTAGCTTTCATGTTATTTTTTATAATACTTACTTGATGATATACTTCTATGTTCCATTTTTAAGCATTATTTTAACATATTGTAACTTTTTGGTTACTTTGTACATGCATGCGCTAATAACCTTCAAATCCCACCACTACTTTAGTTCTGAGTGGAAATCAGGATGAGGCATTCACATATACTCTCAAAATTTTCTAGTTTGAGGGGAAGCTTGTAGAAAAAATGGATTATGGTTAGAATTAATTCTTGAAATGGTGTTCAATTGATACTCTTATTACCAATCCATCCAAGCATTGAAAACCAATATTTTATCTAATATACAATTGAATAAAATTTTGGCCCACTCTTCTATTTGACCATGTAAATTTTCTACATTTGAGGTCTAAATAAATTAGACCAAAATAGTCAATGAAGTCTCTTAGCTCTTCCATACTTATAGATAAATCCTTTTTTCATCCCATGTTTTTAGAAATGAGCAAGGGGAATTGAAATCCCTTACAATTAACCAAGTTTATTGTGTAAAATTACTCCTATACCTTTGAATTTAAATCCAAGATCTTCTTCTCTCTAGAAAGAAATTAGGTGCATATATATTTGACAATACAAAACTAAATCTAGAGTTCATACAATTTACAAACAAATAAATGTACCTATTGGATGAAAATGTAATCTTGTTGTATTTATTATTTCAGGATTCCATAAACTCTAGATACCTACTACTCTCCCATCAACATAGATCCCTTAAAACTCAACATTCCTCCATATCACCATTTTAGAATTCTCCATATTATTCTCTTGGATTTTTGTTTCTTGAAGCATAAAAATATATGGTTTGTATTCCTTACATAGATGTTTGGAAATTCTTTTTTTCTCAAGGGAATTGTAGCCTTGAATATAACAACACAAAGTCTTCATTTATCATTCCTTGGGGTTATTACACCCCCACTCTCCTCTAGAGTTCGCTAAATTCAATTAGCTATCTCTTTTATGTTTCTCTAGTTCTAATTGTTGCATTTAGAGGTCTTCCAGATGTTCCTTTACCACATCGGTACTCTTTCTTAAATTTCTTATTGTTCTTACTAGAATGGTCTCTTCTCTACCTTGATTAGAATAAAATATTTCTATTAATTCACCCATATTTATTTTGTCTTACATACCTCTTATCTCGCTTGGATTTTCTTATATAGATTCTATTATTTCCAATTCTTTATTTTTCTCCTACACATATTACAATTGGGTTTCCTTTATAGTTGATTGATTTAATTCTTCGTCTTCTGTATATACTCCCATTTCACCATATTCCATCTTATCCTCATATTCTAAAGGATTAAAATGATTTGTCTTCTCTACCTTCATCTTGTATTGATTCTTTTTATTCTATTTATTTCTTGATCTCCATTCTTGTCTTCCACCAACCCTTCTTTCCATAGGGAGAGGCTTATTTGGACAACCTTTTATCATATATCCCATAAATTTATATATATTTCAATATTTTGATCTATTATTATATTAAATATTTAGGTTCCAACATGTTTCACCATCCTATAGTGTTATTTGAGTTGGAATTTTTTTGGATAGGTCTACATTCACACAAAATCTAGTAATGATCATTCTTGTTTTAGCTCTAGTTGGATTGTCTATTGCTACCAAGTTTCCAATTGATTTATCAATCCCTCAAATCACTTCCTCACACAATTTTTTTTTAGGAAGGTTATGAAATAAGACCCAAATTGAGGCAATATTTATGTTTATATTTTTCGGTCTAAAATCCTTCTTCTATTTTATCAAAAATAACTCTTTTTCCCAAAAAACCAGGGCACATTCAATAGGAAGACATTCAAATATTCTTCTATATTTAATTTAAACAAGAGGTAATCCTTGGGAAGAGAAATTATATCAACATTACCTTTTATCCTCCATCACTCTTGCACCCATCCATGAATTAAGTCTAGGTTTGGCCTAGGTCCCAGGAACTTATCAACCAAAGCATATTTCCTCTCTTCTTGAATCTGTTTGACAATGTCTTTGACAAGACAATTTTTAACAATTCATCTTCAACTTTTTGAGGTTCAATCCCCTAAATTGAATTGACCTACCTTAATTTTGGGTTTGTTATATTTTGATACATTGTGCAATGAGAGATAGAAATCACAAGATGTAAAATAATATGAAAGAAAGTAAATCTACGATATGACTGAAATATGCTATAAATAGAAATGATAAAAATGAATACAATGTAACTATGGAGGAAATGGACACTCCATTTAAAATGATATTGGACTACATTGCACCCATCACCAATATATGGTGATATACACAACACTATGCTACTACCTATGAATATGCTCTAAGCTTCTATATTCTACTTGTTACAATGAGACCCTTTTTATATAGGAAGATAGGTTCATTGGCCAACACTCTACCTAGCTATGCAAGGGATACCTTGTACATATACAACTTGCACATTGACACTTTTGCATTTATTACATTGCATTAAGTAACTAGTTAACTTCCCTCAAAATTATTCGAATGTCCTAAGTATGTACCTAGAAAGTGAAGAACACAAGCTTATACTGAGAGGGGGGGGGATGAACAGTATAAGAACTCTTTTTAATTTTTCCATTATTCTTAAAAATAGTAAAGAAATATACCCAAAGCAATATCAAATCAATGCACAATATCATCCACAAAGTGACACCAATTTTAACGTGGTTCACCCAGAATGACTGAGCTACGTCCACAAAACTTTTCTCTAAAAGTTATCTCAAAGTTCTTTGGGAATCCTTCCCAATTACAATGTTTATGAGCCTCAGCCCAAAGGAGATACCTTCCCCCAATTAGAATTTATGAGCCTCTGCTCAAAGGAGATACCTTCCCCCAATCAGAATTTATGAGCCTATGCTCAAAGGAGATACCTTCCCCTCTGCTCTGGAAATGATCCCTCAAAAGATCAATCGCCTCTACCTCTTGCCGGCCACGTGGAACTCTTTTCCACCGAAGACCTCCTGTCCTCAATGCTTAGCCTAAGAGACCTCTGCCTTCTATGATCATGTCCACAGCAACTCAGCAACCTGTACCAAACACAGTTAGTCAGTCTAGTACAAGTCTTCCTCTGTCTATCAGATCTGTCCAAATCTTGAACAAATCAATCCTATGCATACAAGCCTTCTCAAAGACTAGCCAACTGTCCTCAGGTTCTTCTCATAGAACCAATGCACCTCTATCCTCAAGTTCTCTGATAGACCTATCAAACTTAGGTCACAAGTCCTCTATCAGGACCTATCCAAATCTGCTCACAAGTCCCCATCGAAACCTGTCCAAAACTGCTCACAAGTACCCACCAAAACCTATCCAAAACTACTCACAAGTTCCCACCAAAACCTATCCAAAAACTGCTCACAAGTCCCCATCAGAACCTGTCCAAAAACTACTCACAAGTCCCCACTGGAACCTATCCAAAAACTACTCACAAGTCCCCACTGGAACCTGTCCAAGAACTGCTCACAAGTCCCCACTGGAACTTGTCCAAAAACTCGACAAGCTCACCAAGAAAAACTTTCTTAGTAGGAAATCACAAAGTGAATTGTTAGAGACCCAATGTGATTTTTCAAACTCATAGAAGCATAAAGAGAATTGTTAGAGACTCAATATGTCCTATACTCAAATCCCAATCTCAAAACTCAACTCAAATCAAATCAGCTCAATCTCAATCTCAAATCTAAAAACTCAACTCAATATCTGAAATGGATAGGATAGAATATTTTCTTTCAAGAACATGAAACCCCAACAATTGCCAACTATGCAAAGAATCACATAACAATGATACTCATGTTATTTTCACCATCAATTAGGGTTTCAACAACAATGCTCATTAAACAAGGTTTAGTCAACCAACACCATTCAACTCAACATCAACCTTGAAGCATTCAAACAATCATCACAAGAAAAGGAAACAAGTAGAAATCCTTTTCCCTCCAAAGATATTTGAGCAAAACAGCCACCAACACAATATCACCAAATGCAAAGAATAACTTGCTCAAATCAACTCAATGGAGTAAGCCCAATATCATGAATCAAGTAAAGCAATAACTTGATCAAACAACCTCTATGGAAGTAACTCAACCATCAAACTCAAAACAGCCAACCAAGGGTTCCACCAACTCAATGCAAGTAGCTAGACTCACAAATATAAACCCTAGTGCACAAAGCTTCCACTATCTCAAACCAGAAATTATGCATTCACAAAAAACTCTCCTTAAGGATAAGAATGTAGAAGTAGTGTTCAACAAACCAGAAAATAGGATTTACACCTAGCCAAAGGATACCTAGTAGAATACCTTTTCACTCCAACCTTATTTCAGAAAACATACACCAATCATACTCATAAGAAGAATGTGCCCATACCTTATTGGAGTAGAAGATAATTGAACCTTCAAGTTGTCACCACACACAACTCTCAAACTTCCAACCAAGTTAGGGTTAGAATAAAAAGAAATGAGAAATAATATAAACTTCCTTTATTACACCTTTTAGCTCCACTTCTTTAAACACAACCACCATAACATGCCAATAAATCAACAATCAAAGATTCACAACTTATACCTCCATTTTTAATTTCAGCATAGCAAAGAATAATCTTAAAAATACATCCAAAGAAATATGCCCTTATTTCTCCTAAGCTTTTATTCAATGCTAGTCACAAAATCCAAAACTCATAAAATTTAAACACACCTTATAAATCGTTGTCCAAGAAACTCTGAATTTCGTAGCATAAAGTCATTTTAATAAAAACGTGTGTTACTCTAGCAAAGCACCCCCGCGATACTTGAAACGGTGACCTCCGCCAATGCAGCACCCAACAGCAGCCTTGGCTGCCACTAGCCCATGTGGGCTATGAATTTCACAAGTGAAATTCCCTCCACTTCACCCTTGAAGAAACTCTCGAAGACTTTTCAACCGCACGTGCTTCTAAGTTTTCCTTCGATCACAGTGAATATAGAGCACAAACACCACAAATTACATTCGAGGAATTTCGAATTCATTACCCTTCCAACCTTAGGAGTTGGAGAATAAATAGTCTCTTTGAAGACACCTTGACATCGACGGAAATAAAGACCATTTCAAAATTAATCAAAAGTCTTTTCAAAAAGGGTTTAAAAACCCTTAAATAATTTTAATAAATTAAGAATTAAAAAATGTTTAAAAACCTTTAAGTATTTTTAATAAATTAAAAATAATTTCTCACTTAATTAATTAAATAATTAATTTATTAAAACCTTGAAGGGTTTTAAATAATAATTAAATAAATAATAAAGAGAACCTCCATTGGTTTTAATAAAAACCGTATCCAACTTGGTTTTAATAAAAACCGGTTTGGTTTTAATGAAAAACCCTTGCCAATGGAATCTCTCCGGATTCTCTTAAAATGATTCTCTTGGAATATTCCACCTTTGAAGCCAACACATCCTCTTAACATTAATGTCCTTTCCTTTTGACATCAATGACAACTCATAGACAAGAAGCTAGGATCTCAAACCCAAAATTGCCAACAATCTCCCCCTTTGTCATTGATGACAAACCATGCTTCTCAATAACACATAAACTCAACATAAACAGCTCCCCCTGTCTTGAGGCTCTCCCCTTTTGTCATCAATGGAAAAGGGTCACCTTTGGGGCTCGGGACTAAGAATTAGCCTCTTAGCTTAGTCCCTCCCCCACCTCCTATTGAGGTGTTTAATTCTGGGGTGGGAGTAAAACTCCCATTAGGCACTGATCATCATCAGTGTCTATAGCTGCCTTACCATGTCTTCTCTTGTTCTCCTTGTCCATATTCCTGTTCCTATCACTGTTATTGTTCTTGTTCTCATCCCTGTTCTTGTCCATGCCTTGATCCTTGGACCTGATCATGCCATTGTTCCTGTTCCTATATTCTAGAATTTTAGCTCTACACTGTCTAGCTATGTGACCTTCATTGTTGCACTTATAACAAGTAACAATGTTATTTCTTTGAGGCATACCTGTTCTTTGAATCCACCATTCGACTAACCCTATTCCTATTATTAGCCTTGCAGTAAATTGCCTTATGCTTAAACTGTTTACAAGAGTAGCAATACCTTTGAAAGTAACTAGCACTTCTAAAATTGTCATTTACCTCCTTTACTTGAGCCATGCAATGTGAAGCCATGTGACCAAACCTGTGACAAGCAAAACATCTGCCTTGAAACTTTCCTTTAATTGACATCTTAGGTTTTGAAAACTTCTCATTCTGAATTCTATTTTCAGTTTCTGTGCATCTATCATTCAAGGACTCCTTTTCTGAAATACTTTCCTCATCAAAACTCTCTTCCTTTTGGAGTCTCTTACTAGACTCTACAAAATGTTCCTTGTGTGGCTTAACAAAACCAAGGCCTGTTTTATCTGTTGTCTTTCTTTGACCTTTGATGAGTGACTTAACCTTTTTGGAGCTATCTTGAAACTTGTAAATCTTATCCTTGTACTCTTTAGTTTCCTCTTTCAAAGAAGCTATTTTTTGTTCTAACTCACTATACTCAAGAACCTTAGACTCTAACTCATCCTTGAGTTCTTGTGTCTTAGACATAGAGAAGTCAAGACTTTCTATAAGATCATCTCTCTCCATACAACATTCATTTAACTTATCCTTGAGTCTAGCATTCTTCTTTATTTCCTTTTTCAAAGCACTAAGAGCACTAATAAGTTCACCTTCAAGATCTACTTAACCTTCCTCTATATCTTCCTCTATTTGTTTGCTTTTTGAATCATCAAAGCCTTTTTCAGATTTCTTATCACTAGAGGTGCTACCCTTTTCAAAAACCATACATGCATCTTCCTTATAGTTTTCTGAAGCATCCTCATACATACTAGAAACCAAATCATTATTTGTGCAATCATCCTCAAGGTGACCAAAATTTCCACATCTAAGACATTTCATGATAATGAATCTATGTTTCGGTTCTTCATATTTTTTTGATATGAACAACATCTCATTTTCATTATCACTTGAAGAACTTTCACTATCACTACTAGAACACTTAGTTTCTTTGTATAGGTAGAAACTCTTCTTGTGCTTGTGAGAATACCTCTTTCCTTGATTGATGTGCTCATCTTTGTTTTTCTTGTGATGCTTGTGCTTTTCAGAATCCTTGCTCTTAGAATCTTGTTTATCTTCATCACTTTCATTCTTGGGAACAGATACGATCGGTAGCATAATGACCAAACTTTCCACAATTGAAACATCTTATATTTTTCATACTTTTGTGATTCCTAGAGAACTTGCATTTCTTGCTGTAATATGCCTCTTCATCACTAGAAGACTCATCACTATCTTGAAGTTGTTTACCCTTGGAATTCTTGGTAGCCTTGAAAGCTACCTCTTTCTTGACATCAACCTTCACTTGAGTTCTCAACTCAAATGCTACAAGTATACTATGGAGCTCATCCTTTTTCAACTTATCCAAATCTTTAGCTTCCTCAATAGCAGAAATATTTTCACTAAATCTATTAGGAAGAGATCTTAAAATCTTATCACAAACATCATTTTCAACAAGCTCAAGACCTAAGTCTTTCATGGAGTTAACAACCTCATCCATACGAAGCATGTAGTCAATAATATTTTCATCATCATTCATCTTGAGTTGTTCAAACGTACCTTTGAATTGTCTCAACTTGGCCTTTCTAACATTTGTATCACCTGTATGAACCACCTTCAACTGATTCCACATTTCACTAGT
Organism: Wollemia nobilis; assembly: GCA_028583015.1. NCBI lineage: Eukaryota > Viridiplantae > Streptophyta > Pinopsida > Araucariales > Araucariaceae > Wollemia > Wollemia nobilis. Next base: position 16,099 of record JAQPPZ010001710.1, read on the forward strand.
TGTCTTGCAGTGAATCATTTTGGTGAGATCTGCTTTTTGTAAGCCTTTCAGGATTGCATTCATTGCTTTTGAATTTCCGTGATGTAGGAGCCTTTCTTCTTTAGTATTAGAACCATGTTCGGGAATAGTGTACTCATCTTCAATCACTTCCCAAACCTCATTCCCAAGTACCATTAGATGAACCTTCATCCTTGCACTCCAAAGACCAAAATCTGACCCATCAAGAATAGGTGCTGCATTGCCACTTGAATGATCTATTATGTTCTTTACTAGCTTTTCCTTCAAGTTGTTAAAATTTTTGAAGGCACCTGCTCTGATACCAATTGAAGAACACAAGCTTAGGCCGAGAGGGGGGTGAACAGTATAAGACCTCTTTTTACTTTTTCCATTATTCTTCAAAATAGTAAAGCAATACACCCAAACCAATATCAAAGCAATGCACAATATCATGCACAAAGTGACACCAATTTTAACGTGGTTCACCCAGAATGGTTGGGCTACGTCCACAAAACTTTTCTCTAAAAGTTATCTCAAAGTTCTTTGGGAATCCTTCTCAATTACAATTTTTATGAGCCTTGGACTAAAGGAGATACCTTCCCCCAATCAGAATTTATGAGCCTCTGCTCAAAGGAGATACCTTCCCCCAATCAAAATTTATGAGCCTTTGCTCAAAGGAGATACCTTCCCCTCTGCTCTGGAAATGATCCCTCAGAAGAACAACTACCTCTACCTCTTGCCAGCACATGGAACTCCTTTCCACCGAAGACCTCCTGTCCTCAATGCTTAGCCTAAGAGACCTCTACATTCTATGATCACATCCACAATAGCTTAGCAACCTGTACCAAACATAGTCATTCACTCTAGTACAAGTCTTCCTCTGTCTGTCAGATCTATCCAACTCTTGAACAAATCAATCCTCTACATACAAGCCTTCTCAAAGACTTGCCAACTGTCCTCAAGTTCTTCTCACAGAACCAATGCACCTCTGTCCTTAAGTTCTTTGATAGACCTATCAAACTTAGCTCACAAGTCCTCTGCTAGGACCTGTCCAAATCTACTCACAAGTCCCCACCAGAACCTATCCAAAACTGCTCACAAGTCCCCACAAGAACCTGTCCAAAATTGCTCACAAGTCCCCATTGGAACCTGGCCAAAAATTTCTCAGAAATCCCCACTAGAACCTGTCCAAAAACTGCTCACAATTCCCCACTGGAACCTGTCCAAAAATTGCTCACAAGTCCCCACTAGAACTTGTCCAAGAACTGCTCACAAGTCCCCACTAGAACCAGTCCAAAAACTCAGCAAGCTCACCAAGAAAAACTTTCTTAGTAGGAAATCACAAAGTGAATTGTTAGAGACCCAATGTGATTTTTCAAGCTCATAGAAGCATAAATAGAATTGTAAGAGACTCAATATGTTTTATACTCAAATCCCAATCTCAAAACTCAACTCAAATCAACTCAACTCAATCTCAATCTCAAATCTGAAAACTCAACTCAATATCTGAAATAGATAGGATAGAATGTTTTCTTTCAAGAACATGAAACCCCAACAATTGCCAACTATGCAAAGAATCACATAACAATGATACTCATGTTCTTTTCACCATCAATTAGGGTTTCAAAAACAATGCTCATCAAACAAGGTTTATTCAACCAACACCATTCAACTCAACATCAACCTTGAAGCATTCAACCAATTATCACAAGAAAAGGAAACAAGTAGAAATCCTTTTGCCTCCAAATATATTTGAACAAAACAGCCGCCAACACAATATCACCAAATGCAAAGAATAACTTGCTCAAATCAACTCAATGGAGTAAGCCCAATATCATGAATCAAGTAAAGCAATAACTTGATCAAACAACCTCTATGGAAGCAACTCAACCATCAAACTCAAAACAACCAACCAAGGGTTCCACCAACTCAATGCAAGTAGCTAGACTCACAAATATAAACCCTAGTGCACAAAGCTTCCACTATCTCAAACCAAAAATTATGCATTCACCAAAAACTCTCCTTAAGGATAACAATGCATAAGTAGTCTTCAAAAAACCAAAAAATAGGATTTACACCTAGCCAATGGATACCTAGTAGAATACCTTTTCACTCCAACCTTATTTTAGAAAACATACACCAATCATACTCATAAGAAGAATGTGCCCATACCTTATTGGAGTAGAAGATAATTGAACCTTCAAGTTGTCACCACACACAACTCTCAAACTTCCAACCAATTTAGGGTTAGAATAAAAAGAAAGGAGCAATAATATAAACTTCATTTATTACACCTTTTAGCTCCACTTCTTTAAACACAACCACCATAACATGCCAATAAATCAACAATCACAGATTCACACCTTATACCTCCATTTTTAATTTCAGCATAGCAAAGAATAATCTTAAAAATACATCCAAAGAAATATGCCCTTATTTCTCCTAAGCTTTTATTCAATGCTAATCAAAAAAGCCAAAACTCATAAAATTTAATCACACCTTATAAATCGCTGTCCAAGAAACTCTAAATTTCATGGCATAAAGACGTTTTAATAAAAACGTGTGTTACTCTAGCAAAGCACCCCTGCAAGACTTGAAACGGCGACCTCCGCCAATGCAGTGCCCAACAGCAACCTTCGCTGCCACTATCCCATGCGGGCTATGAAGTTCACAAGTGAACTTCCCTCCACTTCACCCTCAAAGAAACTCCCGAAGACTTTTCAACCGCACGTGCTTCTAAGTCTTCCTTCGATCGTAGCAAATACAAAGCACAAACACCGCAAATTGCATTCGGGAATTTCAAATTCATTAGCCTTCCAACCTTAGGAGTTGGAGAATAAATAGTCTCTTCGAAGACACCTTGACGTCGATGGAAATAAATACCATTTCAAAATTAATCAAAATTCTTTTCAAAAAGGGTTTAAAAACCCTTAAATAATTTTAATAAATTAAGAATAAAAAAAGTTTTAAAAACCTTTAAGTATTTTTAATAAATTAAAAATAATTTCTCCCTTAATTAATTAAATAATTAATTAATTAAAACCTTGAAGGGTTTTAAATAATAATTAAATAAATAATAAAGATAACCTCCATTGGTTTTAATAAAAACCCTATCCAACTTGGTTTTAATAAAAACCGGTTTACCCTTGCCAATGGAATCTCTCCGGATTCTCTTAAAACGATTCTCTTGGAATCTTCCACCTTTGAAGCCAACACATCGTCTTAACATTAATGTCATTTCCTTTTGACATCAATGACAACTCATTTACATTTACATGACCCAAATGATGTAATATAATATATTTCTAGCACCCCCATGTATTACATTATTTGCGTATTGAACACTTTAGTCTTCAATATGGATCTTCTTATTCATATTGAAATTTGTACTCTTCCTCTGCATTATTTGTAATTTATTCAAGTAAATAGTTAGTTTATTTGTAATGTGTTACATTTTTTGACAAAGATTTCACCTCATAGACATATATGGGTTCTTCCAATTCTTCAATTTTTTTTGTCCTGTGAACCAGATGTCCTTTTTTATTTATATTTTGATATTCTAGATGAGGATAATTGGTTGGTCACTGAAAATACTTCTAATGAGGATTCCTTTGATTTTATCGTGGTTGAAATTAATTTCCATTATTCATCTTGATTCTAATTTTTGGGATTGTATCTACAATAATTGGTACTATGACATTTATTTATGCATATATGATAATACCATGTTTTCCATCCTCTTGATTATGAAGCAATATTTCCCTATGGATTATCTTTTGATACCGATGCATTTTTAGTCATATCATCTTTTAGAGTATTTTCCACTTCATATTCCTGAAGTATATTGACTAGGACATAAAAATAAGTATATTTACTTAAGACTTGTAAATATGTGACCAAATTTTTATAGTTGTTTGGAAGTGCTCTCATGGTTACTTGAGTAAGAAGTTAATATTTAGGTTATTTTTCAAGGGTTAGTATTTTCTCTTTAATATCTACTACCTTCCTTAGAAATAATTCTATGCTTTCCCCATTTCTCATTTTCAAGAAATGTAGTTGTGTTTGAAGATGAAGAATGGTGGATTTATTCTTTCCTTTGAATATTTTATCTAAGCTTGTCCAAGATTTAGTGGATGTTTTTACTAAGCTGATATAAGGTTGTATTTCATCAGCGATATCAAAGGCTATTATAATTAGAGATTTTGAAACATTTTCTTCAAACTTTAGAATCTTTGTATTACCTATTTTGTGTCTGTTTTTTTATCCCAAGAAAGAATTTGTTTGATGTCATGATGATTCTTCTTCTCCTTTTTAAATTCTCTAGAACATTTATGAAGCTTTGGATTTGGTGGACTTCCTTATGTCTCCCTAGTATATAGAAAGTGGTTACTGGAATTTTAGATTTTATAGAAGGCTTATATTTTGCCAATGGATTTGCAACTTGGTAATCTTTAATAAATGCTAATATTACCAAGTTTTGTAGAATACCTTATGACTCCCTAGTATATTTTGGATAAGATATAAGATGAGAATAGTGCTTTTGTAAACTGTAGTTTAATTTTTGGTTGATTTTATGAAGTTTTTGTAAATCCCAAAATCAACTTCTATTATCTTTTATTTCTCCTATTGAACTAAGCACTTTTCCCAAATTTGAATATGTTTAATTTTGGATCTCTTTTGTCCCTTTTTGTGAAATTTTGAGAATAGTAAATTGCTAAATTCCAACATTTGAAATTATTTCATAAACCCATTTTAATATCCAATTTCCAATAAATTAATTTGATGTAGTAACCCTTACAACTCCCAAATTTTGGAAAATTAGACCACGATAATATTTGTAAATATTTAAAAAAATTAATTTCTAGTAGAAATCCTAATTTGCTTTCAATATGGTTAATTTATTCTAAGTTTAACCTCGATTTATCAACCTTATAACTCCTTGAAAATGAAATCACATTAAATTAGGGAATAAATCTCACCTTGCAATATTCAAATACCATAATAATTGACACTATTTTTGGATGTGAGATGGTTGTAGTGTGAGTGTATTTATTTTAATCTTTTCCTCCAATATAATATTTGAAACCCTCATTGGATTTAATTCTCCAAATATGGTACCTTTAATCTCTACCTTTGGCCTCCCTTGACTAGAGCATTAAAGGCTACTCTCATTGCTTCCATGTTGCAAATTCGACCCTATGTGCATAAACTACAGAGTTTTGAATGAGGATGAGTGAATGATTCTAAATTATTGGTCTTTAACACCCTTAAAATGAATGATAATATTGTATTAAGTTCCAAGTGGAACGTCTGTTCTCTTCTTGAGCACTTGAGGAGTAGAATATGGTAGAATACACTTGTATCTTCCTTTGAGTAATGTATGAACATTATATTCTTTAGGTGAGTGCTTGTTCTCTTTGTAGATAAGTGTCTCATACATTATCAATGTACCAACCTGCTTTTAGTAATATTTCTTTGACAAATATGAGTGCTCGTGTGAGAAGCATTAGGATTTTACCTCAAGTGACTAGTGTCACTCCCTCCTTATGCATGGATGTCTTCTCTAACACTTCTTCAACGTACTATTTGGAGGTTCATTAGATCTTGTAAAATTTCTAGCTCCTCATTTGTTCAATGGCACTTTCTAATTAGTTGTTTCCAACTTGAATCAGGAGCATCGATTTGGAGGCTTGAGCATTGATTTTGAGCAATGCAAACATGGATATTGAAACACTACAATAGTGCCTTCTTTTTATTTTTTTCACACCTGCTATATGTCCTCCTTTTGTAGATAATGTTCCTCTTGAATATAATGTTATTTCTTCCTTTGTTTTATGCCTTGTATTTTGCAAGTTTAACTATCCAAAATATGAGGACTATGAGTCCTTTGAGTGGCTTATTTTGCTATGCTTAGAGAGTGCTAGCATTAAAACACCTTTGTCTAGTTCACCCTATAAATATTGTGCCTTTGAGGCATTTTCAAATATGCCCTCTTTCCTGTATAAACTAGACTAGGATAGGGTAATACAATGTAACAAATTTATATATAAAATAACCTTTATTACACCCTCTTTTGCACTCATTTTTTCAAGTCTGAATTTCTAGTTTTGTGGCATAATTTCTTTAATGCAATGTAGGGTTTTTGAGGTTGTCTCTTTGATTGGACACCTTCCCCTTTTTTCTTGGATACTTTTATGACAAATTCGAGCTTATATAGGAGTAGATAGAAGCTCCTTATTTGATGCAATTTTCTGCACTTTTCCACTTGCATATAACCCTGTAATTCTTTGTATTTGAGACTCACCAAGTCTCAATATTTGAAGCTTCTATTTTTTATTTTGGTTAGTTGTATTATTCTCCAATTTTTGGAGGATTATAACCTATTTTTGTGGCTTCACTTTGCCACTATGTATTGCAGATTTTTATGCACTAATAGTGTCTTTAGACACTTTGTTAAATTCTGATATTGTGCCCTTATCAAGAACACAAACTATAATATTTTTGAGAGAAATAGAATAGTGCAAATTAATATAATAATATTTCACTTTTAATGCACTAAAAATTTTACCTTATCACTCAAATAAAATCTCAAAATAATGCAATTAATCAATTTATTGCAACTAATCAATAATAATTTGAAATGAACCTTAAATAATTATACAATTTCACTATAATTAATATTGTGTGACTTAGTCTTCTTTTTCATTTTCTAAAGTAGATGATGGGTAGTTGATAGGTGCATTTCTAAAATATAATAAACTGATGTGCAAATGAAACTTAGAAGAAAATTTTCTCTTTTTGCACGTTTGAAGACTATAATCAAGTTTTCCTTCTTGTAACTTTAATCCAACTAAGCATATCCAATAAATATGATAATGAATCCAATTAATGAATCTATTTGCACCAATAGTTGCTTATCATTTTCTAAAATATTTTGTAGAGGATGTAGCATTTATAGATGATGTAGATCTCGGTGTCTAAGATCATCAAGTTGCTACCTTCGTTAAGATCTTGCAGTTGTTTGTAGACTATCCTACACAACTCCTTCTTCACCAAAATATGGTCTCAAAATTTCTTTCATGAGCATAGTATTTAGTGGGTTTTTCTCCTCTTTTAGTCTCCTCATATTTTTTGTAGATTTTTATAAGTCTTTATCTCAAAAAATAATACCTTCTTGTTGTGAGAGGTAATATTCAAATCTCTTGCATTTGGTAGGTTTCTCCTGTCTTCAAGTCTTCTTGTCTAAGTCTAACTTCAAACACGATCTTCTTCTCAATATTCTAAATGTCTTCAAGTATTCTGATATTTGGCACTCCTTTCCAAATTCTTCTTCTTATTTTGGGATTGTTGTTGGATGATGACAATTGTCCCAAATATTCTTAATATTATGAATGTCTTGAGGTCTTCTAAGATTTGGTACTCCTTGCCAAATTCTTCTTCTTTAATGAGTTCTCCTTTTATTATTTCTTCAGTAGAGCTCTCAAATCCTTTTAATGGATGCTCGTTGAGACCTACCCAAGGTATTTGATATTACAACTTCTTTTGGTCTTCCTTGAGATCTTTTCTTCAACCTCCTACTCCTGGAAGTGTTGGTGGTGAGATCTTCTTATAGATCTCTGATTCTACTGCTTTTGGATTCAAGAAGGACTCTCTTAGTCCTTCTTCTTCTTCCAATATTGGAATTTCTTCAATGAGATATTCTCTTGATCTCTTTACCTTCAATTTTTCTCTAGGTACTAGATTGATTCAAAAGAAGGTACTCTTCCTAAATTTGTCATAGGAAGTTTTCACAACTCACTAATTCTCTTTTCCCTACAACAAAATATTAGTACTAAAATATTAATCTACTTTTGAATCAGATACTCTCCTCTGGAGTATTCTTTAGGATCAAAAATTCTATGGTCTTTCTTTAGTATCAATGCTTACATGGAATTTTCTTTAGTATCAAGTCTTATGAGGTCTTTTATTTATTATCAATGCTTCTTTGGCCATTTCTTCAATATTAAGTCTTCTATAGCCTTTTTTGCATTAAGGCTTCTATAGAATTTTCTTCTGGAATGAAGCTTATGTTGCCTTTTAATGTGGATCAAGGCTTCTATGGTATTTTCTTCTAGATAAAGGTTTATATGGAATTTTATTATGGATCAAGGCTAATTTGGCCTTCTATTATTATGTTAAGTTCTCAATCTAGCAATGGATATATCTAGTCTCCTAACTTGACCATGACTCTTCTCTAGAAGTCTCCTTTCATAGTATTCTTTTCTTGCACAAGGAACTAATATCTGTACTATTAAGACACAATGACCTTTTGGTAATGAAGTTGAAGTCTCCTATACTTCTATTATAGGAGGTGTCCCAATCATCTAAGAAATAATTTTCTACAAAAAAAAAAAAAATGATTAATAGTTAATAAATTCTAGATATCCTAAGTGATATTAACTAGTTGATTTGTCAATCTAGTGGATTGAATATTGAGTCCTAGTCTTAACGAGTTTTTTTTTGCAATTTTGTGGAAATACTCTAGCCAAATGTAATATCAGTATTTTTGGAACTAATATTTCTTTCAGTACTCACTTGTGGCTCTCCCTAATTCTACCACCTAGATTCTTTTGAGAGTTTTTGACAATGGCTGGTACAAAAACGTGTTAGGTTGATAAATAACTTAGGCTTAATGATAATGGTGGTTTTTCTATTGATCTACTATGGCTAGATCTACCATGTATTTGATACCATTATTAGCTTTTGATATAGTGTGCAATTTGAGATATCGATCACAAGATGTAGAATAATATGAAAGAAAGTAATTCTATGAGATGACTAAAATATGCTATAAATAGAAATGATGGAAATGAATACAATGTAGCTATGGAGGAAATGGACATTCCATGAACAAAGCTAGTGGACTACATTGCATACATCACAAATATATGGTGATATACACAACACTATGCTAATACCTACGAATATGCTCTAAGCTTCTATATTCTACTTGTTACAACGAGGCCTTTTTTATATAGGAATATAGGTTCCTTGGCCAACACTCTACCTAGATGTGCAAGGGACACCTTTAACATATACAACTTGCACATTGACCCTTGTGCATTTATTACATTGCATGAAGTAACTACATAACTTCCCTCTAAAGTAATCTAATATCCCAAGTATGTACCTATGAAGGTACATTTACATGACACAAATGATGTAATATAATCTATTTCTAACAAGATGGGCTATTTTACTCCAACCCATAACATCCTATAAAATCTCAATCAGTGAAAATATTAATACAACATTGCAAGGATAGTACCAATAATCAATGACTATTATTGGTCTACCATTGCCTCCATCACCATAGCAATTTGTTGTTGCTCCATAATTGCCAATTTTTTGGTTTCTCTATTGCCACCATAGTTTGTGGTTGCTTTGTTGTTACCTGTAAAAAATATTGAGAGAGACCTATTTAAACAAAATCATATACAAATTTAAAAAAAAAAAATTATTCTACCCAAATAAAAATTGCAAGCCTATATTATTTTATGGCAATGGGACTGCTAATATTACTTTCAATCTATCTAGATTTATGGCTAAACCTTCATTTGATACTACATGATAGCAAAAACAAAAAAAATGGATTTAGTGATACCCCAAATTCTTTGTATTTTTGAGCAAATAGTGAAATGTGGTCTAAATGTTTCTCCTTTTGATTAGAAAATACCATAATATCATCTAAATAAATTTGTATAACTTTATTCACTAATTTTCCAGATTTTATGTCCATGGCTCTTTGAAATGTGGCTCAACATTACATAGAACAAATGGCATTCTTTGATAGGCAAATTTTCCCCATTTTGTGGTGAGTGTAGTTTTGTAATGATATTCATCTCTAACCCATACTTTATTTAAGCCAAAAAAATACATCAAGCAAAGAGAACATTTTTTCCCCAACAATAGAATACAAATTTTGATCAAGTTGGGGTAAAGGATAATGATCCTTCCATGATAGTTTTTTCAAGTTTCTAAAATCCACACATAGGTGGATGTCTCCCTTATTATTTATGATTGGTATTAAATTAGCTACCCATGTGGAGTTCTTGAATGAGTAAATAATATTTGTGTTAAATAAATTCGGCATCTCTTGCTTCATCATTGCTTCTATCTTAGGATTCACTAGCCTTTGATTTTTTGGAATGTCTTAGTGTTAGGCAATAGTTCTATTGTGTGTTGGATACTTTATTTATTATAGACTTTCACATGGTCATAAATCCATGCAATGATCTCTCTAAATTATTTGCATAATATTAGAAGTTGCTACACTTCTACTTTAGAATATTGTATTCCAATTTTTAAGTTTCTTCCAAGTTCAAGTTGAACCTCTCTAAAATCTTGGTTGGTCACTACTATCAAACAAACTCTTGAAAGTAATCAATACTTTAGGATTGTGGTTTTTCTTTAGTTTAACATCTTCTTTATTTATATTATGGAATATTTATTCAATCATATTTGCATGAGATACCTCCTAAAATAATAAATCCACTATTTGTTCATTTCTATCAAACACTTGCCAAAAGGTATATTTATCTAGCACCGAAGGCCTAAAAGCAATCTTAACAAATGATCTTCAATTTTCCAATATCAGAAACTAGGAAAAAATTGGCTCCATGGGATGCTAATGCATCAAAATTTACATTCTGCTATATCAAAATTACCTTTATGTTTAAAGCTTTGAAACTTTTAAACAAATCCTATACTCTATTTTGGTAAGCTTTCAGATAATATTGCTCGCTAGTGCATCTTTTAGTGACTTGATTTAATACTAATTCAAAATCATAGTAGATCATAAATAACTTTACTTCTATATTCTTCACCTCTCTTAAACCTATTCATAATGCTTCATATTCTATTGCATTATTGATGTAGCTCTAGGTTAAGTGGTAGGAAAGACACTTCACTCTATCTGAGGGTGATACTAGCACTATTCCAGCTCCAACACCATTTATACATTTAGCTCCATTGAAGTACAAATTCCAAATTTTTATTTTTCAAAGATCTTTATTTGTCATGGAAAAAATATTTTTCTCTTCTATTTTTGAGATAAAATAGGTTCCTATCCCCATTTCAATCATAACATTGAATTTTCTAGGAAAAAATCATCTTTAGTTTGTATCTCATCTATGATTGCTTCTACTCTATCAAATTTATCACTATTCATGTTGATGTTGTTCTCTTCCTCTTCAAAATTTTCTATATGGTACAAGGAGGGAATTTTTGCATATATTTTTGACCTTCCTACCCTTATCATGAATTTCCATATGCAAGAAGTCTAGGGATAGATATCCACCCAACTTGGCTATAAATTTCTAAGAGAGGCACAATCTAAAGTATGACTCTAGATAGACCATGAATACCTCCTGTATGAATATTATCTATGGCATCTTGTGAAGCACCATGGTTATATCCTTTATTACACAAAATATTTTGACTAGGGTTCCATCTAGTTGAAGCAGTCTAAGACTAGACTAGAGGGACTTTTTGCATATATTTTTCACCTTCCTACCCTTATGAGGAATTTCCATATGCAAGAAGTCTAGGGATAGATATCCACCCAACTTGGCTATGAATTTCTAAGAGAGGCACAATCTAAAGTATGACTCTAGATAGACCATGAATACCTCTTGTATGACTATTATATATGGCATCTTGTGAACCACCATGGTTATATCCTTGATTACACAAAATATTTTAACTAGGGTTCCATCCAGTTGAAGCATTCTAAGACTAGACTAGGTATGTTCCATGCTTATTGCTTCATAAATTTCTTTAGGTATTACTATCATTTTTCCATTAGAGTCTACCATATAGTTATGTACAATACATTCATCCAAGAACAAGAACATGTAGAAAATGGGTGGCCTATTTTTGCTTGTTTCTAACATATGTTTACCTTCTACTAAATTTAGCTTTGGATGGGGTTTCTCTTTAGGCTAGGTGGATTTCAACGATGCCTAAAGAAGGACAGTTTATCCTAAAATCATCAAAGCATCGTACATGATTACTTTGAAAGAATTTTTCTTAAGATCCTCCATAATGTTAAAACTTGAATACTCTTTTATTTTTCTCTCTTTTTCTAGTTCACCAAATCTTCTTTGGTACTCCTATTTTGCTTATATTTTTTATCATTTAGTAATAGAAGGATATCGATGTTTATTCCTAGCCTGCTCCTAATTTTTAGCTTCCATTTTTGTACTATATTTTGTTTTTCTTTAGGTTTTTCCTTTGGATTTTGCTCTATTCTTTGAGCAAGTTGTGGTAATTCCTTCTTCAACTACTTTTTGTGTTGAGATAGGACCTTGAATGAATCAAATCTCTTAGGATATACATGTAATGGTTTCTTACTAGACTATTTTAGGATTGGCTTAGACTCATCTTCTATGAGATATTATCATCAAGTTTTGATCTATTTTCTAAAGCATATTAACTTGTCTCTTTTGTGCTTTTTCTATCCTTTTAAGTAAAATCATTTGAATTTGATGTTGGTGAAACACACACATATCTTCAATATGTGGATTATTTTTGTTTGAGCAACAATAGTTTTCTTTTGATGCTAAAGTAGAAGGATTATATTCTTAGTTACAATACACTAAATTAGGTTTCCTATCAGTACCACTAGAAGATTCTCCTTAACATTTTTTCATATACAAAAATTTTATGGGCCAAAAATTCCTTTGAACTTGTCTTCCTTTCATGGTAGTGACTTCATCAATCAAGTTCTTTAATGCCGACATAATTTCTTTTATGTCAACTAATTCTTGGTGCTTGGGGGAAGGCAATGTACGTATGATAACTATTTTTGGTAATGCTACTGTTGCTGGATTCAAAGGTAATGCTACAAATATTACTCTTAGAATTGGAGCTACATCTGGTAGATCTATAGTTGTAATTTGGTTGTGTTTCCTATCTATATTATAGAATTTTTAGCAAATATGGCATTATATTTCTAGGAGAAAGTTTTCATTTAATAATTAAATAATTCTCTAAAACAACAATACCTTTATAGATATACAAGAATTTCAATGCATTGTACTGATGTAACAACCCTACTTGGTAGGACTTATCTTGATAATAAACTATGTATTGATGTGTGGATGTTTAATGCATAGTTTTGTTTCATTGCTATCAACAAGTAATCACACTATATGCTTTGGTTCTACTATCAGAATATGGTACTATTGATATAATTGTAATTGCAGGATCACCAATGGATTAATATGGGTAACCACCTAAGTTGAGAGAATTTTTTGAGAAATGATGGTGATGACTTGTTCATTGACAACTCAAGATAACAAGGTACCCTTCATGTAGGTGCATTACATTTATGCTTAATGAATTTTCACACCATTTTTATGAAATTTTCTTGTGCATTGAGTCTTCGTAGTAGGATGGTGGTAGAAATAGAGTATCTTAAAGAAAATAGTCACCTACTTAAGGATAAAACAATGGTGTGTAACATTGGTTGTTGAATGGCTTATGTGCTTGTGTGTATGGAAATCTTAGTTTGATGGATTAAAATTATTCAAGTATTTATTTGTTGATAACCTTAATACTTGAGAATATTAGTGTCAATATTAATAATTAATATTGAATATTGACATGATTTAGCAAAAAAAATGTTTTAAATACTTTATTTTGCGGGGATAATAAGTTTTAGGATAGAATTAATGGTTTAATTCTTATATGGCTACCTTTTGGATGCTTGATTTAAAGATAAATGTATTCTTTTAAATATATATATATATATATATATATATATATATATATATATATATATATATATATATATATATATATATATATATATATATATATATATATATATATATATATATATATATATATATATATATATATATAATTTTTCTTATTATATTGGAAAATAAAATTTTAATGTTCCCTCGCTCAACAATAGTGGAAGCTCTTGTTAAAAATTCAAGCATTTGTCAATATTCCACATGAATATTATGAGTTGGAGGTGGTCATCTTGAATGAACAAGAACGTGGAAGGATGTCACACTCTTTACAAGGTAGTAGTTAGATCAAGTGAAGTTTAGTAAGTGTCTTGATGTTAAGGGTTCTCCATATTTGATTGATATTTTTCTGAGCACTGTTTCTCCTTGCTTTTAAGTTGTTCGTGTTTTGGATCTCCTTCTCTTGTTTAGTGAATCCTCTCTTTTATTTTGTTGTTGTGGTGGTTTGTAAGGTTGTTTTGACATTATTCTAGCCTTGTTTTTTATTGATGCAATCTCATGTCCATCTCGTACATTTATTGATTCATTTTCAAGTGGTAATTTTATCTAGATCTATGTGAAGATCTTCTTATGTATATTTTTAGCTTTAATACATTAGTGTATATTTGTAGGTTTTGGAACAATTTTGGTTATGATTGTTTGTTTAGGTTTTTATTTTAACCATGCATGGGAGAGTTGATCACCATAAAAATTTATCTTGTTTAGCTCATGTTTATGTTGTTAATATAATTCATCCTGGTTGTATTTAGCCTCTATTTAATTTATTCTACGCAAACCATGTTTGGGAGGCATGCATGTAAGATGTGTTGTCTTGTTTGGACTCACATGTTCACTAGAGATATGGATATCTATTTATCCTAATATTTTTTTGCGTAGGCTTGAATGCTATAAAATTTGTTTGCATAGTTTAAAGGTTGTATGTATTTCAATTACTTAAGCATGTACACTTTAAATTTTGGAATATGTAATCTTAAGTGCATTCAGTAATGAGATTCAAAGGCATGATTATTTAATAGTTTTATGAATGGTATATATTGTATAATGTATAAATGAATTATTCATTTTGGAAACATAGATTGGTATAGGGAAAGAAAAAAAACAACATTAGAATATAAATGAGTATTCTATTGGTTGGCTAGATTAAAGGACTAATGTGGGTTTCTAGAATAAAAGTTAAAAATGAATAATGTTAAGTTGATGATTTTTTCAAAATATTATGTTCATAGAATAAAGTGGGTGTTGCTATGAATATTGTTCCTCTATTGAATACCTAGTAAGAATATTCTTATTTTTGTTTATTTTTTTGGAGGGACATTTTGAAAATTATTATAATGATTTCTTGAGACTCGAGAAGGTAGGGAAACCATTATAGAGAGAAGTATCATATTATCTCATCGATTGTTTTTTTAATTGTAATGTGCATATTTGGGTTGCAATTACATAGAATGTAATAAATAAAGAAAAATTTAGGAACTTCTATAGTTTATTTTATTTCAACTAAGTATTGTGCATGGATATTCACAAATACAAATAGCATGTTAGATTGCATTGCATAATGAGTTATCTCTATCCCTAAATGCTCCTTATGTTGGAGTGAAGGTGGTACAAAGTCCATCTAGGTGGAATGGTGTTCTTGTATCTTGGACCAAATAATGGTTATGCAAACGAGAATTTACCTTGCAATTTATAGAAGAAAAAACTTAATAAATATTTTAAGAATAGTAGTTTTGCAATGTGTAGAAAGAGTTGCTTTGAAAAATAGCATGAGAGAAAAGGAATATTTGCATATATGTTAGTCCTCATGCTTAGTGATTTATTTGTTGCTATGAACCTATGAGATTGTGATAAAGTGCAAATGATCTTTAAGTAGAAAGTGATAGTTTCATGGGTATTTGTTTTGGTAATCTTGTGCAATGCTTCTTTATGTAATCCCATTAATATCCAAATATAGCATGTGGATTATTATAAATGTGTTAGTTGTAGATGAATCTTATGTTTATTTGAGATGCATATGATTTCATTCTTAGTTTACTTTATGCTATAGTTTAAGTAGTTGAGTTTAAAAATATTTCTTTTTTGTATTACTTCCTTGGGTTGAACCTAGATCTTCTTTTAGGACCTAAGTTAAAGTATTTAGTCCAAAATTGAGAGGATTTGTGGGAAGGAAATAACAGGGTAGAAGGGATTCTTAGAAGGATTCACGATAATGCAATAGCTAGGTGCTCTCAAGTCTAGAAGAATTTGCAAGAATTCAATAGCCAAATACTTGTGAAATGATACAGCTTGAATGGTGAGAATCAGATGTCTCCATGTCTACAAGACTATAGGAATCATTACAAGATAATAATGGTGGTACCTAGAATTCATAGGTTTAGATGACTATGTTCATTACCAATTGAGAGGTAATGTCCTTATTTAGCCCATGAAAGAGTGGTAATTAAGCACCAAGGATTTATGCCTGATTAACTACCTAGATGGAATTAGGTTGAAGTGAAGGAATAAGTATTTCATTTTAAGTGTTATGGGATTTAAATAATAACCTCTACTTAGTGGTCACATGGTCCTATGTTGATGAGCATATGGTATAGGTGGGGGGACCACTTTTGTCATCCTTATAAATGACTATGTTTAGTAAGGTGAACCCAAAAAAAACATAGGAGTTGGTCACTTTTATCCATTAAGTCTCATCTATAGTGACATGGAACTCAAATATAGTGAAGCCTTGAATGTTGAAGAGATAAATGTTGGGTCTTATTTTTGAACCTTTGTTATTTAAAACAATAGTTGAGTTGGTAGTTTTAGGTTGTTATAGGTGGTATTAGAGCTCTAGGTCATGGGGCTAGAAGTTTTTATGGAGTGCACTTAGGATGAGGCTTGACTTGATGTGCTAATTTGGGGAGAATTAATCTTCTAGGGAACTTAACATGATTGCATGATATTGGTATTAGTCATACCAAGGAGTAAAAGACCTAGAGATCATAGTCTCTTATTAGAAAAGGCACTTTTCAAAAATACAAGTGTGACCTTGATCATTATTGGTTGAGTGGTAATGGTCTATGTTAGTTCATTAGGATAATGAAACTAACTTATGGTAAGTACAATTGAAGGAATTTGTAACTTACACATATATTTTTTATGGATAGGAGATGAAACCTATTTTAAAAGGAATTTTGTCCAAGAAAATCAAAATGGTTTCACATGAGGGAAATGCAGTGCAAAAGACCAGATAAACTATGAACTCCAACAATAAAACTAGGAGAATAGTAACTCCTAGCAAGAGGTCTAAGAGGAAAATGAATCCAAACAAGGACACTAGGGTAACAATAGGTTATGATAGGATATTATAAGATATCTCCTCCATTGTGAAGTTGTTTCAATAATGGTTGGATTAGCAACAAAAATTGATAGAAACCATGTTCAATAAAGAAGCCAATACTATAAATATAGAGGGTAGGTATGAAGAGAACCATGTCATAAGTAGTCAATAGGTAAGGACCAAGATAGAGGCTTATAACTTGGCTAGACAAGAAGAAACTTATGTCCAAACTAGAAAGTCTTTCTTCAACTATTTAGGGTTTACAAAGATAAAGAGACATGAGCTTGACAAAAGAAATAGTGTAGGATTTACGAAATGGGATAAAGATAAAATTAAAAGAAACTAAAGAAATCCAAAATTCGGTAATAGGAACGATGGGAATCAAGGATAAGATAAAAAAAGCAAAAAAAATAGAGTTCCAATCCTCATCCATGGAAACAAAATGAGTCAACACATAAAGAAGAAATAGGAGAAAAAAGGCAAGAGAGATATCAGGTACCCAAGGTAGGTTTCTATGTATGTGGGGGTCCTCATTATTCCAAGAAGTGTTTCCAAATATCAAATTTGAGTTACCAAATAGTGGAGCCTTCACCTCGGATATATACTACTATTGGGAGTAGACAATTGGATGTTCAAACAACACCAATGTTACTTAACAATAAATTTTTTGATAGATATGTTAAAATTTTTATTAGTTAATAGATCTATAGATAGTTTTATTTTCACTAGTATTATTGAGGATATGACAAACAGATCTAGATTTTTGACACAAGGGTGGAAGGTGAAGTATGGTTCTGGAGATACCTACTTAGTGCATCAATGTTTGCCTAAAGTTGAGATAAATCTACCCAATAGATCCACTATATGAAACTTATATGTGGAACCCCTCCATGCTTTTGATATTATCCTAGAAATATATTTGTTAAAGTCTCATGGAGCCTTAATCAACTTTCAAGAGATGTGGATGGAATACGCCAACAATGATAATAAGAGGGTAATATTTCAAAACGGAGAAGGATTTTTTCAACTCCATTTGTTATCAACTATGTTTTTAAATAAATACATTAAAATAGGTGGTATGGTATATGTAGTAAATATTAATCAAAATTAAATAGAAAAATGGAGATGAGAAAATTTTTAAGAAACACCCAATCTTACATGAATTCAAAGGTGTATTTCCATAAGGTCTTCTAGGACTCCCACCTTACTAGGAATTTGACTTCACTATTAAATTAATATCAAGGGCTAAATATATTGCAAGAACACCTTAAAAAATTACCCCAATTAAGTTGTAATAAATAAAGGTGCAACTTTAAATCTCGTTAAAAAGGGTTTGATCAAACCTCGTGTGTTGTCATGAGGTGATATTGTTTGTGAAAAAGAAAGATGGTTGCTTAAGGTTATGCATAGATTGTAGGGTTGATGACATATTCAATTAGCTAAAGGATGCTACCATATTTTTAAAATTATATTTGAGGTTAAGTTATTATAAGTTAATCATTCAATAAGAAGATACTCATAAGACAACCTTTAAGACCTGATATGGACACTATCAATTCATAGTCTTTCCATTTAGATTAACAAATGCATTGATAACTTTTATGAATTTGATGAACAATATATTCTAAAATTATATGGATCAATTTTTTTTTGGTATTTTTGTACGATATTTTGATATATTCTCACACCAAAGAAGAACATGACCATCATTTGATATTAGTGTTAGAGGTGCTGACGAAAAACTATCTATACAAAAAAATTTCCAAGTGTGAGTTTTATACCTCATAAGTAAAGTATTTGGGACACATCATCTCAATAGAAGGAATTATTGTGGACCTAATGAAAATTGAGGCTATGTTAATTTGGGCTCCACTAAAAAATGTATTAAAAGTTAGGAGTTTCATGGGACTCACTAGTTATTATAGGCGTTTTGTGAAAGATTACTCCAAGGTTGGCTATTCAATCACCAACCTTCAAAAACATGGGAAAGAGTTCAAATGGGTGGATAAGTGTGAGGCCATATTTGAGGCTCCAAAAAGTAAACTATAAATGACAATGATTCTCAAGATACTAGATCTTCTTACAAATTTTACCATGTGTACATATGTTTCCTTAGAAGGTTTGGGTGGGGTATTATCTCAAGAAGAGGCTTTAGTAGTCTATGAATGTAGAAAAATCTAGAAGCATGAGGTAAACTATTCTACACACTATCTAGAATTGGTAGTAGTCATGCATACCCTAAATATATAGAGACATTATTTGTTGTGCAAACCATTTGAGCTAAGAATAGACCATCAAAGTCTAAGGTATATTTTTACCCAACCTATGTTGAATGTAAGACAAAGAATATGGATAGAGTTCTAAGTATTATATGACTTTGGTATTGGGTATATCAAAGGTAAATAAAATAAATTTGTATATTCCGTAAGTAGAAGGTACATATCCACCCTAACCTAGATTCATATAGAGCTGATGGATAGTGTTAGGCAAATGCAACTTCAGGACCCGTATTGCATAGAAATATAGGATAAAAGTGAGAAAAATCTTGAACAGCATAAGGGTTTTAAAATAAATGATGGACTTGTATGCTTCAAGAATAGGGTGTTTATACACAAAATTGGTGATCTAAAGATATTGATTATACAAAAGGCACATAATTCTCCATATTCTACTCATATAGGAGGGTAAAAAATAAGGGAAAACATGAAAAATATCCTCTATTAGGCTAGAATGAAGTAAGATATCACTAATTTAATTACACGATGTTTAGAATGCTAGAATTTTAAGGTAGGAAATCAACACTGAGTAGGAAAATTGTATCCCAATGATGTACCTATGTAGAAATAATAGGTAATTCCTATGAATTTTATTGTATGTTTACCTAAGACTAGGTGTTGACATGATGCAATACAGGTGGTGGTTGATAAATTGACCAAGGTTGTACACTTCCTATCAGTGAACATCAAGGATGATGCTTTTTCTCTATGTTGATGATCTACTACTCACTAGTAGTGACATTTATCACATCCAGACTATCAAATACTCCATTTTTGATAAATTTGATATGGCTGATTTGGGTTCAGCTCATTACTTCCTTGGAATTCAAATAACTCAAACAAAAGTATGGATTTCATTGTCTCAGTAGAAATATACTCTATACCTTCTTCAGTGGTTTATGATGACTGATTGTAAGCCTTCTTACACACCTTTTCAATCTGGAGTCACTATGAGTACTTCTTGCAAAATCCGTCTATGTTATGCTACTCTCTATAGACAGATTTTAGGAAGTCTTATATACCTCACACATACTCACCTTGATATTTCATTTATTGTTGGCTTAATATCTAGATTATCGCATCAACCTCATTTTAGCTATTGTCTAGCAGCAGAAAGAATCCTTTGCTACTTTCAAGGAACTATGAGGGCAGATCCATGTAAATAATTGGTTACAAAGATTCTTATTGGGTAGGTTTAGTTGAAGATAAATTTTCCACTTTTGGCTATGTTTTTTATCTTGGTTCTTCACCTATTGCTTGGTCATGCAAAAAACAAGTAGTAGCATTATCATCTATAGAGGTTGAATACAGAGTAGTTTTGGCCAGTTAGGAAGCCCCCTTTGGCTTCATCAAATACTAAGGGAATTTGGATTTTTCCATGACAAACCTATTAAACTTTGGTGTGATAATTAGAGCACAATTCACATTACCCGCAATCCAGTTGAGCATCAACACCAAGCACATTAAGATTCACATGCACTTCATTTGGCAACATATTTAGAGAGGGAATATTCACTTGGACTATATTACCACAAAAAATCAAATTATAGACATATTCACCAAATCCTTTCCTTCTCCATGTTACATTCAGTTGCGATAGAAACTTGGGGTTATGCAGTTGCATTAGAAGGGTGAAAAAAGGTTTTCACCTCTACCTTATTCTTATTCTTCTTTTTATTGGAATATGGTTTTTCCCATGTGGTTTTTCACCATCTATCCTATATACAATGTACATGAGTACCTCATCAGGCCTTGTTTCTAGGATCAGGCCCAATTTTTGGGACTCATTTATTTTTTTGGGAGTTCTATAGAAGATAATATTTACAATCTAAAGACATGCCTCTTTGGAAGATATTTTTTTCCCATATGGTTTTTTTACCATATCTTCATAAAGAACCATTATAAATGAGTATCTCATCAGACCCTATTTTCGAGACTCATATCACATTTACCCCTAGTATCATTTAAGAGGGGGTGTTAGAATAAATATTTATTCTCTTAAGTTCTACTAAGATATACTTACTTGAGTTACCACTCTTCCATGAGTCAAGTGAACTCTTAGATTACACTAGTTCAGATTTGTTGAGTTGTAATCCAATGACTCTCAATAATCAACTTTTCTATTTATACAAAGTTGATACAATGGAATAATAAATCATTTCTACTCTTATCTTAATAGCTTTTGTAATCCTTTGCATGTATATTTTTGAGAAATTCTAACATTTGTACAAAGAAGTATGTCTCATGTGGTATCATATTCTGGTGATTCTGGTGTAGCACTATGGTATTCTAATCTCGAGCATTCACAATAAGATTATATGGAAAAGATAAAGTCTTAAGCATTAGATGTATTATAACATCAAAATAATAATCTTCGTGATCCAAATTCGTGATGAGGTATTAATTCGCACACATAGTTAATCGAGGCACAAACCAACGAAGTACCTCTTAGAATAGTGGAACAAATGAACAAACCTATTAATCTTGGAGCAGTCGGACTTGTGAATTAAAGCATTTCCATTCAATTATTTCCATGCGAATGAACGATATGGTGCAAATATAGATTAGGTTGTATCATGAGCGTAGAAGTTTATTAGGTCATACGTAGCTACAAGGAGCATTAAAACTTAAGCAAGTTCATTTCTTCACAACACATCAACCCTAATCCTAAAGTTATCCATAAATAAGCAGTGTGGAATAATTTAATGCAATCGTATGATGCATATGGATACGACACCTCATAAAAATGGATCCTTCATGCAGAAGACCAATCGGGTAACCAAAAGATATCTCAAGCGGTCAACAAATCCATTTAAGTTGGGTCACAAAATTGGTAATTTCTTGTTGCATTCATTGAAATTATAAATTGTTACCAAAGTTTCATTCAAATTGAAGGTCCACCTGTATAAATCCATGGACGCCTCATTCACTAATCAATAGCCAATCATAAAATCTAGGTACCATTAAATTACTCACATATTATAAAGTTTAATTAGTCACATATTACAAAGTCAAAGTAGGGTGGCTGATATTGGGCTCTATTTTTTCCTTTTCAAATAGGTATTTATCCCACATCATTCAGGGGATAAATATCAAGGGCTTAAATTAAAATTCACTCATATATCCTTTCATGGATTTGACCACACAACTATTTTGCCTCACGCATAGTCAGACCTTTGGTTGTCTAGTCACATCTTGCCACAAGGTCAGTACCTTTGTCGCTGGTCTTACATGTCAATTCGTCTGGTCATATATTATCTTAGGTTAGTTCATCCAAGTCATGTCTTGTCTCTAAAATCATGCCCTTTATCATTGGTCTTGCATGTTAGTTCATCCAATTACATCTTGTCTCTTCGATAATTTCATCCAATCACATCTTGTCTCTTCGGTCGTGTCTTGTCTCCTTAGGATAATAGCCAATGGTCACATCCATAATTATTTGGGTCATGTTATCATCCTTGTCATCTATTGCGTGGGCATGTAATGGTAGGGTTGCCAAATTTGTGTCCTATCAATTTTTAGCACCCAGTTCGATGTCATGTTGATGTATAGCACAGGTGTGTCGTGTAGGCTCGGTATACTAAGTCATGTCCTATTGATTGTATATTGTATTAAGCCATAATCTATGAAATTTGAAATTCAAGGTAGTCATTGGAGCTGCTAACCATTCTAAACTATCTGTGGAAGAAACTAGTCATTGGAAATCAAATTCAAAATCCATGTTGTAGTTGGAGCGATAGTTGAAGCAAAAAACAAAACCAAATTTTGCAAAATTAACCAATTGTTTTGTAGAATTTAAAGGTAATTTTTTTAGGGTAATATTTTATTTTAGCAAGTACATGAGCGAAAGGTGGACTAAAAGACCAAACGACTGATTATCAAGCTCAGATAATCTAGACAAAGGACTACTAATATCACCAAGAAGACCTCCAAGAAATAGAGGTGCACAATACAAATCTCCTTTATGCATTAATAGTTTTGATCCCAATTATCCTACTATCAACTCTATGGCTCCTTCCAACTCATCCCATGAAAATATCACAAATGAGTAAGTGAAAACACCTATGCTAATAACCAAGATATCCAATCTAGTATAGCTCAACTAGCGAATAGTATGAACAACATGACTATAATGTTGCAACATGTTTTAGGGAGGCAGAACCAAGAAGCCCCTCATTCCCCATATAACTACCATATAAGGCATGCTAGTGAGGATAGGGATACAGAGGAATATTATAATCAAGCAAGATGGCCAACATGTGTTAATATCCCATGTACTAATATGCCTACCTTTGAGGGTAGTGATCCACATGGTTGGATAGCTAAAATGAAAGGCATTTTAGAATTATATAGGGTTCCTGAAATAAAAAAAGTTTCTTGGAGGAAACATAAGGAACTTTTTTTATTTCAGGAACCCTATATAATTAGATCACATGTCAGAGTAGAGTCGACATCAGCTGCAACATCCTCCTCCAGGTTTGGTGATAAAAACACATCCTGATTGAGTGCCCTATTGATTTACCTATGCTTTTTTGACATCAACGATGAGAGTCAGTGTTATACCGCATGTTGGCCCTAGGAGCAAGAGGGCTTCAAGAGTAGGTCTCATGTCAGAGACCTAAAGCACTATATTTCCATATCTGCATAGCTCTACCCTCATTAGATACGATGATGACCGTATATGGATTTTCTAGCCTAGAAAGAGGCAAACAGGTACCTACATCAAGCGTGTAAAGATAGATGGATATTCAACTAGAGGGTCGACATATGTGAGTACCACTTCTACTCTTGTGTACTGAGGTAGTTTGGGATTGGCAGGATGTCCCAAAGTTACCACTCATCTATAGATGCTTGGTATTTGAGAGGGACCTAACATGGCCCCAGGTGACTCCCATGGGGGATGAGGACAATGACTATCAAGATTCAGGCCTAACAGATGCAGGCACTACTCTAGACTATGATGGATGGTGGACATATTTCCAATGGCATGGAGAGGGTCCTCTAGGCTGACCAGCTAGTGGATTCACAAAAAAGGGTACAAAGGGCACAAAGGTGGACCCTCATGGGTGCAGGACCTACCAGAGGACAGAGGGCACATGGGGCATAAGGGCCACTACAAAGGAGGGCCCACAGGTGGAGGTAGAGGAGGAGGTATTATAGGAGGGTGAGGCACCTCCGAATAACAATATTGGGCAATTGAGATCCTAGATTGCCAACCTCCAGAGCTAGGTTGGGAGACTGCAGACTCAACTACTACACATGGATACTTCTATCACCACTATAGAGGCAAAGCTAGCACACAGGGAGAGGTAGTGGCAGGGATATGAGGAGGAGAGGACAACTCTCTAGGCATAGTCTATCGCTGCAGACACTCGTATCACACAGCTCACAGGCGATCATGATTTGACATAGGCACAATTGAGTACCATGATTAATGAGAGAGACTTACTGAGGGCAGCGATGAAGGGTTCCTCATCTACATAGGTTGTCATGGTGATTCCCGCATCACCATCTTCTTTACTGCCAGTAGGTCATGACCCCATGGCAGAGATCAGGAGGCTTCATTCCCTCATGGAGGAGGGTAATGAGCGAGATACATCATGTGCAGCTCACATATCCCAGCTGGAGGGCTACGTCAGGCTGATAGGTGGGGAGGTACAAGAGGATACCCACACTATAGGGACTCAGAGGACTAGATCTAGGACCAAAGATAGAGGACAATCTTCTGCTAGCTCGAGCCATAGGACTCATAAGACTAAGAGGACTCATAGGTCTTCGAGCACTCATGGTGCTAGCTCGCAGAGGACTCACAGGGATGGCGAAGGTAGTGGAGGTACCTCATATATTGGGGGCATAGGCCCTGTTTAGTACAAATCTCAGAGATACTTTGTTGTACTATTTTTGAGTGTAATGTCGAGGACCTACACAGTTGTAGCCTGCGGGCATTTTGATATACCCTTATACTATGTACTCTTGACACACAACCACACACACACACACACACACACACACACACACACACATATATATATATATATATATATGATATGCTAGTTCATCTCATTATATGTGTACTTTATTTTTGGTATTTTATGTTTATGTTATGCACATGGATGCAATGCAGATATTTGATTTTATTGCTATATGATGTGATGTATTGATGATATGCACTAGCTATATGATGTGGATGCAATGATATACATGTGTAGATGGACTACTTTATAATGCTATGTATACGAATGCAATGTTTGATGTTTAATGTAGTTTTGATCTGCTTCACTTGTATGCATTTAATTTATGTTTTTTATGACATGATTCGTGCCATGTTTGTATTGCATGTATTTTTGATGATATTGTAAATGGACATGTATGCTTTAATCACTTAAAACACAATGTATGCAATATGATATGAGGTTTTAAAAATCTAATGGATGACACCACAAAATGTATAACAAGCATGGATTGTAGTTGCTTTATCTCTTTGTGAAAGATAGTACACCCATATGTGAGATGTAATGATATATGTTTTATGTTCACAAGATTTTGTGAATTAAAAGAATATGTATAATATAATCAGTGGCCATCTAAATATCATTTCTGACATCCATCCGGTATCTAATTATATAGTACAAATAATTCTAGCAAACAAAATATCATAAAAGAAATTGATGTTTGATGATTGCATTTGAAAATTTGATTGTTGCTATTTGGGAATTTTTGAGGTTTACCATGAGACTCAAACACCCTAGTTGACTAATCAAAAGTTGTATACTAGCCACACTAGACTTCTAAAATATAAGGTTTTTGCTAGGATAAGCCCTAACTATTCATTATACCTATGTGTGTAAATGAGTATATTTGATAAGGCACAAGCATACCCTGATGTCAGGCGGGATTCTTTTAGCCCATTGCTAAGATCGAGGGTCCGCATGTGTCTTACCCAATCCTAGGTTTAGATTTTAGTTGGACTAGACCACTAGGCAATACAGAACACATGAAGCTACCTCTTCCACATTCAAACATTGGGCTGCACAAAAGCGAGATGCTAATGCATCAGACATATCATCATGCGTAAGGTACAATAGTGTTAACAATTCCAGGGATTCAAGTTCACCCCCTTATTTTCTTCAATTTTCCGGGATACTTGCTCATATAAAGTGATAAAAATCACTGTTTATTTTTGTACTATAGTGATAAAATTCACTGCTTATTTTGTACTTTCTCTTTTTTTTTTCTTTTGAGCAAGGTATTTGATCCTGATTTTAATTTCTTTGTACAATTTGATCTTCATTTGATCTGACTTTTTGGGATTTACATTTGAAAATTTTCTTCAAAAACTTTCTTTGGGGATTTTACTTTGGGAAACTATTTCTGGGATATCTATTGAGGATATCTATCTTATGATATCAATATGGGATATCAATCTGGGATGTCGATCTATGATATCGATCTAGGGTATCAATATGGAGGATTAATCTAGGATATCACTCTAGGATATTGCTCATTTTATTGTAAGCAAGGGATTCTAGGTAGGGAATAAACCTATCCTTTTACCAATTGCCAACATTTATCTAACCGTCTGCATAGGGGGATAAGCAAGAATAAATATTTTCACCTCAGGATACCTGGTCCTGCTTTGCAGCTTTCGTCTTCCCCTAGTCCTTATTAGGATTGTTTAATTTGTTTATTAGTGATAGGATTCTGATATGCCAAGGGCTATACTAACTAGACTTCAACTACAAAAGCAAAGAAAAATTTCTATCAACTCTTGAGAAGACCTCTAGGTATGGTTGAATGAGAAAAAACCCTAGTATATTCTTCATAGCAACAAAATGGGTTGTGTGAAAAACATAATTACTCACAAGGATGATAAACAGATGAAAAAGATAGTGCATAGATGCATGATTGAAAC
Source organism: Wollemia nobilis (assembly GCA_028583015.1). Taxonomy (NCBI): domain Eukaryota; kingdom Viridiplantae; phylum Streptophyta; class Pinopsida; order Araucariales; family Araucariaceae; genus Wollemia; species Wollemia nobilis. The sequence goes on from JAQPPZ010001710.1 coordinate 43,402, forward strand.
ACAAACGTGGTGTCATTTGTAATACTGTTAATACAATTTGTTACAATGCAAGTGCAATGGATGAATATGCCTAATGCAATGCAAAGGTGAAATGCAAAATGAAATACAATGCACCTTTGGGGATTGACCAAGCGGTTTTGAGAAAGCCCTTGGAGCTTTTTGGGATTGACCAAGCAATTTTGAGAAAATCCTTGGATCCTTTTGGGATTGACCAAGTGATTTTGAGGAAGCCCTTGGAGCCTTTTGGAATTGACCAAGCGATTTTGAGAAAACCCTTGGAGCCTTTTGGGATTGACCAAGCAGTTTTGAGAAAACCCTTGAAGCCTTTTCTGGATAACCAAAGGGCTTACAAATGCCTTTGGAGCCTTTTTTGGTTCTTAGGCATAAAACGATTTAAGATGTAGGATATTGAGAGGTTCAAGATCTTCAACTCCTCCAAGTGATGTCAAGCGATATGTCCCAGGTCCAATATTCTCTGAGATCATATAAGGACCTAACTAGTTAGCCACGAATTTGTCTCACATTTTTAGTGGTAAATTTGAGTTTTGTTGGTTCTCTTTCAGCACAAGATCACCAACCTCAAAGTATCTTAGATGGAATTTGCTATTGTAAGCTCATTTTAAGCACTCTTAATAAATGTGGAGGTGCTCAAGGGCATTCACGCGACATTCATTAAGTAGCATCAATTGATCTAGGTGAGCTTGCCGCACAGTGTCGTCATCAATAAAATATTTCAATGTGACACGTAGCATTGGAATTTCCAACTCTAGGGGCATAATGGCCTCAGTGCCATATACTAATGAAAATGGAGTTACCCCAGTGGGCGTTTGAATGCTAGTCCTGTAAGCCCATAATGCAAGGGGTAGCTAGATATGCTAATCTTTGTGGTGCTCTTGTACCATCTTTTTCAAGATGGAGACCACTATCTTATTTGAAGCTTCAGCTTGCTCATTTGCTTGCAGATAATAAGGAGTTGTAAAACTATGTTTGATTCTATATTTAGATGTCAAAGCTCTCACAGTTTTGTTTTTAAATGACATTCCATTATCCAAAACTATCTTGGATGGTATCCCAAAATGACTAATGATATTGGTGAGTATAAACTCAGCAATACACACTCCGATTGTCGTTGTTAAGGGAATAGCCTCCACCCACTTAGTGAAATACTCAGTAGCCATGATAATAAACATATGCTAGCCCAACGATGGAGGAGATATCTTGCCTATGAGATCGAGTCCCCACTAAGAAAATGGCCAAGCCGCTTGAATGAGCTGTAAGGCCTGTGATGGTAGGTGTGTAAGGTTAGCATGATGCTGACATTTAACACATTTCCTGACATACAAATTGCAATCCTTCTCCATAGTGGGCCAATAATAACCCATACAAAGGATGCACTTGATGATAGCCATGCCATTGAAATGGCCACCACACGTACCATTGTGAGCTTCTAAAATTTCCCAAAATGACTCTTGGGGCTCAAGACAACGAAGGAGAACTCCATCATAGCCTCTACGGTATAGGATGTCTGCTAACAAGACATAATTTGTCACTTTTTGTTTGAATGTGTGTTTTGTGGCACGTGATAATACTTGAGGGATTATACCAATTTTAAGGATGTCATATATCTATGATGTCTAGTTATGATAATTTTTGGCCTCGACTATCAAGATAGCATGCTCCCCCTGCGGTTCTATATTTACAAATGCAGATTGGGAAACAACCCTATGGTGAATGGTAGTACCACTTACCATAAGATCCTACGAGATCAAAGACCCCTAGGATGCTCTCTTCAGAAAGTATCTGGCTCTGTAGAACCACTCACGATTTGGTTCTACATGAATCATGTTGATTGAATCTTTGTTATCCAATGCTTTGTGTTACACAACAAAATGTGACAATGTTTTTACATGAATGGTAGTGAAATTGACAGACAGATTCTGAGGGATTAGAGATCCCAAAGATGCCATTGTGTCTACGAATCTATTGGATGAACGAAGGATTGCTTCAATGTCATACCATTCTAGTCGATATAGATATGTATCAACAAGATCCTTGTAAGCTTTCAATATCGGATAGTGACATAGAAATAGTCCCTTAACTTGGTTCACAATGAGAAGGGAATCACCAAATATATTTAACCATTTTATCTTCATGGTGACAACTATTTGGAGACCCAATATTAGGGCTTCATATTCAGTGTTTTTGTTAGTGCAAGGAAAGTCCAAATTGAACGACAAGGGCATTGGAGCTCCTTGTGGCATGAACAACACTATTCCTGCACCACCCCCTTGCTCACACTTAGAACCGTTGAAGAACAAGGTCATATCGGCTTTGTTGTCTGGTTCTTCAGGTTTGGGTGCTTCTGATAAAGCAAAGACTACATCATCAGGAAGCTCTATGGTGAAGGGCCTACTATTTTTGAGAGGTGCCTCAACTAGTTGATCTACTATGACTTGTCCCTTAATAGAATTTTGGCTTATGAATTCTAAATTGAATTATGTTAGTAGCATGATCCACTTTGCAGTACGTGTATTATGATATATCTTGCTCATCATATATTGCAAAGGATTTTTTTTGGATATGACATGTTGTATGACTCAACATATAGTGTCGCAATTTCTTGGTAGCAAACACTACTGCTAAACACAAATTTTCCACATATGCATATCCGATCTCATAGCTCACCAAGGTTCGGTTAATATAATATATGACTTGTTATTTGTCTTGCACATTCTTTTGGGCTAACATGGTTTCGAGTCCAAATTCGGTTGTCAATATATATAGCAAAAATGGCATGTCTGGCCTTGATGGAGCTAACACTGGCGACATCACCAGGTATTTCTTTATCTCAGCAAAGGCTGCTTGACAATCCTCATCTCAATTGAATGGGATCCCCTTGTGTAGCATCAATTCATGGGTCAATATTTATCCAATAATTGAGTGGTAAATCACTTTATGGATGCTACTTTGCCCTGTAGGCTTCTTAGTTCTTTGATGTTCATGGGTGGACGCATTTCCAAAATAGCCTTAACCTTTGCTAGGTCAAATTTTATGCCTCACTTTGAAACGATGAATCCTAAGAGCTTTCCTAAAGTTACGCCAAACACACACTTCTTAGTATTCAACTTGACATTGTGCTCTATCAGGTGATAGAAGACCTTCTTTAGGATCTCCGCATGCTCAGAATGCACTAATGACTTTGCCAATAAGTCATCAATATAATATTCTAAGATTTTATGCATATAGTCATGAAAGATATATGTCATAGCCCGTTGATATGTGGCACCAACATTTTTAAGGTCGAATGGCATAACTTTATAGCAAAATGTTCCCCATGGCATTATAAATATGGTTTTATGCTAGTCTTCGAGATTAATCCAAATTTGATTGTAACTAGAAAAACTATCCATTAAGGAGAGCATCTCATGACCTACAGTTGCATCTACAAGAGAATCGATATTCAAAAATAGAAATGAATCCTTTGGTGTTCCCTTATTCAGGTCTCTAAAATCCGTACAAATACGAATCCTTCCATCAGGTTTTCCTACGGGCACCATATTGGATACCCATTCCGGATAGTCGATGGAGATAACAAACTCTACATCCAATAACTTTTGTAGCTCATCCTTAACCATTAAGGCTACTATTGGATGCATCTTCCTAAGTTTTTGCTTTACTGGTTTCTTTGATAGATCTAGTGAAAGGTTATAAGTAACCAATTTTGGATCTAGACCCAACATATCCTTGTAAGTCTAATCAAAGAGAGTAGGTCTCTCTCTTAGTAGAGGGATGAGGTTAGCACGCTCATCATGAGTCAAAATTTCTCCAAATTTAACCTTCCTTGGGTGGGATCATTATTGATGTCCACTTCAAAGGTTTCCTCTACTGGCATATGGGATCCCTCCTCAAGATAGTGAGGCATAGGGATCAAGTGGATGTCATCTGCTAGATTTATAGGTTCCTCATTGGAAGCATCCTCAACATAAAAGACCTCATATGCACAACTTGGTGCAAAATGGAAAGGTTGTAGCATTTCTTCATTAGGGAAGAAATATTCAGGCTTTAGAGATGAATCAACGTGATCCCAATCGATAGCATCTACATTTAAATGCAACAGTTTGGATGGATTATGGAGTGGAGTGGTCAAATCAATGGAGACCATGTTGATGAAATGGATCATGTCTCTAGGACCACGTGTAAGTGACTCATCATTAGCAAAACTACCATCCTCGAGATGTGGTTCTGGGGGTATGGGGATTTCTAGATCCAGTCTATGAAAAAACTATCATATGGGATCATTGGTCTCAAGGAGCTCCATGTATATTGGCATATCGAGAAACACTATATGATAAATCAAATTAAGATTCAGTGGTCTCCCTCTAAGGCGAGGATGAATATTGATCTCTTTGCGCATCTCCTCAGTCGTATACGATGCATTGCGATAGCGTAAGTAGAGAGGTCCTAAGTAGGCTCTCTATGTCTCATATTCTTCATCACTATTGTAATACAGGCCCTCATTCACACCCACTGGAATGGGATATTCTAGAAAATATGGCCCCATATAGGTTATGTCCTGATCACTACCATCACTGTTCAGTAAAATTGGGTACAAGCACTGTAAATACGATGCTATCGAATAGACCGGCTCAACCTCATCCTCTGATTGATCATCAGGTGAGGACTCACTATTATCTCCTTCATTGTAGTTAGGTCCATCTATATCAAAAATGGACTCTACTATATCCTTGTTTTAATGCCCTTCTAACTTGGGAGCTATCACTATGATAACATTTTGACCCTGCATGCCCATGTCATCGGCTTCTCCATGGATTTGTTGATCAAAATTTTCTCTTGGTAAATAATCTAGACCAAGGTCCACCAAGATATCCTCATGATATGTCTTGGGCAATGCTATGGTGATGTAAGACACCATCCGATTATCCCTTTAGAATGTAGAAGGATTAGGGTGATACAGATTGAAGTCAACCTCACCCCCCATACTGAGGTATAGGCTGTCTAAAGATACTCCAAGGAGTTTAGCCTATCCTCCACTATAGAATCCCAACTTGAACCTATCAGTGGGTAACTGATACTATGGTTCTATAGGCCTCTTATGTCCCTGATCAAATATTTTGAGACCGTAACCATGCCAATGGTAACACTCAAAGTATCACATGGTGTAGTCTAGGTTAGAAAGATAATGAACATTCACGGTGAATGGTTCATTATCATCCTCATCCATGGGCACGGGAGATGTGATCTGGTCTAGCCCTCCATAGATGAAGTTGGATTGGTTAGGTGGCACCCCCAATGGTTCCACCATCCCTATGGGAAGGTGATGGGATCACGGTCGGCCCATTTTGTGTGTAGTCTTGATAATCGGTGTGAACATCACATTCTACACAATGTATTCCCCTAACCTGGGGAACCAAATGGATGGTCACCTATGGTGCAGATGACCCTACTAAAGATGCAAGTAAATCAAGATGAGGTACCTCTTCGAATATTCCTTGAATTTCCTCTACTTCCATGGGAGTAGGGGTTTTAATGATAACTGACTTGGGCTTTTGTTGTATCTTCTTTTTGCCCATCTTTTCTTTCAACTTCCTATCATCCCACTGTATCGTAGATGCAGTCAATCTTATGGAAGTATATGGACATTACAAGTTTAGCACACACTTATTTAACTATACCTCCTAGATCTTTGATTGGCGAGGTGACGCTGGTCGCACATCCAAATTCATTGAGGGGAGCACAAATTCCCCTAAAAAATCTGCTAGATTTACATACTTAAAGGGTTCTTCATTTGAAGGCACCACATGAACCTGTCCCTCATAAATGTACTTGATACACTAGTGTAGAATAGAAGGGACACAACACATTTATCTAATCCAAGGCCTCCCTAGAAGTATATTATACTACATAGCACCTTCGATTACATGACACATCATTGGGATGGTCTTCAGTCCCACCTAGATAGGTAAAACTATAGTACCGACCATCGAGCATAATGCATCATTGAAAGCTCTCAACATGAAGGTAGAAGGAATGATATGCATCTTGGGTAACTTCAAGTGAGTTAATGCCTTGGTAGTTATGATATTGATCGATGATCCCATGTCAATCAAAATCCACTTAATGATTTATGATTCACACAAGCGATAATGTGCAGTGGTGGGTCTGCTATAACAGTGGAAACCGTCTTGATTTTGTGGTCATGAAATTGAATGACCGATTCCTGACACTGTTGCACGTGCCCCACAAAGTGTGTAAATGCTTTAGGATCCTGAGACTGCACCTCTATGGACCTTAAGATGTCCATAAGTGTCTCCTTGTGCTTAGAAGATTATTGGATTAGCTCATAAATGGACAACTTTATTGGAGTTATTTGTAGGTTTTGAACCAACCTACTTCTGATGGTCACCATCGGTCTAGTTGGTGGGTAGGGCACATATTGGGTTGGCCTTGGAGGAGGTGCAGCTTGGACCTTAATAGGCACTGGAGGTTGATTCAGTTATTCATACCTCGCGTTCCTCATGACAACATTGACCATGCCAATGAACCCATGGGTTGGTGGTTTTATGCGCACTTCGTTGACCTGGCAAACATTATTCCTTGGTGCCTCGTGATTAGGTAGAGGATTTTTGTAAATACCCATATTTTTATTGTCAGGCGCTTGCAGGTTGTCGACAAGAAGCATACCTCTCTCGATCATATTTTGCACAAGGTGTTTGAAGGACCAACATACTTTGATGTTGTGGCCCTTTGTTTTGTGGAATATGCAATACTCATCATATTTATAGCCTTTTGCCTTAGGATAATAATACAACATGAAACATCAGAATGAAACAAAAGGAATTTTTCCAAGGATGGACAAAAGGATAAATTAGTCAACATGATGTTATATCTTTCTTTGGCTAGCATTAATATTATTTATTGAATTGTGTCCATGGTTAGGACCATGTAATGCAAATGCTTAGACTAGATCTTAATGATCAAAATTAATATGCAATATATGAGATCCTATAATGAATTTGTTGTGCTTTGTTGAGGGGTTATATGATTGTACACCTAACACTTTGGATGAGTTGGATGTACTCTCATGATGCTTGTTTCTCCAATTATGAAGTATGGTTGAGTGTTTTTTCTCACATTGGAAAAATCCATCATTGATATAAATTAGTGGGATACATCATATTATATAATATATTTGTTATTGCTATTGATTCATACTCATGTAGTATTATGTGAGTTTATAAAATTTTATCTTTTTTCTATGTAAACTAATCCTATGAATAAGAGAGTTACATTAAAGACATGTATCCTCATGCTAGTCCTTTTGAGGGATTATAAGGGATGCTCATCATCAACTATAATTTGCATTGAGAGTAAAAATAAGAGAAGCACCTAGGGATTAATGAGAGATGATCAAGTTATTGAGAACCACAAGTACTAAGGTGGATACGTTTGACAAAAAAATGTGGTCAAGTGTTCCAACTAGTCAGGGATTATAAAAAGGAGAACCAAGAAAATAAAGGTAGAGTTGCTAAAACCCATAGAAAAAATGGAAGGGAACAACCTCACTTGTGTTGCATCTATTAGGAAATGGATTATTTTAAATTTTAACAAAAGAGAAGGTGGCATCAATATAAAAGCAACCGAGTTTTGTTAAACTTGGCTAAAGTTACATGGAGTGTCAACAATGATGGCATTGATTGAGTAGTTACGAAGGCAACATGCATTTGTTATGAATGATTTATAGGACCATTACTACTATTGCAATCATCTTATAAAATTATAATATTAAGGGTATTTCATGTACCCATTGGTTTCATCATCTTCATTATCCATCCAAGGTTAGTTTATAATTGGTAAATTTTTGTGGCTTACATACAAGTTTTATTGTTGTACATAACTTCATACGTATACTTTAATTGATATATTAGGCCTTGGTATTATTAGAACTATTATTTAAGCTTCTAGTGTTAAGATAGTTCATGAAAACAATGGTGGTGCTGATGCACTTGGTATTGAGCTAACTTTCTTAGACCTAAGTACATTTGTGGTACTTATGGTATGGAAAACACTAACATGGATGTCTCTGGAGAATAGAAAACTAATTCTAGACCCTATAATATAGAATAAATTGACCTTTATTCTTCAACCTTTTTACTTTTTGGAATTATTTTCTCATCAATACTTTAGTTGTAGATATTTTAATGGATGTCATAGGAAAATCTTAGATTGATGCCAAGCCATTTGAAACTCCATTCTATTGAACTTATTTTATTATCAAAACCTTAGAAGTGAAAAAATTTAACATATTTTGTTGGACCAAAGGTGACTATGATAGATTTTAATGGTGGAAGGGTCAAACAATAGACTATGGTTGATGATGTTTGTGTTGTATTTGCTTCTTCCTGACCAACTTCAATTATGATCACCTTTTAAAAAAACCAACATCATGAGTATGGTGCTAACAACCAACCATCTAGTACCCATACTTGGTTCTCCTATTGCATCCATTGACTAAAGTATGATAGTATTTCTCTTTATTTTTTAAACTTTTGGCTAGGGGATGAATAGTTATGTTAGTGGTTGGACTTGTAATATTCTTCATTTTGTAGTGTCCACCACTTGAATTCTCTAAGATCAGTATGGTCTTGGCAAATAAAACCAGTTCTAGGATATCCATGGGTAGTTGTACCACCTTGTATTCCTTTGCCCCAGTCAAGCAACTAAGATCCAACAATGCTAAAACATCATATCTTTCAATGGAACTGATGCCTAACTTTGATATTTATTACAAACACTTTTCCACCTTTTACTTGCTATCTAAGGATACTATGATCCACTTTGGTCGAGGGATGATCCTTTTTGTTAATTTTAGTTTCTATAAATTAGGGGACTCTAAAAAATCTTCAAATCTTATGTTGGTGGGTGGTAGTGTTGATTATTTGCACTATTTATTTAGGATATGCTTATTATTCTTCTCACTAGACATTAATACCATTGAGGTTAACATTACTATCTAAGGCATATAGGTGGTTATCATTGATATCATGAATCATCTCACCAAAAATTGATGTTTAGATCTATTTCCTCTTTTGGGGTATCATTTTCTCCAATCTCTTAATGGGGTCCACTTTATTCTTTATCAATCTAAGGTCATAGGCTTTTACATAGCATTGACAATTTATATGCACACACACCCAAGGAAGGTTTGGTTTGCTTCTAGTAGTCAAGTGTATTATTAAAAATTATTTTGGTGGGGGATTGCCATTTTTGTATTGATTTTCTTACCCTTGCTAGAATATAAAGATAAACTAATTTAATATACACAAATCAAAATCATACTTTAAATAAAAAGTAACTACTCTATTTAGAGTGACTTACTATAGAAAACTATGGCTTGACATGTATCCTACTACTATAGGGAGAATTTGAGCTATGTTGTAGAATGAAATAATATTGAATTAGATATAGTTTATTCTTATGAAATTGAATTGAAAATAACTAAAACTACTATATGCTCACTAAAATAAAAGTGCTAAAATAGGAAATGATGCAAAAAATCTAAATCTTAAAATTTATAAATAACTCTAAGCTCTAGCCATAGAGATAAGATAAAGCCAATCCAATGTCTAAAACATGTGCATTCTAAACAAAGGAGGTTATACTAACTAAAACTGAATATACAAAACTTAATTGAACTTTTGGACATAATACAATTTAAAGGAATGTTATAACTAAAGAAATTAAGTTAAATCACAAGTTACCAATATTAAAAAATTAAATTTTTGGAACTATAATGACGCTTAACTATTAACATATTTATTTAGAAAGAAATGATAACTAATCGTAAAATCTATAGGAAAAGAGAATAAATCATAGGATAAATTAAATAACCATACACAAGAAACACAAAATGCATTAACATGAAAAACACAAATACGAGGAAACCACTTGTTTTTCTTAGCATGCCTTTACTTGACAAGTAGGGCTTATACCTTCCCCTATAACATGCGTATGGAATCTAAACTATGAAAAGTAAATATCTATTATTGAATAAAAGTTACAAGTTATCTATAATCTACCTAGGCTCCACTATTATCTTGCTCCTCTCTTTGTCTCTCTATCTCTCTCTAACCTATTCACATGCATAGGGATATGAATTTATACAAGTGTAGGGAACTCCAGTCTGTTAAAAGCTCATGTTTAGGTTTAAAAAAAAATTCAACAATGATCACCATCATCTAGCAAATGTAAAAAACAACAAACAATCTACAACATTATAATTCTCTAGTTGACACACTAGGTGGTTAAACTTCTAGCTACCATCTAGGCACCAACACATGTGATATTTATCGTTAGCTCATTGCATGATCATTTTAGGATTTAAATTGGAATTTACCATGACAAATGGAGTGGGTAGGATTATTTTACTTTAATCCCATATATATTTCCAACCACTTGATGATGTCATTAGGTGCTAGAGGGTGGCTACTATTCTGTAGAGGTGACATTACACTAGACCATTTTGTAGTATCTCTAGATCATATTTGTAACAAGTACTTTTATAGCACAAAGGTCAAGGTAACCTACAACAAGAACATAACTATTTCCATGAAAAATCTAGTTGACCAAATAACTAAGATCATTAGTTTCTAAAACATACAAAACTTTTGATATTAGTGGTAAAATATTTTCTTAAACATTATTTCTAGTTTATTCGACAAACTGTAAGAAATATATACAAATATGGAAAAATAACAATGAAAAGACACATAATTTGATAATATTTAGGTTAACTAAAGATGAAATTTCATCAAATATTCTTTTGTATTACCTTCTTTATTCCTACATTTAACACTTGCAGTTATGCCATCACCTATGCATACATGGACAAGCAATTCAACCACTTTTTTAACTCCATTTTGCTTTGAGTGTCATGGAGGATGAAATTGGAGTGGTCCATAATATGGATAAAGTCATGATCACCATATAATCAGTATCATAAGGAAATGAACTAGTATATAGCAACTTCATATTGTTCACCTTGAAGACAACAATTATTGATGTCAAATATCATCCATAAGAAATGATATTTTTGAGTGAACACCTAGTATGCTTGTATGTCAATCCACTTTTTACATTGAATAATGGTTTTTATTCCAATTTATTAGGTTTCCCATACCATTTTGAGTGTATTTTAGGGATCTAGTATAAAATAACACCTCACATAGGTTGCACCAAAAATGTATGGATCACTTCGTTCACTAGAAATATGTTTGTGAATTATATTATGGTGAGGACTAGAAATATGCTGAAATTGAATGTTGATTATCTTCTTCAAATAATGATTTTTCTACATTATGTGTCTTATCCCAAAATATCATCTCATATACTACATTATTGCCTACTACAAGGATCAAGTAAATTCAAAATTTAATTTTTTTGGAATATATTACATTATTTGGTACATGATAACACACCACCATGAATACATCTATAGATTAGGAAAGAGTGTTTTAGATTAGGATGAAAGTATTTGCTTTATGGAATGTAATAAATGCACAAGTGTGCAATGATATTTTGGCAATGTAAATGTACATAGTTGTCCCTATGTACATGTGTCATTAGAATATGAATATGAAGAGTCATAGGAAGAGTGTAGGCCAAGAAACATCATATGAAGAGTCACATTCCATCCTATATATGGATGTGCAATTGTAATAGAGAATGATCACAAAGCAATTTTCATGAGATGGGACATCACCCATGGAGCAATGGAAGATGATGCAATATGATGTATTTGAGGTTCTTTATTCAATAAGAGTTTATTGTATTTTTCAACATTTGCAATTAGCAATAATTTAGTTATTTCATATTTTGAATATAAGATTATTTGCTTAGCATTATTATTTCCTTCATATTGAGTTGAGTTTTATTGATTTAGTGGCCATATTATTGAGTTTTTATTTATTAAAAACTAACAGTGGTATCAGAGCCATGGTAGATCTATCCATAATAGGTCTAGATAAGAATTGCGAGAGCCACTAGAAACTATTCTAGTTTTTCATCATTCGGCACCATTGCTGCATTTTTGTAAACCAAATGTGCCTTTGGACCTACTTCTTGAAAAATTTATTGGATTTGAGATTGTTTGATAGAAGTTATTATATATATTGGAAGGAAGGAAATTTCTACTAGTTAAGAAGAGACCAGTAAATATAAATAAAATTACATGTGGAAAGAGAAACCAGAGAAGATAAAGGAAAATTACCTCTAGAAAGAGAAACCAGAGATTATAAAAGAAAATTATCTCTAGAAAAGAAAACTAGAGAAGATAGCATTTCTCACTAGGTTGAAAGAAAACCAATGAAATTTAAAGATTTACCTATTCCAAGAGAAAAATCGAAATAGAAGAAAATTTATAGGTCTTGAAGATAGACCTTGATATTGAATATTTAGAGACCATTAGAAGAGGTCTATTGATAAATTTGATTTATTGAAATAATATAGAGTCCAAATTATTATTTTGATAGAATATTTCCACAAGGTTAAAGGAACACCTATGAATACTAGGATTCAACATTGATTTGATTCCACTAGTTATAGCTAGTGAAGATTATTGTTTCTGGAACTTTAATTATATTATTGCTGCTTAAGTTCTATTGTAGAAAATAAACATTGAAGAAGGTCTAAGAAGAATGCCCCAATTGAATGTTGAGAAGAACCAAGGAGAGGTTCTCATTGCAAGATTGTTGATTGAAGAGATAATAAGAGAGGTCATATTGAAGAACTTCCAAGATTGAAGATTGAAGATTGAATATAGGACTATTGAAAGTCCTATTGCAGATTTTGGAGATCGAGAAATAGATCTCATTGAAGAATTTCCCATAGTGGAATATTGAATAAACCAAGGTAGGGTTTTATTGAAAATATATTTGAATGCCGCATAATTAGAAGATCCAATAATAGAGGTCTAACGAATATTTTGAAGAAGAAAAGAAGGCTACATAAATGCCTTATTGTAGAAGATGAAGCATCCATTATTGAAGGATATTTGAAGCATAGTTCATGGAAGAATATTACAAGTATAAAGAGTACCTAACCATAATAATTTGAGATAATTATCACCATCCGAAAACAAGCCTACAAGGAAAAGGATTTGGCAAGAATTTTATCAAATTTGAAGAAGATTTTTAAGAACTCAAGATATTCAGATTCTTGAGAGAGAAGACAAAGATAGAGGTCATATTTGAAGATAAAATTCAACAAGTCAGAATAAATAAATAATATTGTATAGGCCACAAATTCAAGAAATTTGAAGATAGCCACACAAATTTTGTAGGCTAATTTGTAAAAGCACAAAGTTGCTGATTTTTAGAAGAAAAGTTGAAAGGAAAAAGGACTGCAAAAATAAGAAATAGAAAGTTATATATTGAAAAGCTTTGGAGAAGCTTTTAAGGAATATTTGGATAGCCAACTAAGAGTAGGCTTGATAGAAAAGAGAGAAGCAAATTTTAAGGTTAGTAAACTTCATCAAATCAGATTTTGTGAACAAAAATTAGAAAGTTTTAAGCTGCATTTTTGGGCAGAATTGTAAGAGAAAAATTAGCTGCATTTGAAGAAGTTTTGGGAAATATTTGAGATAGCCTTAGACAGCAAAGCATAAGGGTTATTAGCAGCACCTACTAAGGATATTAATTGCATATTTGGAGTGCATTTGGACAACATTTAAAGCTATAAAAATCAAAGGTAGAAAGCACTTGTTTGAAGGAGAAGAAAGCACCTATTTAGAAGAAAAGAAAGCAAGCTTTGAGGTAGCCATTGTTGCTGCAAATTGAAGGATCTACTCATAGAAAATTGAAGGGTGCAAATATAGCAAATACAAGATAGTAAGCTATGAAGAAAGAAGCTACAAAAGGTGTGTAAAATTAATGCCATATAGATTACTATTGCAAAATTTTTAAAGGAGTTTATTAAGAGTTTTAAAGCATCATATTTTGGATCCATTTAGAGCTAGCCAAGAAGAAGATTTTAAGGTGTCATTAAGCTAAGAAAGGACACTATTTCACACCATTGATTTTATAGAAAAATTGCATATTATAACATCAAAATTACAAGTTTAATTGGAGTGATAAGAAGTTGATTATATGTTTTTAATAAGAAAAAAATCAAATTTATTTAACATTGATTAGTGGGTTAGAACCACTTTATTATCTGATAAAGTTGAAATATTATAGCAACATTAGATTTTTTTATTAAAGGAGTTATAAGTGTTAGTATATGCTATATTTTAAAGTGAAAGAAGAAAAAATATTCTACGTTTGTGAGGGAGAATAACCCTCAAAGTACAATAAATTTTGAAAAGGAAAAGAGCTCCAAATTTGGGTAGATTTTAGGTGTTTAAAAAAATGGATTTACAGTTGGGATTGGTATATAAACCACCAAGAAAGTGGTGAAAACCACCACTACACAAAGCACTATTCGGTAGCATATTACAGGGTGTAAATACTTCATCATATGTCCACCCACTTGCAGGAAAAAGCACCAACAAAAGAGCATAAGAAAGAGGAGCCATTAGGCTCAAGTTTTGGCCAGCCCAAGAAGGTAGAGAATGTCATCCACAACCTACAAAAGTACTATTACAACCATTCAAAATAGGACTGATTACAAGAGAGAAAATAAAGGGTGCGTTCTCAAAGGAAAAAAAGAATTTGCCATAGTGATTACCATAAGGCCACCATTGAAGCAATTTTAGTGAAAACCTTGTGACAATTTTTGTGACACTTGTTGCATCCACCAGGGACCATATATTTCAATTATAATAAAAACATTACCAACAATGATCAAAGGAATATATCACGATCCTAGTTTAGACACCTTAGATCATGAAATTCGACCAATCAAGGACTTACTTTTAGAGGTTAATATCACCAACCTATGTCAAATAACATCATTGCATGCATATCAAACTCAATTCGAGGAACTTTCCAAACACACCATAGGGTTGGATGAATCCTTTTTACAAGTTGCTTCATCAATGGATTGAAATAAGAAATTATACTAGAGGTGGATATGTTCAATCCTCGCACCATGATGGTGGTCATCGATTTAGCCAAGTTAGTTGAAGACAAATTTAATGCTCACCATTGATATAAGAAGCAACCTATTGAACAATCACAAATCACACACGCTTCCCTATAACCTAACCAACCCTTATCGATTAAGTACCTAAGCCTAAAGAAAATGGAGGAGTTGCAGGTGAAAGACCTCTACTATAATTATGATGAGTAATATGGGTCCAATCATAGATTCACTACACAAATATTGTTTTTATTTAATACATTTGGTCCATTAAATAGAGGAAGAAGATGAGTTAGACATGCAAGAAGTGATCGATGCACCTGATAACAACAATAAAGAAATCCTTGAAATTTCCTTCAATGCTCTCACAGGTTTTCCTTCTCCAAAAACTATGAAAGTTCAAGGGTACTTCAAACAACAAAATCTCATTATGCTCATTGATTCAGGAAGTACTCATAATTTCATTGACCCAAGCATGACAAAATAGACTAATTATTATATACAACCTTGCTATAGCTTTGAGGTGGTAATTGGTACTGGGGGACAGATTGCCTATCAAGGAAAGTGTCAAAATATCAAACTCGCCCTAGGAAACTACAACATGACAAGTAACATGTATGTGCTTCTATTGGGTGAAAGTGATGTTGTTTTAGGGGCTCAGTGGTTGTGAATTCTCGAGGTAATACCATAGTATTTTGCAATATTATGTATGTAATTCACCATTGAAGACCATACATACACTCTAAAATGACTACAATCAAGTTACTTACAAATAGTAAATTATCAATACATGGGAAAAATTATTCAAAAAGGAGGTAAAAGGGTGATTGCACAATTATTTTCCATTCAATCTACAAGGGAAGAACATGCTAAAGTGGAAGAGTTACAACAAATTTTGACACATCACTCTGGATTATTTGAGGAACCACAAGGGTTGATCCCCCACCGTCGTCATGATCCTACTATTATTTTTGGTAATCCACCACTAAATGTTCAACCTTACATATATCCCTACTTGTAGAATAGTGATATTAAGAAACTTGTGCAAATGCTGCTTGAGAAGCACTTCATTAACTTCAACAATAATTTCTTCAGTCCTGGCTTTGAGGACAAAGCTTTTTATAGGAAGAGTGTAATGTTTTTTTTGCTAGATAAGATACTATAGCATTAATACCGGGTTTTACAGGTTGACCCAAAACCTTTTACAAAAATCAGCCGAAGGTTGTTGATGAACATATCCTTACTAAGGACCATATATATGTAAAATCTACATGTCACCAAAGCCATTACATCTGGTAAGGCACATAGCCTGTTATCAAAAAGAAACTTCCGATACAATATTTTGGGTATACCCCAAGAAAATACACATGCATCATAATTACAAAAAAGAAATAGACACGGATCCCTTCCTTGAGACAATGGAGAAACAAAAAGCTGCAGACACACATAGCAGAGTACTAAAAAAACTCCCACAAGCTCTGTATTGACAGTTACTCTTAATAATTATTTTGTAATTGTTTTCTTTCGTATATGACATGCTTTGGTACCACATACTATCTTGGCCAATCAGCCTTGGAGAAGTGAACCTACTGGCTAGATTTATGGCAGTGGCTATCTAGTGGTCCACGTGGCTTTGGTTCGAAGTCTTATATTGTTGTTTCTTTCCTTCTCTATGATTATCAACCAACCTCAAATTACTAAGATGACTAGGAGCCATATTATCTGACATGTGACTGTCCTTATTAGTATTTGTGGTATTTCCAAGCAACATCCATGAAGACTGACAACTCAGATAATTTTTATTGTGAGTCCAATTCAAAAAAGAGACGGGAATACTCCTAGCCTTCAAACTTACAATGCCTTCCATGTTGGTAAATTCGACTATCATTCTTGGAATTCTTGTTGAATAAGCTCCTCTACTTCACTCGGGACACCGTGTTCCCATTTGAAAAGTCCGTCACCATCAACACCCAAATTGGCCAGCTTATCAACAATTTTGTTAGCTTCCCGAAAGACATGTTGGGCTTTTCTGTCCTGTCATCCCTAGAAAAGGGTCCTAGCCTCTTCAACAATTTTTTTAATCCTCCAAGGAGGTTTTTTCCAATTATTAAGAAGATTTATAACATGCATAGAGTCTCCTTCTATGATCAAATTGCATTCTAAGTCTTGAGTCATCTGAAGGCCTCTCCACATAGCTCTATCTTTAGCTTCATTGTTCGTCCTTGTTCCTAAATATTCAAAAAATGCAAGCATCATATTCCCATTATGATATCGCACAATGCCACCAGTGCCTGCTCTGCCAGAATTGTCTTTAATTGCTCCATAAAAATTAAGATTAAACCAACCCATAGGAGGTGGAGACCACTTAACATTAGATTTGGGGTTGACTACCCTAGGCACAAACTCATCTAACAAGGTTAAGCTTAAATATTGAGCAATCGTGGTCTCCTGAAGATGAGGTTTACAACTATCAAAAGGGATAAGGTTCAAATTCTCATTGGCAAAGGATAGGATCCTGGAAATGATAGTTTAATGATCATGGATAGACTCATTAAAGACTCTATGGTTCCTTTCTAACCACACCTGCCAAATATAGTGATTGAGACAAAATTTTCACATGTATCTAAGTATTTGGATTGAAAAGGGGTAAGGCCACTGGACAAAAAAATCAAGTACAATGGTTGGTTTAACCCATGAAATATTGAAGGCCTAAAAAACCCCACTTAAAACAGTCAAGGAAAAAGGGCACTCAAGGAAAATGTGATAAATGGTCTCCCAATTAGCCCTGCATAGATAACAATGATTAGTGATACAAATACCTTTATGCATCATATTGTCAATGGTTAGAATTATTCCTTGGATAACCAACCATGAAAAGACTGCAATTTTTGGAATTAAATTTTTTATCCAAACTAAGAGGACAAAATCCTCGTCATCAAGCAGAAGCTTGTAAGCTGATTTAACAGTGAACTGCCCGTTTTCTGTAGGATCCCAGGTCACTTGATCTTCCTTAGGTCTCATGGGGATAAACTGTTGCTCGAGAATGTTACAAAGATCATTTGATTTTTCTTGAAATCCCTAAATTCTTATTTGTTTCCACTTAATTCTACCTTTGTCCTCAACCATATAATCGGAGACTTTTCTGCCAATGAGTTCTTCTATGATATCTCTGATTCGGGATAAGTTAGGATATTGCATCAGTGGTTCATCCTTAGCCCACCTATCATTCCAAAAATTTATCCTCTCACCATTGCCTAAAACCCATCTTAAACTTTTTTTGATGATTTCTTTACAATTAAGAATTGCTTTCCAAAAAGCAAAACCTCTGATTGGAACTGAGTCACTTAGAAATTCTATATTTTGAAGATACTTTTGTTTTATGATAGCTATCCATTAATTTTCTTCACCAGAAATGAGACACCACGCCTGCTTAGCTAGTAAAGCTAAATTTATATGAGCAATTCTCCTCATACCTAAGCCCCCATTTTCCCTGGGTCTGCACACTTTGGTCCATCCTACAAGGTGTATCCTTTTATTCTCCTCTGATCCAGTCCATAAAAATTCTTTTTGGAGTATCTCAATTTTTTGGAAAACCTTCACAGGGGCTTTGAAAACCGAGAGAAAATAGACTGGAATGCTCTGAAGAGAGGCCTTAGTGAGGTTCAGCTTTCCTGCTTGAGATACAAGATGACCTTTCCATCCAACAAGTTTTTTTTTAATTCTTTCAATAACCCTGTCCCACATTGTCTCTCTCGGAGAACCAATGAAAAGAGGGAGACCAAGATATGAAGTGGGGAGGTTTGCTATATCACACCCTAAAATTTTTACAATTCTTCCTTGCCTCTGAATGGGGGTGTTCAAGAAATATAACTTGCTTTTACTAAAATTAACTTTTTGACCAGCAACGTCCTCATAGAGTTGTAGGATGTATTTAATTATTTTAGCCTCAACCACTGATGCCTTAGTCAATATAAGGGTATCATCGATGAATTGTTGGTGAGAAACAACCCTAGTGAGATATGTTGCCTTGATTCTTGATATTAGCCTTGAACTGCAAGCATTTTTTATGGTTCTGCCTAAAGCTTCTGCCATAATGATGAATAACATGGGTCTGATAGGGTCCCCCTACCGAATTCCTCTATGACTTTGAAAGTAACCGGTAGTTGTTCCATTAACTAGAATTAAGAACCATGCTTTAGAAATATTTTCTTTGATCAAATTAACCCATTGGTGGTGAAAACAAAACTTAAGGAGGACAACAATCAGAAAGTCCCAATTTAGCCTGTCAAATGCTTTGTTCATATCAAGCTTGAGGGCAAAAATAGACCTATTAGTCTTATGAGCAGAGTGCAAAGCTTCATGAACTGTGATAACTCCATCCAAGATTGACCTGCCCTGGGTAGAGCTTCCCTGGCATGGATCTATGATGTAGGGTAGAATATCTCTCATTCTATTTGCAATGGCTTTAGTTATGATCTTGTAAGAAACATTGCACAAACTAATTGGCCCGAAGTCAGCCATAGATTTAGGAGTTTGCTTCTTAGGAATTAGAGAAATAAAAGTAGAGTTGATACCTTTTGGGATATGATTTCTTGCTTGGAATGTTGTGACAGTAAAAATTACATCCTTACTTACGATGTCCCAAAAGGCTTTATAGAAATGAGGGGGAAAGCCGTTGGGTCCCGGGGCTGTCTGGCTCCATGCTAAACAAGGCTTCCTTGATTTTCTCATAAGAAAAGGGAGCTAGAATATTAAGGTTTATATCCTCATTTATTATTCTAGGAATGGATTGCAAGAGAATATCTTTGGCCTCATCATTGCACTGTGATTCTTGATCAAGGATAGAATTGAAATAAGTCACTGCCTCCTTTCTGATTTCTGTTAAGTCTTGAGTAATAGAACCATCTATTTTTTTTTTTTTAATTTTATCTTGTTATTGCTTATGTTTCTAAGTGTGGTGATGTGAAAAAACTTGGAATTTGAATCTCCATATTTCAACCAAAGAGCCCTTGATTTTTTCCTCCAATATATTTCCTCACAGGCCAAAATGTTATGAAACTTTGCTAGTTTTGTTCGTTCCTCTTGCCTAGTAGTTTCATCAACATAACCATGTTGGATCCTCTGATAAATTATCTTCAAACTTTCAACAACATATTTTTTTATTTTCAAAAAGGTTCCTAAAGACCTATTTGTTCGAATTTCGAAGCTTTTCCTTAACAAACTTTAATTTGCAAGCAAGTTTAAAAGTTGCACTACCCTTGACAGGCTGCTGCCACCACTGACTTAAGTTATCTCTAAAATTGGAATGTTTGATCCACATAGATTGAAATATGAAAGGTTTCTTGAAGGACAAAGAGTTAGGGATATCCAAAAAAATGGGATTATGATCAGAGGCAATTTTAGGAAGGGCTTGCAGGGTAGAATCATTGAACAAAGTTGTAGCCTCCTTTGATAGAAAAAACCTATCAAGCCTTTCTTGAATGAGATGACACCCTATCCGCCGATTGCTCCAGGTATAATTTGCTCCTCTAAGTTTTACATCCATCAACATGTTGGAGTTCAAAAATTCATTAAACTCATCCATGCTCTTGATAGGTGGTCCATTTCCACCCATTTTGTCTGAAGGGTAAAGAGGAGTGTTAAAATCCCCAACCAAAATCTAGGGGACATTATGGAAGATTTCACTCAGATTGCCTAAGTACTCCCACAGTAGAGCTATCCCTTGAATTGAAGTTGGGGCATAAATATTTGAAAGGATCCATGACCTGTTGTTGTTTATTTCCTTAAATAAAACACTAAGAACCCTGTCATATTTATGAATAATGGTGCTTTCTACTATCTGGGAATACCACAAAGTCATAAGGCCTCCAGATGCTCCTTTGGCTGATTCAAAAACCATCTCCCATTGATTCTAGATTTTTTTTGCTATTTTTTGACTGAATCTCATCAGTTTTTGTTTCTTGCAACATGATAATAGTTGGATTCACTTGATTTCTTATTGCACTGACTTCCTTGTGTTTGGGCAGGCCATTAAGGCCTCTCACATTCCATGATAGGAACTTCATTTAGATTGTTTGGGATTTCTTCCTCTCCCCATCCCCTGAGGGGGTTTTCCTAATTTGTTGTCTTCAAAACCCGGAATAACTTGTTGAAACAAGGTTCTTTGTTTTCCATTGGCAATATAATTATCAGTTTTAATTTTTTGATGCTCAGCATTTGATATTCTCCCTCTTATTTTTTCATTGCAAAAATCTATAGGAGATTTCATTGTGCTCCTGGTTTGTTTAGGACTAAACTGAGGGGAGGTAATTTGTTGCAGAATCGGACTACCATATTCCTCAATCTGAAGAGTTTCACATATCTCCACCCCTACATCTAAATCTTCTCCTTTTTTTTCTATATTCCCCTGGTCTGCGAGACGACCCCTAAGTGGGATTCACTTGGCTCCTAGTGATGATGTTAGGGAGATGATATTTTTTATTTTCAAATGCCTCAAATTTCTGCCTAAGTTCTTTAGAATTAGGGTTTGGCTTTGGTATGCCCACTGGGCTTGAAGTATTTCCAGCATTAGGGTTTAAGGATCCCGACTTGGATGTGGATTCTAGATATCGTGCATTACAGTTTGGATTTGTGATGCCCACGGGGCTTATAGTAATTTTAGCATTAAGGTTTGAGGATCCTGACTTGGATGGGTATTTGAGAGAGTTAGCCTGAAAGTGCTGGGCTTCCATGTCTTCTAATAATCCTCCTACTCCCATATTGGATAGAATTGAAAATTTATTTGAAACTAAAGGATTGGAACTTACCTAAGTATTTTGGTTGCCAACAACCTGTTGTTTTCCTTTATCTTGTTGGGACCCTGCACCCTATCTTTTCTTTTTTTGGTAGACATAGTTTTCCTGATTGAAATCGCATCTTCCAGGGAAATTCCTCAAATTTCCTCTATCTAGCATTCCCTGCTTCTACTTTTATCTATTCATTACCAGGTTAGGGCATTGATTGCATAGATGTCCTTGATTTTTACATTCTGCACAGAATTTTAGTCTGTTCTCATATTCTATCGATTATTTTCTATAGTATTCTCCATACTCTAGCTCCACAAACCTTGGCAATTCATTATTCAATGTAGCATTTACGCAGATTCGTGCATGAGTCATCATTGTCCTGGACAAGGTCGTATGGTCAATGGATATCAGGTCCCCTATATTTCTGGCTATGCCCTACAACCAATATTCATTAAAGAACTGGGTAGGTAGACTCGACAGACGAACACAAATAGGGGTAATGTTAATATTTTTCTTTTTAGGGTCAAAATATTCACCCCATCGTCTGAGAAAAATGCTCCTTTTGCCTAGAAACCAAGGACCTCCTATTAAAATGTAGTTAGAATCCTCCATATTGTTAAAATAGATAATGAAGAACCCTCGAGTTAGAGCTACCAACTCCAAGTTGCCTACCGATCGCCATTTATCCATCACCCAAGCCCTGATAGTCTCCATGCCCGGCCTACCTCCCAAAAACTTGCCTACTAGGGATAATTCTCCCATTAAAAGAAAAGGGCTCATGGAACTTGTCGGGGCTGAAATTTTATTATTTACTAGAACTAGGGTCGGAAGAGAGAGAACCTCCTTTTTTTTCCTCTAAGAGTTTCAGCAAAAGACAACCACTTCTTGGGCCCCGCATTGTCCTTCGTATATTTTTTTGTTGGGGTCTTTCTGAGGAGGGTCGGGCCCCCATGTGATGTCCACCTCCAAATTAGTTGTAGCCTGACCGCCTTCCTCTGGATCCTCACTTGATCCATGCTCGAGGTTCCCACCGCCCCTTCCATACCTGCTCTACCTCTATCGCCTTGGCTGAGATTCCTACCCAAAAATTCAAACCCTCACTCCCGCCACACCCGCTAAATCTCAGCTCACTCATTCCTCTTGCATCGTCATTAGCCTGATACACAGGAAGAGGGTAATGTTAGGATCCCACATCCTAAAATTATTATTTAATATTATTAATCATTTAATTATTATATTATTAATTAATAAACATGAACCATCACGTCTTCACCAATGTAGCTTTAGGATAGATATAAATTTAAGAATAAGCAAATAACTTAGGGCATCAAGAAGAAGAATAATTTATTATTTAAAGTTAAGGAGGGAGCCCCCTATAAGTGGCCTACGATTCCAAGGGAGCCCCCTTTAAAGTGGCCTGCGATTCCTGTTGTTCATATCAATTTATTTATTAAATTTATAATAAAATATTTGGGGTCTTCACAAGTCTACCTACAACTAAAATTTCCCTACCCAACGACTCAACCATATGACATCTATATGTAGAACCACTACATGCTTTTTAAATTGTCTTAGGAATAGATTGGTTAAAATCTTATGGATATCTAATCATTTTACAAGATAAATGGATGGATTATATTAATAAAACAAGAAGAGAATAAGGATTCATAGCGAACAAGGATATTTTTGACCTTAGTTGTCAAAAATGCATCTTAGAAAAGCTATGAAAAAATGTGGGATGATCTATGTTAAGATAAATGATCCATCAAATGATAATATAAAGAAAAATATTTGGGAAACACCCAATTCTTCATGAATTTAGGGATGTATTTCTAGAAGATCTTCTAGGTCTTCCACCTAAACATGAATTTGACTTCACTATTGAATTGATGTCTGGAGTCGAACCCATTAATAGAACTCCTTATAGGATGAATCTTATTGATATGCAGGAGTTAAAGGTGCAACTTCAAGGGTTGCTAGATAAAGGTTTGATTAAACCTAGTGTGTCACCATGGGGTGCACCAATTATTTTTATAAAAAATAAGGATGATTCCTTAAGGTTATGCATAGATTATAGAATTCTTAACAAAGTAACCATTAAGAATAGGTATCCTCTACCTAGAATTGATGATCTCTTCGATCAATTGAAGGATGCCATAATATTCTCTAAAATTGACCTAAAATCTATATCATCAACTAAATATTCATGAGGACGTCACTCACAAGATAGTCTTTAAGACTATATATGGGCACTATGAGTTTACAATGTTACCCTTCAAGTTGACAACTACACCAACAAAATTTATGAATTTTATGAATAGTATGTTTAGAAGACATCTAGATCAATTTGTATCGATATTTTTGGATGATATTTTGATATATTATCACACTAGGGAAGAGGATGATAGCCATTTGAGAACTGTGCTAGAGGTGCTGAGAAAGAATCAAATTTATGAAAATTTGTCTAAATGTGACTTGTATGTTCCTCAAGTACAATATTTGAGGCACATTTAATTTTTAGAAGGGATAACTATAGACCAAAAGAAATTTGAAGCCATTTTGAGTTGGCCAATACCTACCAAGGAGTTTTGTGAAGGGTTACTAAAAGATTACCTATCCTATCACTAACCTTCGGAGTAAGGAAAATAATTCAAGTGGATCAAAAAATGTGAAGTTGCTTTTAATACTCTTAAGCAAAATCTAGTCATGGCACCTATACTTAGGATACTAGATTTGTAATTTTTTTTTATGTATAGATGCTTCACTAGAGGGACTAAGATGAGTTTTATCCCAAGATGAAGCTACTATTGCATATGAGTCCATGAAGCTCAAGAAACACTAGGTGAATTATGCTATGTATGATTTAGAGCTAACCCTGCTAGCTTTTGAGGTGATCACTAGATGTTGAAATATGAAATATAGTAAACTCACTAGATTTTTGAAGTATGCTATAAATATAAATATTAGAAATGAATACAATATTTCTATGGAGGAAATAGACACTCCATACAAGAAGCTATAGAACCATAATATGATCCATCACTAATGGAGTCACCTACTACTACTACCTACTATTTGCTTATCAAACTCTTACAATGAGGGTTTTTTATAGTGGAACATAGACTGCTTGCCCATCATATTAACTAGTTGTACAAGGGACACCTTGCACTTTTACAAATTGCACATTGACACTTGTGCATTTATTTGTCATGATCCATTACCTCCAAACCCTGCCAATAGGATATTAATTAATCTTGGGTTCAATTAATGTTCAACAAAAAGGGTCATAGACCCTAAATAAGTTTACAAAATTCCAATTTAGGAATTTTGAAGGGGTTTAGGAGGGAAAATAATAAAAATAATTAAGCATGTTTAATGTTTAAAAATAATGTTAATTGCAATGCAATTAAATTCCAAATTCTTATTGGACCAAATTGGGCTCCAATATTATTTAATACTAAAAGCCTATCCTTTTTTCTCCTCATGGTATAATTTGGTTGGTGAAGAGAAAAGTGAGATTCTCTCCTCTATTTTTAATTAGGGGTGCTTTAGATGGATGTGGACCAAAGGAGGACAAAAAAAGAAAAGGACTACTTACCTTATCCTTAGTAGGACCCTCTTTCCTACTTTTGGAGTACACCCCACAAGACATGAAAATCCTTAATGGGACCAAGGCATATTTAAAATAATAAGATCACTATTTGGCCATAAGTGGAGAAATTTACCTATAAATTAGAGGTCAAATTGTGAAAGGGTAAGCTAGAAAATCTTGGAGGACCGGGGAATATGCTCTCCACCTTGGGTGGATTAGAAACCAAAATTCCTTAAGGGATTTCTAGGGGTGTTGGCCGAGATAAATCTAAAGGAATTGTGTGGTCATAAGGAGAAGAAGAGATTGAATAAAATGGAGATGGTCTAGGAAAAAAGCTTTTTGAGGACTCAAGAAGAAAAAGAAACAGGTTGGATCAATAATTTGTTCTCCATAAGTTACTATTAGCTTATATTAATGTTGTATGTTGGAACACAATATTCTTTGGAAGTTATAATCTTATGTTATACTAAAAATTCGAAGGAATTGATTTGGGTATAATATTAATCATATAAAAAAGGGTAAATAGATCCATGAAAGGTGACATTCAAAGGATTATTTAACTTTAAAATACCTTAATTTTAGGAAGATTTCTTTATCGTAGATATAAAATTTTGGGGTCAGCCCAATTAGACCATGGGTTAATGTGAACCATATTAACTGTCGAAGCTACCAATCAAATGTTGTGCTTCCTTGCTGGTGAGATCGACAAAATCCTACGATCACTTCTTCCCAGCACATAGTGTATGGGTTATATAATTCATAGAATTTTAGTACATTAATGACCATCACTAGTCAATGGAAATTCCCTTATTCATTAGAGTGGATAAAATTTAGAACCCTCCACACATGCATAGTGTCATCCATGTGGGAAGTTATTCCTTTATTGGAATTGATTGTGTTAGGCTCGATGCCTGCATACCAAGGATGTTCGATTATCTGCACACTTTAGTCCAAATTTACAACTATAATGGACATTAAGAGGACAATTAGGATACAACCCTAGAAAGATATTGTTAGGTGTCATATATTTCTTGTATTCTATGATTATTTCCTCCATCGGTACTAAGAACCTATGCGGATACTTAGGGTTTGATATCATGACTTTTGGAACTAGCTTGGCAAAATATTTGTTCATTGCTGTCATAACAGAAACCTTGTTAGGTAAATTACTTGGCCTCATACACGAGCTTACGATTGATGGTAAAGTACCCGGATATATTTACCCATCAATTATTGGATTGATCAGGCCATTTATGGTGACAATTTTGAAGGATTTCATTTGGAGAAACCTGCAATCATGGTTGAACTATACATTATGTTAAAATATATTAATTAGCCTTGTTGGTTATGTTCTTTCCCTATTATCTGTGACTTTTCTATATTTGGTAGTGGTGTACCTTCACTCATTCGTAGGGATAAACTCTATTCAATTTAGAATCAAACCCTAAGCCATGATGAAATACCACCAATTGCTTTGTTTATATAGGGTATCGATACTCTGTGGTAAACAGAGGGGATACTAAAAAAGTCTTGAATTTCCTTCTAAGTCGAGCACATGTGTTCAGTTAGGATGATTGGCACCTATCCATTGAGTTCTAGCAAGAGATTCAATACTTAAACCATGGTTGTCGATGATGCTTTAGGCGCAAGTTAATCCAACCATACCCAAAAGACAAACAGAGTCCCAAAGACTTTCAAGTGTCTTTTGCCTTGGATATAGGGTATACACTTAATGATGATGATTTCATCTATGCTAGTTAGCCTAGGCATTCAAACTAGGCTAAGACCCCTCTTTGCTAAAGGCATGGGATATATGACAATGTGGATTATGCTAGATGAACCATATATTGCATGGAAATTAATTTCCTAGTTGGTTTAAGAAAACTAATGTCGATAAGACATGATAAAGGGAGTCATTATGTTCATTGCTGCCTAAAGATCATTGGGCTATTTGAGGATATATGACATGTTTGAAGACTTTTGAATAAGGGCTAAGTATTCAAAGTCATTTATTTGTAGTTTAAGTGAGGCTTACCACTTTATGAATAATACGTTAATGCCAAGACCATAACTTTGTGAGTAAGGGATAATTGAATCCACCCTTATAGAGATGATTATAGCTTCTCTAGGAGTTGGGTATTAAAAACAAAGTCCACAGAGAAATCAAGTAATCTATGGAGAGTGAATGGAATTAAAATAAGTTTTTAAGTTTAGGTTATGGGAAATTTTAAATACCTTTTTATATATTCTCGCTATTTTTGTTGCTATTCCAAATCTTTGTATTGGGTATTATTACCCTCATTAATATGATGGGGTTTGCAAATAAACTAATTTTTTAGTTACTAAGAAACAAAGATTAAGCTGAAATTAAGGAGGTATCTTATTTTATTTAATGACTTTGTGTCATTTATAGAGAATGGTAATATGGGGTGGTTTTTGTGTTAAGAATTTATAAGTTTGTTCACCTTAGGGAATATTTATATATAAATATTTGTACATGATAAAGGAAGCTAAATATTGAATATGGATTTAAAAAGTAAACATCATGGAATGTTTACAAATTAATGGATATCATAAATTAAGGGTATGGGACTTTAATTTATGAAATGAAAGTTGATTATTTATCAACTCGAAAGAATGAAATAGGAATTCATTCTTGAGGGAATTTATGAAAAATACCCTCCAATGTTAAAGAGTCATCTCCAAAATGTGAACCCAATGATTATCATAAACTTGTTCAAGATGTTGTAAGACTTTAATAAGGTTTTGAGAAAGGAATCAATGGGTTCCTTAAATTACATCTTAAATTATAATGGATCAGATAGTTTCCTTTCTGGTATGGAATATACTATAGTAATATCTTGATGTCTTAGAGAAAGGAGTCAGATAATTCCTTAATTGCATCAAGTATATGATCAGGAACAATTGCATTCCTTGATTTGTATAATTGAAGGGATCCATTGTGACCCTTATAAACTTGTAATATTGGATACATCTTGAGTTTATGAATATGAGGAAAGAATACATATTTTGGAGGCTGGGTTTATTCCCCATGAGGGTTCCCAGGATAAATCATTGTGTCATTCTATTTTGTGGTTTGATGTGTTATTTCTTGTTGCTTTTACTTTCAAAATGAAAATGATATATGTGGATGAGATGGTTAAATGATTAGATGGAATAGTTATGCATGTTTCTAGACCATTGCAATGTTTACATTGAATACTATTTATTCAATAATTTCATTTATGATGCTAAGAATGTATGCGTAATTTCTAATATGTTGATGATTTAATGTTATGCGATTGTACCATTTACTTTCTGGATTAAATTGAATAATTATGAATGATGCAACTAGTTAGTTTTACTCTGTAATCAATGGTTGTGTGGAATTATAAAGCTGATTATAATGGGATGTAATTCTTGCTTAAATAGACCTCTCATGTGTTGTTTCAATCTAAGGTTATGATGTAATGAATCTTATCATAAAAGAACATCATTGATTTATATTCACCTCCTAAACACTCATAATGGTTTAAATTAGAACACATTGGAATTTGGAATGGGATGAAACCCACAAGAAGACAAGTTGGTTTAGAATTGAAAACCAAAACAAACCTTATATTCTAAAGCTAAGAAGTTGAGTGTGCATGAGGAGGGGTACTTCCATGTTGACAAGTACTATCTTTAAATGACTCTTATGAATAGAAAACTAGATACCTAAATGAGAGAATGGACAAATAAGTTTTAAGAGGTTTAAAGTTACATAATATAGCTTAAGATGACATTCCATGGATTCTATGAGTTTAATCACGAATAGTGATCTGTTATCCTAAAGATCCCATCAAAAATATGTGGATCGGATCTAAGATCTATGAATAACCATTGGTGTGGTTATTTCATCTATGATGGTTTTCCATTGGTGTGGATCTCCATCTTCAAGGCAATCACCTATATACTGGTCTTGGTGGACCAGGGTGATTTTCCCTTCTATATGGGATGAAACCTTTCACTTGGCCAGCATTCTCATACCAATGGGGTATGAGGGTTTCATAGAAGCTGATCACTTCTACTCAAAAGAGACTCTGATCAAGTCTCAATAGCTCTCGATGCTATTTACCTTGATAAGTTTTAATCCAAATGGAATGAGTCTTGATTATGTCTCTTGCCTCATGGAAATGTAAGTGTTTTAAAAAAAAATTGAGTGGTTGAGTAGTGACAACTGGGGTTGTTACAGTTGGTATTAGAGCCCAGGCTAACTAATAGATTCTAGTTAGATCTAGGTTAGCAAAATATTTGGGCATGAAACAAAACATGAGAGAAAACTCAAAACATAAATTCCATAATTCTAAACAAAGCATACTTGATAAGGACAAGGTCAGTGCTTGAGATTATGATGTCTAAGTTCCTATCCCCCATGAGTAGATCCACAATCATTCGAAAGTGGAAGAGCTAAGTGAACCCTCCTGTATGGGTTTTAAGCGGTGTACCTTAGACTCTTTTGGGAAATTACTTGACATCTATATCTTTAGACCTACTTACTCCTTATCTTCAAGTGTGTATGAGTCAAATGTTCAAATTTACTAAGGGATTCACTTGAACTATGATAGTCAAACCAATTTGGACAACTTAAATAACTATGGTACTAAATGGAAGTGAAACCTTAGGATATGCAGACATAAATTCAACCATTTAAGTTAGTCAAAAACTAACTAGTGGAAATTCAAACAAAACAATGTTTTCTTTATTTTCATTTTTGATCAATGTTACAATGCACTCTGGAATTTTCCAATTAGAGGTTATGGTGCAATGGTGGAAGAAGTCACCCGACAACACCAGAACCTAAAACTTCACTATGTTGGAGGAGTACAAGGATGGTGAAACCTCACATCTAAGTCCATAAATCCTCCAAATCTCACCAGACTCATCTCTGACATGAGAATTAGGGAACTCCACCAAGTATGCTCTGGAATCCCAAGAATCACCACCACATGTAGCTTCGCCAACATCCCTAAGCAACCCGAATCCTTAGAAAAGTATGCACCCAACCACCTGGGTGGTGGTTGAAAGAAATAATGAGTGTTAAGCTATTTAAATTGAGAACTGACCACTATGCCATGCATGTGGTATTATAACTTATAAGAAAACTAGAGTGTAGTTTTGCAACAGTTGTTTGAAGTACAAAAAATTGTGTATATGAAATCGGTGTAAACCCAATATCGAAGATAGAAGTAAGTTGATACGAAATTAATTGTAACTCTACCATATGACAATAAGTTCAATAAGGGTACACTTTACAACAATAGTACCATGTGCAATAGACACATTTTTCCAATAGAGAAATAAGGTACGAAATCATCCATTGGAGTCATCGAAGGGTCGATGATAAGACGTGATACAAATTAAGGGAAGGACACGTGGGTTATGATGATGTGTTCTATGCACATCGAAAGAAGATTACTCCCTTGGGAATTGGAGGAGAACCCAATAACTCAATTTTATGGATCTATGAATCTATGAAAATAAATGGACCTCGAAATACTATCCAACAAATAAAATCAAGGTAAAAATCCAACATCACATAATGGAGTAAATAGTGTAGAATTTATCTCAGTTTTAGATACAAAAATAACCTAAGCACTATTCATGGTAGTGAATATCATATTGCTCATATTAGGGTTTACCCTATTAGTACTAATGATCTTGGAGATGAACACCATAGTGTGTCTCATAATTATCTTACTCCTACTAGCCAATCTGTTGGTACATACTCTTTGAGTTATGGCTTATAAAAATGTCCAAACCAATAGTAGTAATCCTATGAAAACATCTAAAATTTGACCACTAAATATCATCAAGGCAAGATATCCTTTGAGGATGATCTTTCAGAATTCCAAGAATAGGCTGGATGCAAGCGACTGACAATGGTTGAAAGAAGTAGGATTTGAGGGAGCAGCTCGATTAGAGCCAATACATGTAGACAGATGTTATATTTCTGCCCTAGTAGAAATATGGGATCCCAATAGAGGGACATTATAGCTACCCACTGGAGAAATGACTATTACGTTGGAAGATGTATACAAGATATACCGGATACCGATAGAAGATGCACAATAACCATCGCTAATGAAGCTGAAATGGGGCATATTTTGGAAAGAGTGTTCAAAGCATATTGGATGAAGTGTGAACACCGATAGGGGACGTATAGAGCATGAACTTCACTATGTGTAGGGTAAATAACACATAAGCATGCAATTATAATGGAGCTCTTATCGAGTGTCATTTTTCCCGAATCAAGAAGTGCATGATTTCCTTGGAATTTATTGGGAATCATGCAAGATATAGTGGAAGAATCCATGGTGTATGCATGGGCACCAACATTATTGGCCCAAACCTATAGAGAGTTGTTTGATTTAAGAACAATGATGAAAATCGTATTGAACTGTAGCACTTTGCTACAAGTTTGGGCATGGGAGCACATAGTGGTAGCAATACCCCAAGGGCTACCTTATGATGCACACCAATTTATGGGGCTAGAGATGCCCTATGCATTGATATGGCAACAAAAAAGTAATGGTCTAACCACAGACCACTTGAGGGAAATAAAGAGCGATTTTGCTCTATTTGGGAGAATATGCACTCCCGTGATGTTATTTGGAGACCTTGGAGAGAGGGTCCCAGTTTGGGCAGAATGGATGGTGTTCAACTCGCTCGGGTGAGATGAGCAAGATGGTTGATCGGATGTACTAGTATGCAATACGAGTATTTTCAATATACTCGGGTATTATGATAGTTTGATATTACACAATGAATACTAGACCCGTCCATGGTTTATACGAGGAAGGGGCGAACAATTGTGATACCTCCACCAATAGAACCACTAGCTTCAGAGCTTGATGAGGCTATATGGACACCCAAGGAGGATGACACAGGCACAACCCCTGACTACGATATTTGGTGGACCGCTCAATGGCAATGCCAAGAGGAATATTCCAGTGAGGAAAAAAGAAAAGAAAAGAGGCTATAGAAGAGGAACACTCATCTAGGAAGAGAAATGAGGAAGAATCTTCCAGAATATGTGTGCACCAACGGTTGGACACAGGAGCTAGACCATCCAACATAGGAGAAGAGGAACCTATGAGAAAAGCGCAACACAAAGTGGAGGCACTGAAGAAAAAAATTCGACTGTTAGAAATTCAATAGTTGAAGTTAGTAGACAAATGGGCACAACAAAGGTTTAAGTTGGAGACTGAGAGAGAAGTCACCATCTCAAAGCGAGAGAGGTTTCGATTAGAGTTAACACAGATGCACTACTGGAGAGATACAGTAGGGATAGCCTTGCAAGCAGAGAATGCACAATTACGTGATGGAAGAGATATATACCAAGCTGCATTCTTGACTTCTTGTATGGATGCACTTATAAGTCATGGGTTACTCCTTCCATCACAACCAGTTGTTGTAGGGACCATGAACAGGGAAACACAACTCAAGAAACTGGTCAAAATAGAACCCAAGCCACTTCTCGAGCAGTTTCTCCAATAGACTCTCAAACTGGTAATGTAGTTATGGACCCGACAGGTGAAATATCCAAGGAAGAACAACCTTGAGATCCGAAGCCACTAATATAGAAAACTATATGTATTAGCATGCCAATGAATTTGGCCAATTGTAAATAGAAATCATTTGAATTATATATATTCCTAGTATAAAAATGAAATATTGTGTTTTCTATCATAAAACTCAGAGTAGCTTATGAATGTAAGGTAAACTTATTTAATTAAAAGAACACTAAATGAATTTGAAGGATGGATTGGTGTCCATTCTTGGAGAAGGTATGGGACTTCTCTATCTTTATGATACAAACCAAGAGCCATCTGGGTGGATGCTCTGGTGATGGCAATGATATTGCCAAAATGCATCTTAGGATATGTGTGAATATCCTAAATAGAGATTTTGAAATTATGATGTGTTTTTATTGATACTTAAATTTTATCAAGTTAACTCATGGTTAGGGTTAACAATTATAACGTGATACCCTTGGTGGGAGTTTTGATAAAATTAATAAGAATTTTTATGTCTAGAAACATAATTTCATGATATCTCTATAACATAATTTTGCAAATTCTATTATTGTAGTGCTTATATTCAGTATTTGTGCAGTAATAGATGGTTTATAACTATTATCCTTGTGATGAGATTATGTATTGATGATACTTTCAATACTCTTTGTTATGCAAAATGGATGTTCTGTTGTGTTAAAAGGACATGATACTGCTGATATTTTACATTTTTGCAGGTCCAGGTGCTCTCATGGATGGATGATGAAGCTTGCCATCGAGATTGAAGTGCTGGAAGAAAAAGGAATTTGATGATTCAAATTGTATAACAGTAGGATGAATACTAGCTTTGTTAGTTAAATGTACTCAATTAAGGTAATTATACAAACACAAAGGACTATGTTTAATTCAAGGGGGTGTATGTCACGACCCGTTACCTCTGAACCCTATCAATAGGACATTAATTGATCTTGGGATCAATTAATGTTCAACAAAAAGGGTCATAGACCCTAAAGAAGTTTACAAAATTCTAATTTAGGAATTTTGAAGGGGTTTAGGAGGGAAAATAATAAAAATAATTTTAAAGTTTTTTAAAAATAAGGTTAATTGCATTTAATTTTAATGCAATTAAATGCCCAATTATTATTGGACCAAATTGGGCACTAGTATTATTTAATACTAAAAGCCTATCATATTTTCCCCTCATGGCATAATTTGGTTGGTGAAGAGAAAAGTGAGATTCTCTCCTCTATTTTTAATTAGGGGTGCTTTGGAGGGATGTGGACCAAAGGGGGACACAAAAAAAAAAAAGGACTACTTACCTTATCCTTAGTAGGACCCTCTTTCCTACTTTTGGAGTACACCCCACAAGACATGAAAAGCCTTAATGGGACCAAGGCATCTTTAAAATAATAAAATAATAAGATCACTATTTGGCCATAAGTGGAGAAATTTCCCTATAAATTAGAGGCCAATTTGTGAAGAAAGGACAATCTAGAAAATCTTGGAGGACTAGGGAGTATGCTCTCCACCTTGGGTGGATCAAAAACTAGAAGTCCTTGAGGTATTTCTAGGGGTGTTGGCTGAAATAAAATTAAAGGACTTGTGTGGTCATAAGGAGAAGAAGAGATTGAAGCAAATGGAGATGGTCTAGGAAGAAAGCTTTTTGAGGACTCAAGAAGAAAAAGAAACAGGTTGGATCACTCTTGTCTTCTCCATAAGTTACTATTAGCTTATATTAATGTTGTATGTTGGAACAAAATTTTCTTTGGAAGTTATAATCTTATGTTATACTAAAAATTTGAAGGAATTGATTTGGGTATAAAGTTCTTCATATAAAAAGGGATAAATAGATCCATGAAGTTCAAAGGATTATTTAACTTTAAAATACCTTAATTTTAGGAATATTTATTTATCGTAGAGATAAAATTTTGGGGTCATCCTAATTAGACCATGGGTTAATGTGAACCATATTAATCATCGAAGCTACCAATCAAATGTTGTGCTTCCTTGCTGGCAAGACCAACATAATCCTACGATCACTTCTTCCCAGTGCATAGTGTATGGGTTATATAATTCATAGAATTTAGGTACATTAATGACTATCGCTAGTCAATGGTGTTTCCCTTATTCATTAGCATGGATGGAATTTAGAATCCTCTAAACGCGCGTAGTGTTATCCATGTGGGAAGTACTTCCTTTATTGGAATTAATTGTGTTTAGCTCGACACCTACGTACCAAGGATGTTTGATTATTTGCATACTTCAATCCAGATTTACAACTGTAATGGATATTAAGAGGACAATTAGGATACAACCCTAGAAAGATATTGTTAGGTGTCGTATCTTCCTTGGATTCTATGAGTATTTCCTCCATCAGGACTGAGAACTTACACGAATACTTAGCGTTTGATATCATGACTTTTAGAACTAGCTTGGAGAAATCTTTGTTCACTGCTACTATAATAGAAACTTTGTTAGGTAAATTACTTGGCCTCCTACATGAGCTTACGACTGAGGGTAAAGTACCTAGATAGATTTATCCGTCTATTATCAGATTGATCAGGCCATTTATGGTGGCGATTTCAAATAATTTCATCTAGAGAAACCTGTGATCATGGTCAAATTGTATAGTATGTTAAGATCTATCAATTGGTCTTATTAGTTATGTTATTTACCTGTTCGTCGTGACTTTTCTCTATTCGATAGCGGTGTACCTTCACTCATCCATAGGAAAAAACTCTATTCAATTCAGAATCAAACCCTAATCCTTGATGAAATTCCAATAATTGCTCTGTTGATATAGGGTATCGATTCTCTGTAGTAAATAGATGGGACACTAAAAAAATCTTGAGTTTCCTTCTAAGTCTGGCACAAGTGTTTAGTCGGGGTGATTGACACCTATCCGTCAGGTTCTAGCAAGAGCTTCGATACTTAAACCATGGTAGTCGATGATGCTTTAGGCGTAAGTTAAGCCAACCATACCCAAAGAAAAATAGATTCCCAGTCTCGAATACTTTTGATTGTATTTTGCCTTGGAAATAGGGTATACACTTAATGATAATGATGTCACAAAGCTAGTTAGCCTAGGCATTCAAACTAGGCTAAGACCCCTCTTTACTGAAGGCTTGGAATATATGACAATGTGGATTATGCTATATGAACCATAGATTGCATAGAAGTTAATTTATTGGTTGGTTTAATAAAACTAATACTGACAGGACATGATAAAGGGAGTCATTATGTCCATTACCGCCTAAATATCATTGGGCTATTTGAGGATATATGACATGTTTGAAGACTTTTGAATAAGGTCTAAGTATTCTAAGTCATTTTTTTATAGTTTAAGTGAGGCTTACCACTTTATGAATAATACATTAATTCCAAGACCATAACTTTTTGAGTAAGGGATAATTGAAGCCGCCCTTATAGAGATGATTATAGCTTCTATAGGTGTTGGGTATTAAAAACAAAGCCCATAGATAAATCAAGTAATCTATAGAGAGTGAATGGAATTAAAATTTTAAGTTTAGGTTATGGGAAATTTTAAATACCTTTTTATATATTCTCACTATTTGTGTTGCTATTCCAAAGCTTTGTATTGGGCATTATTACCCTCATTAATATGATGGGCTTTGCAAATAAACTACTCTTTTAGTTACTAAGAAACAAAGAGTAAGTTGAAATGAAGGAGGTATCTTATTTTATGTAATGACTTTGTGTCATTTATAGAGAATGGTAATATGGGGTGGTTTTTGTGTTAAGAATTTATAAGTTTGTTCACCTTAGGGAAGATTTATATATAAGTATTTGTACATGATAAAGAAAGCTAAATATTGAATATGGGTTTAAAAGATAAACATCATGGAATGTTTACAAATCAATGGATATAATAAATTAAGGGTATGGGACTTTAAATCTATGAAATGAAAGTTGATTATTTATCAACTTGAAAGAATGAAATAAGAATTCATTCTTGAGGGAATTTATGAAAAATACCCTCCAATGTTAAAGAGTCATCTCCAAAATGTGAACCTAATGATTATCATAAACTTGTTCAAGATGTTGTAAGACTTTAATATGATTTTGAGAAAGGAATCAATGAGTTCCTTAAATTACATCTTAAATTATAATGGATTAGATAGTTTCCTTTCTGGTATGGAATATATTATAGTAATATCTTAATTTCTTAGATAAAGGAGTCAGATAAATCCCTTAATTGTATCAACCATATGATCAAGAACAATTGCATTTCTTGATTTTTATAATTTAAGGGATCCATTGTGACCCTTATAAACTTGTAATATTTGATACATCTTGAGTTTATGAATATGAGGAAAGAATGCATTTTGGAGGCTAGGTTTATTCCCCATGAGGGTTCCCAAGATAAATAATTGTGTCATTCTATTTTGTGGATTGATGTGTTATTTCTTGTTGCTTTTACTTTCAAAATGAAAATGATATATATGGATGAGATGGTTAAATGATTAGATGGAATAATTATGCATATTTTCTAGAATACTACAAGGTTTACATTGAATATTGTTATCTAGCAGTTTCACTTATGATGCTAAGAATGTATTTGTAATTTCTAATATGTTGCTAAATTAATAATATGTGATTATACCATTTACTTTCTGGATTGAATTGAATAATCATGAATGATGCAACTAGTTAGTTTTACTCTGTAATCAATGGTAGTGTGGAATTATAAATCTGATTGTAATGGGATGTAATTCTTGCTTAAATAGACCTCTCATGTATTATTTCAATCTAAGGTTGTGATGTAATGAATCTTATCATAAAAGAATATCATTGAATTATAATTACCTCCTGAACACTCACAATGGTTTAAATTAGATCACATTAGAATTCGAAAAGGGGATGAAACCCACAAGAAGACAAGTTGGTTTAGAATTGAAAACCAAATTAAACCTTATATTCTCAAGTTAAGAAGTTGTGTGTGCATGAGGAGGGGTACTTCCATGTTGATAAGTACTATCATTAAATGAATCTTATGAATAGAAAAATGGATACTTAAATGAGAGAATGGACAAATAAGTTTTAATAGGTTTAAAGTTACATAATCTAGCTTAATATGATATTCCATGGATTCTATGAGTTTAGTAACGAATAGCGACTGATTATCTCAAATATCCCATCAAAAGAATGTGGATTAGATCTAAGATATATAAATAACCATTGGTGTGGTTATTTCATCTATGATGGGTTTTCCATTGGTGTGGATCTCAATCTTCAAGGCGTTCACTTGGTCTTGGTGGACCATTTGGTGATTTTTCCTTCTATATGGGTTGAAACCTTTCACTTGGCCAACATTCTCATACCAATGGGGTATGAGGATTTCATAGAATCTGAACACTTCTAATCAAAAGAGACTCTAATCAAGTCTCAATAGCTCTCGATGTTATTTGCCTTGATAAGTTTTAATCCAAATGAAATGAGTCTTAATTATGTCTTTTTCCTTATGGAAATGTAAGTGTTTAAATAAAAAAAATTAAGTGGTTGAGTAGTGACAACTGGGGTTGTTACATTATTACATTGCATGAAGTAACTAGATAAATTCCCCCTAAAGTAATCTAATGTCCTAAGTATGTACCTAGGAAGGTACATTTACATGATCCAAATGATGTAATAGACTCTAACTCTAACACCCCCTGTATTACATTATTTGGGTACTAAAGACTTTTGGTCTTCAATATACATCTTCATCTTCATCCTGAACTTTGTATCCTTTCTCAGAATTCTTTGTAACCTATTCAAGAAAAAAGTTACATTTGTTGATAGAGCTTTCTCCTCATAATTCTCTAAGTGTTCATCCAGTTCTTCAATTTCTTCTATCCTCTGAGCTAGGTGTCCTTTTTTATTTCCCTTTTTGTATTCCAATTGAGGATAATTGGTTGGTCACTAAAATTGCTATTGTCAAGTATTCCTTTGATGTTATCTTGATTGAAATTGGTTCCCACTATTTATCTGATTCCCTTGATTCTAGTTTTTGAATTGTACCTACAATAACCGGTGCTATGACCTTTCTTTTTGCATATCTGATAGTACCATGTTCTTCATCATTTTTCTGATGAAGCAATATTTCCCTATGGATTATCTTTTGATGTCAATGTAGTGTTAGTCATCTCATCTTTCACAGTGTGTTCAACTTCATATTCTTGAAGAATATTGACTAAGTCATCAAAAGAAGTATCTTTACTTAAGATTTGTAGAGATGTGACCAAGTGCTTATAGTTTTCTGGAAGTGCTCTCATGGTTACTTGAGTAAGGAGTTCATCTTTAGGCTCATGTCCAAGAGTTAACAATTTCCCTTTAATATCTACTACCTTCCTTAGAAAAAATTCTATGCTTTCCCCACTACTCATTTTTAAGGAATGTAGTTGAGTTTGTAGATGAAGAATAGTGGCTTTATTCTTTCCTTCAAATATTTTTTCTAAGCTTGTCCAAGCTTTAGAAGATGTTTTTGTTGAACTGATATAGGGTTGTATTTCATTAGTGATAGCAAATGTTATGATCATTTGAGCTTTTGAATCATTTTCCTCAAATTTTTGAATCTTTGTATCTCCTGTGGTAGGTTTCTTTGTTTTCCCTTGAACAATATCCCAAAGTTTTTCATATATCAAAATTGCTTTTACTTTATTCTTCCATGAGAAGTAATTTGACCCTTTGAGTAGTTGAGATTCAACTAGGAAAAATTTATTGGAAGTCATTGTATTCCCCTTTATCAACTCTTTAGATTTTGTGGACTTCCTTATATCTCCCTAATGATGAGAGTTCACAAACCTAGTAAGTTTTAGGTTTTGTATCAAGCTTACATCTACCCAATAAATTCTAAACTTGATAATTTTTGTTTGATGCTAATATTACCAAGTTTTGTAGAATGCCTTATGACTCCCTATGATGTTTTTGGATAGAATGTATTATCAATATAGTGCTTTTGTAAATTGTAGTTCAAGTCTAAGTTGATTTTGTAAAATTTTGTAAATACAAAAACAAATTTTCAATCTCCTTATTACTCCTATTGAACTAAGCACTATTTTCAATTTTTAAGAGGTTTTGAAGTTGGTATATATTTTATTTTCTTTAAGTGTTTTGATACAACACTATAAAAAACAAACTTTTGAAGACTTTTTAATAAACCTCTTTTAATACCCTTCTTTGATTGATTTGATGTTTTCTAATTTCCAATTCCTAAGTTGATGTTGTATTCCTTATAACTCCCAAGTTTGGAAAAATTAGAAAAATAATATTTGCAAGTAATTTAAACAATTATAATATCCCTTATTCCTCCTTGGTAACTTTTGCAAATAATGATATGTAAAGTATGCTTGTTTAATAAGAATGTATTTCCTTATAACTCCATAAACCTTATGTTTAGACAAGCATAAATAACTTTACCTTAATAGCTCCTCACTATTGTACGTCGGGCAGATCCATTGCTACGTGTTGCATAGCGCTTGTGGGCAATTCAGAGCCCTCTTTGATCAGCATAAATCTTCCTTCGAATGGTGATCGAACACCTCTACAATCTGATGACTTCAAATCTCTTTCGCTGGTCTTCTCCAAATGACAGCGTCTTTACTATCTTCCTTGCACCGTATGGATGTTTCACCTTGAAGCATTAACTAGTTTTTGACTGCTCCTTGCTTGCTTGACTGCGTTCTACTGCTCTATCCTTCGCTCTCCTAGATTGACATATTTAAGAAGGATGGGCTTCGTGACAAGTGTCACACGAAGCGTTACTAGCCAACTCTCTTCGACAATAATGAACGTTCTTTGATAGTGAGTGTTTCTTCAGCAATGAGCATTTCTTTGGCAATGATGAGGTTGGTGGTAACCTCCAATGAATCTCAACTCCCTCCAACTATGTGTAACTCCCTTTAGGTGAGCACTCAAATATTGGTAGACATAGAGAGTTCATGCCAAGTGGCTTGTGCATGCAAGATTTCTTTCTAATGCTCCAAGTAACCCTAATTCCTCCTTTATCTTTGCACCCTACGTGAGCTTGCTTTTCCTTGGTATGCAAGCTTTCTTTTGCTAGTGAGAGAATGGCTATAGCTGGATAGCTTCTCGACACACCTTCGATATCTTCTCTTGGTGGATGCTTGCTTCAATGGAGGCTTTAGGTATAGCTTCCACTCTCTTTCTACACTTCTAATGCTGATTTCCTCCTTCCTTTGCTGCTGGTTAGAACTCCCAATGTTGGTTCTTTTACGTAGATGTTCCTCTACTGAATACTATCCTCCTTTCTACGTATGCAAGAGTATTAAACTCCTTCCTTTGCCATTGGTTAGAACACCCAATGCTGCTTCTTTTACGTAGATATTCCTCTACTGAATATTGTCCTCCTTTCTACGTATGCATGAGTGCTAATATCTTCTTCCAATGGCTCTTACTGATGTAGGTGATGCACTACCTTATAGGGCTGATTCTGATAGCAAGAATGGTGTTTTTAAACACCTTAGCTCCTGGACGTGTGAGCTCTTCGGTAGCTCCTTCTTTGGCTGCAACTCTATTGTTCGTATGGGCTCCTTCACCTGGCTGCAACTCTATTGAAATGAGGATGTGTGAGCTCTCTGATAGCTCTTCCTTTTGGCCATAGATGTACTGCTTGTGTGAGATTTAGATAGCTCCTTCACTTGGTCATAGACCTGCTAGATAAAAAATGTCCTTCTACCCCCCTGTAAATGGTAAAGCCTTTGTTCTTCCAAGGAACAAAGGAGGTGCCTTTTGTAATATATAATTTTGCACCTAAAATGAAGAATATTTATAATCCTTCTTGATTCTTTTGGATGATAGTCAATCCAAGTTATTGAAAGTAAGGATTCCTGCACTCTGTGCTTGAAGAAAGAATCCTATTATTCTCCTTGAGTCTTGAGACTACCAAGGTCTCGATTTGAGGCTTCCTTCAAGGATTTCAATGGTGGTTTTTCTACTCCACCTTTTTGCTTATAATGGTGGCTTCTTTTGGCCACTATAGTGCTGCAAATTTTTTTGTGCTTCTTAATCAACACAAACAAATATAGAGCAACTAGTTAAAAATTTAACTAGAATAGTGCTTAATGGATGCACTATAAATGGTAACAATAAATTCACCTTATTGCTCCACTGATTTCTTAAATATTCTCTTAATAATCCCACAACAAATTTTCAAATATAATCTATAAATTTCACTACAAACATAGTTGTAGGATCCAGTCTTCTATTCCAAGATGTAAGATAGGTAGTTGATAGATAGATGTAATTTGTAATCTAATCAACTCCAAAAATAATGTGCAAATGAACCTTAAAATGAACTTTCCTTTTTGCACTTCTATGAAGACTTATAATGCAATTTTCC
Source organism: Wollemia nobilis (assembly GCA_028583015.1). Lineage (NCBI taxonomy): Eukaryota > Viridiplantae > Streptophyta > Pinopsida > Araucariales > Araucariaceae > Wollemia > Wollemia nobilis. Next base: position 85,792 of record JAQPPZ010001710.1, read on the forward strand.
CCTTTGCAATTTTTGATCTAGCATAAGGTGCTTTAACAAATCTGCTGAGTAATAATGAATTCACTTGCACCAATAGTTGCTTACCTTTTTGATAGCTTTTCAAGTAGCTCCTCCTTCACCAAAATGAGGTCTCAAACTTGCTTTCATGAGCCTAAAGTTTGGTGATTTGGTCTTCTCATTTCTGCTATGGATACAGAGGATTCTTTGGGCAATCCTCTAGTCTCTTAGCTTTGACAAACTCCTTTTGTCTTTGAGTCTTCTTGTCAAATTCTAACTTCAAGCAGGATCTTCTTCTTCTCAAGACTCTGAATGTCTTGAGGTCTTTTGTATCTTCTTTGGCACTCCTTTCCAATTCATCTTCTCTTGATTGGGCTTGTTGTCGGATGGTGATAATTGTCCCAAGTCTTCCCTTGTGAGAAAGTTTCTCCTTGATGGAGAATTTCTCCAATGAGTTCTTCCAGGAACTCTTTGATGATCTTGCTTTAGCAACAAGGCTTCTCCAAGCCTTTTTCCTTGAGACCTCTCCTAGGTCTTCGATTCTACAACTGCTTTGGTCTTCCTTGAGGCCTTCTTCTTCTAGAGTTGAGATATCCTTCCTGGATCTCTTGATTCTACTACTTTTGGATCTGAATAGGTTCCTCCTGGTCCTTCTCATCCTTCCAAGAATGGAAGCTTCTTCAATGAGATCTTCTCTTGATCTCTTCACCTTCAGGTTCACTTTAGGTGCTGGATGATTCTAAAGCAAATACTCTTCCTAACTCTGAATGTAGGAAGTTTCTCAACTTCATTGGAACTCCTCTTTTCCTGCAACAAATGATTAGTACTAAAATCTGAATCTGCTTCTGAATTAGGTACTCCCTTCTAGAGTCTTTTTTAGGATCAAGGCTTCTGTGGCCCTTTTTGGATTAAGGTTTCTGGCCTTCTTCAGATCAAGGCTTCTGTGGCCTTTTCAGATTAAGGCTTCTATGGCCTTTTTAGATTAAGGCTTCTATGGCCTTTTTAGATTAAGGCTTCTATGGCCTTTTCCTTCTATGAAGTTGATTTTACCAATAGATATCTTCAATCTCTAGTCTTCACTATGACTCTTTCTCCTAGAGTCTCTTCTATAGTATTCCTCTTTTACAACAACTAATCTCTGCACTATGAAGGTACTCCGACCTTTGGGTAACGAAGTTGAAATATCCTAGATTTCTATTGTAGGAGGTGTCTCAATCATCTGAGAGTTAGTTCCCTGTAGTAAGAAGAACCTTCAGGTAATAATTACCAAGTTCCAGATATTCTGGATGATCTTCACTAGATGATCTATCAATCTAGTGGGTTGAATATTGAGTCCTAGTCTTCACGAGTTTTCCTGTAACTCTGTGGAGAGACTCCAGTCAAATACAATCTCAGTACTTTTTGAAACTAAGATTTCTTTTAGTCCTCTCTTGTGACTCTCCCTAATTCTACCACCTAGACTCTTCTAAGAATTTTTGACAGTGACTGGTCCAATGGTGCATCAAGTTGACAAAAAACTCAGACTCGATAATAATGGTGGTATTCCTATTGACCTACTATGACTAGATCTACCATGGATCTGATACCACTATTAGATTTTGAGGTAGATCACAATAAGATATGACAATCACAAGATGCTAAAATATGAAAGAAAGTAAACTCACTAGATTTCTGAAGTATGCTATAAATAGAAATATAAAAAATGAATACAATATTGCTATGGAGGAAATGGATACTCCATGCAAGAAGCTACAGAACCATAATGTGCTCCATCACTAATGGAGTCACCTACTACTACTACTACTACCTACTGACTTGCTTATCAAACTCTTACAATGAGGGCTTCTTATAGTGGAACATAGATTGCTTGCCCAACACTCTAACTAGTTGTACAAGGGACACCTTGCACTTTTACAACTTGCACATTGACACTTGTGCATTTATTACATTGCATGAAGTAACTAGATAACTTCCCCCTAAAGTAATCTAATGTCCTAAGTATGTACCTAGGAAGGTACATTTACATGATCCAAATGATGTAATAGACTCTAACTCTAATAGAAACAATTATACACGCTCTAAAATTTTGGTAAAATTACCTGCTATGAAAATATTTTGAGTTAAGGATTGATCATCAGAGCCTGAGGTACATTTTTACTTAGCCTATGCTCTATGCTAGAATAGAGAATATGGGTCGAGTTCTTAGCAGAGTATGAATTTGATATAGAGTATATCAAAGGTAAGAAAACTAAGGTCATCGATGCCTTGAGTAGGATAAGGTTTATAGCAAAATTGACCCGTAGTTACATGGACTTAATTGATCAAGTCAAAAAAATACAATCAAATGATCATTGATTGCATTGAATTCAGGTCAATATGGAAAGAAATCCTAGAGAGAACAAGGATTTTAGCATTGAAGATGATATTTTGTGCTTTAAGAATAGGGTGGTTATAAATTATTTTAAGAGGCTTATTATGTGAGAGGCACATAGATCTCCTTACTCTAATCACCTTGGAGGGGCTAAAATGAGAGAGAACATGAAAAAGACCTTCTACTGGTCAGGAATGAAGAGGGACATCACTAATTTTATTGTTAAATATTTGGAATGTCAAAATTTTAAAGCTGAGCATAGACATTTAGTAGGATAATTATATCCACATAATGTACCAATGTAGAAATGACAGGTTATATCTATGGAATTTATTGTGGGTCTACCTAAAACTAGGTACCAACATGACATAATATTACGGTAATTTATAAGTTGGCTATGGTTTCACATTATATACCAAGTAGCATAAAGGATGATGCACTCGTGGTGGAAAATAGGTTTACCAAAGAGATATTTAGGTTACATGGGTTTCCTAAAGTGATTATTTTAGGCAGGGATTACAGATTTACATTTGAATTTTGTTAGGCTCTTCATCATGTAGTGGGCACAAAGTTGAACATTAGTTCTACTTACCATACAAAAATATAGGGAAAAATAGAGAGGGTAAACAAAGTTATGGAAGCCATACTTTACATTTTTTGCATGGACCAAAAGTATCGGTGGGAAGATTTTTTTGCATCTAATATAATTTGCTTATAATAATGGTTATCATGCTTCCTTGGAAATGGCCCTATTTAAAGCCCTATATGGTAGGAGATGTGGAACTCCTCTATCTTGGGATAATCTAGAAGATCAAGAGGTGATCAAATCAAACATTTTTAAGGATATGGAGGAACAACTTAGATTGATCAAGTAGAGACCTAAGGAAGCTATAGATCATCATAAGAGCTATGCTGACATGAAAAGATTGTCTAGAGAATTCTCTGTAGGAGATAGATTATTCCTAAGAGTTAAATCCATGAAAAGTGCCATAAAGTCAACTAAGTTGGATCCCCACTATGTTCTACCTTTTGAAATCATTAACAGTATAAGTCTAGTAGACTATCGCCTTGCCTTACTACCCAACCTATCAAAGATCCATGAAACTTTACATGTATCCCTTAAAAAATATATTATTAATCCTAATAATGTGTGAGATATTTCAAAATTATAGATGGTAGATCCCTCGATCATTGAGGTAAGACTAGTGAGGATTCTAGAATTTCATTCCAAGGTCATGAGGAAATGAAATTTAGAACAATGCAAGGTCCAATGGAACCACTATTCCAATAAATGTGCCACTTGGGAGAAAGTGGAGGATATGAAAATGATATTTTCTTTATTTGTTTGAATGAAAATGATATGTAACTTTTATTGAAGGAAAAAAACAGAGGTCTATGTTTAGTCCAAGGGGGTAATATGTCACGACCCACCTTGGTCGAACTCATTTATGATATGGATTATGTGATGGGATGTGATTATTCAATGCTTCACTTTTGATGCATTATAAAGATGAATGGTTATATGCTTTTATTGTTTAGATTATTTTATCTAAGGATATGGTACAATTGATGTTATGCATGGTTGTAGGGCCAGGTAATATCATGGTTGGACAAGAAAGTTGTCCAATAGAAACAAGAGACCAAAAGAAAAGGGAAATTATGTGTAGTTTAACTAAAGAAAACTTTAGGGTAAGATTTACCCAAGGTAGGATTTACTTGCATTTAGCAGCATATCATATTTGTATATTTGAAATCATACCTGTAGACACCAAAAATAGCCACTTGTCATCCATGCATCATTCAATCACACCCATTCATAATTTATTTATATATAATTATATTTATTTATATTTAAATATAAATATTTTATATATTATATTCATATATTTATATAAATATAAATATAAATATAAAATATATATATATATATATATATATATGAATAAATCAAAACCATTCATCGTGACTTAATCTCAACCTTCCACTTGACTTGATCCGTTTCACACATCAAAGTTAAAATATTAGCCATCCATTATGTTTTAATCTTGACCGCAAGTTGGTGTCATCAAAACCCTAGCATATGGAAGGCAAGTTATAAAACTTCATTCATTCTCATGAATGAAAAAAGTGGTTATTTTATTTCTAAGCATTCAACCAGTCAAATAAGTGATTAAGCCCTTGCATCCATTGTTGCCTAAAACCCTAGCATCTTGCTATCATCCTCTCCTCTTGTCACCTCCGTATCCTCCATTTTTGTTGTCTACAATCTGTATGAACTAGAATGCTCAAGCATTTACCAAACATTATTGATCATCTCTGAAACACTGTGAGGCATTTGCCACCATTGTCGAATGCTCTAAGGCATTTCCTAGCCTTCCATTTTGCTACCAACATACCCTCAAATACTTTTGGGTATTCGTATGACATCATATGGTAGAAGCAAGAGCATAAATAAAACAAATCGGATATTATTATACAAGATAAAAGAGTGTTGTTTTACATCTTACGATCGTTTACTTTGCTTACATTTCATCATTTATAGCATTAGGGTTTCTAGTTTTATTTTATAGAGCCTCACATAGTGGAGCCCTCACATATACTATTAACTTATTCAGTGTTGTTGATTTGTTTGTAGGTGTAGGCATCACATTTTTTACGATTATCATAGCTCAAGGTGGTCCTGTAGGGATACTCAAGCCCACCTACAACTTGTTTGGAGCAAGAGACGATGTAGAAAGACACCATATATTATTTTATAAACAAGGGTTTTTGAAACCTTGTATTGTAATTGTTGTATCAACACTCATTATGTTGTAATAGTGGAGATCAAGGCTCCTCAATATTAACACAATAATATTTGTTTCTTTATTTGTGAAATATTTTGTGTGTTGTATCTATTATTGCTATCTTGGTGTTGTTGATTTTTGTTTTACAAAATGGAAATCACGATGGAAACCCCAAATGGTTTCCTATTTTAAATACCTTGTCAATCTGATTTACATTTTTTGTTTGTTTCTATTGTAGGTTCTTGGAGACTCGATCGCATGAAAATCATGAAACTAGGGTTTCTAAGAGCAGAAAAAGTTGATCTATGGTTGCACAGATACCCTACCATATTTTATGGATGCCCTGCCACATACAGGAGATACCCTACAGTGTGTAGGATATGCCTCACCACATCTGTCTGACTCTACATCGCATCGAGAAGGGTTGGGAAGAAAAAAACATAGGCTTCTTGGTAAGTCTGGATAAAAACCCTACCTCCATTTTTTTGCTTTTTAAAGAGAAATTGAAAAGAAGAATATCTACATTTTGTTTAAAAAGAAACACATTTTACAACTTAGGAATTTACAAAATATTTCATCATATAGTTTGCACATAGGATAGATCTACATTTGTGCATCTATGTTAGTTGCATTTATCGCATTAAATTTAAGTTTTTGTTGTTTTGTGGTGTTTTTTCTTAGATTGTTGTCTGCAATAATACAAAAAAGCATAAATAGCTACATTCTAGGCTAAAGTATTTCACTTCTTACTTTTTCAAGTTAGAACAAGTTACTAGTACTTGAACTTACTCACACTATTAGAATCACTTGATGATTCAAAGTGGAAGAACTAGTTGAACCCTCCATCATTGAAATCACTTAATGATTCAGGGTGGATCTTAATAGGTGTACCCTAAGTTATTTTGAGGAAATTAGAATTGGTATTCTTGGTCATTAACTTGGATGAGTAGAAGAGAGTTTATTTATATTGTGTGAACACCATAGATAACAAAAACTTTAAAAAGAATCACAAATGTTTACAAGCATCACTTTAAACATCAATGAGTTGGACTTCATCACCAACCATTGATCAAGACTAGTGATGATGGGTTTCATATCCATCCGATGTCTTTCCCCGTAGACACCTTAGCAACCCATGGGTGTTTTTTTGGATTTCATTACCATAATAATCATCACTTGCTATTTACCTTAGAAATCCACCTTGCATAGTCATTATAGGCTTAGAAATACATCAAAACACAAAAAAAAATCAAATAATTTTTTTTGCAAAGCATAGGATTTAATTATTTATTTGATTCTATGTGTTTTCACTGCACTCTTTCCACACACATTCCCATCCATTTGCTGCATTTGCTTATTCATAGCTTATGATTTTGACCAGAAAGTAAGCCAAAGTTATGAATCAAGCATCAAAATCATCCATGGAGTGCTTCACCCCTTATTTAGCTAGTCCAACATAGGAAAGCTACTTTGGTTTATCAAAAATACCCCATCACATAGTTATCACCTTGAATTTTGATGTGATGTACAAATACATCCATACTTCTATCCTTAAAACCAAGCCATCTACACCAACTGACCATCACCTTACCCACATAGACATGGACAAGGTTGGGAATTATTTAAGACCAACCAATACTATTCTAGAGCCCCTCCGTATTCTATTTATAAAATTCCTTCTTCTCATTAGGAATTTGCTCATTCACATTCCACCAGCTTCCATCAAGCTTATTCCAACCCTCTTTTTGAAGTATCATATGAACCTTCCTATAAAATTTCTCCATGTAGCCAAATTCCTTCCATTCCATCTACTTATACTGCTATCTTCTCCAAACCACTCTACAAGGTGCAAGTTAATGCAACTTATCCTCATTCAATTGCAATTCCTTTTACAACTTATCCTCCATCAACTTCCACCCATATTTCCAATAATTATTCTTCAACCACATTCACTTTTACCTCAACTACCCAATATTATTTAGAGATTTCCATTCAACAAGATTTGCAACATCTCCATAAATTTCTTATAATACAACAATATTCTTGATTTTGTGCTCAATAGCAATCACAAACAACAGATTTCAAGCCCCATTTCACTCTAAGCCAACATACCTTCTTCACTCATGATATATCCTAAGTATCACAACCTTATTAGATTGTTATACCCAAAGCCCCATTCAATAATATCAACCCCAATTCCACAACAAAGCCTATCCAAATCCCTCAAGACTCATCTTAATTTCATCGTCATCAATCATTCCACAATAAAACCCAATAATACATTCACCCTCATCAAGAACCCTTCAATCCATCCAGTCAATAACATCATAGTCCATCTTAGCAATCTATCATCCCACACATTCCATATTCAAATGATCATCAAACAGTTTAGATCTTCCACACACATGGGAAAGACCCTAAAAATGCAACAATAGATTGATAGCTTGATTTGACATACTTCTGGTATGATGTATGAGAAGCCCAGTTTGAGATAGCTAGTTAATCAACCTATCTATTTTTTGGTACCATCACTACCATATCTGGTAAAATTCATAGTACCAAAATTTGATAAATTTAAAAGGAGTGCAGATCATCGAGAGCATATTAGCACTTTTATCCACTCATTTTTTTGGATTCAAAGTCAAGATGATTTGATGCTCTAAATTTTTCCTTAGAAATTGGGAGGAGACACTCAAGACTAGTATAATCATAGGCCTCACCATAACATTTTCATATTTGAACAATTGGCAGATCAATTTTTAGAGAGACTTTCCCTTAATATTCATAATAAGACCACATTGACTAACCTATACAACCTTAGATAATTTGAAGAAGATTCAGTCTATGATTTTGGTAACCATTGAAGGGTTGTTATCACCCGCTGGAGTCAGGCTCTTCACGTAGTTACTTAAGATCAAAGAAGAATCGATAGACAAAATAAATAATAGTAGGTAGTCCAACCTGCTCCACCACCTCAAGCAAGTGTGTCTTCGTAACCTATCAATCTATCACTTCCCATCCATTTCTCCACTAATTCATCCCAATCAATCCACCTTCCAAGTCACTCATCTCAACCAATTCATCCTCCAAATCAATCACAAAGACCAATCATCTCACTAAGTAGCCAAATGACAACTAGCCTCAAAATGGCTTCAACCAAACTATCTATATATGAGCTCCTACAACAATAACCCCCACATCATGAGGCATTAATAGAAATTTTGAAATCAATTGAACTCTAATCACAAGACACTAATGCCTTAAATAATTTTGTGTGGAGCATTCAAACATGCATGGAGCCTTCCACCAATTCTATGACTTTGAAATTAAATAAATATCATCAAAAGCGGTGGATGCTCCATTACATATTATGGATCAAGTTGATAGGAAGCCATTTAAATGGTTTTTAATTGAAATTAATTCCTCTATCAATATCATCACCACATCTTCCCTTCAACATCTTGAACTTCCACCATAACATATAACTAAATCCACATTCACCCTAAGAGCATTCAATGATAATCTTCGTTCCACATTTAAAACTATTATTTTACCCATAGAAGTGGGGGTAAAAATATTGCATACCATGTTCCACATCCTGGAGGGATTCATGGATTACAATATACTCCTTGTATGCCCCAATATTAGGGAGATTAAATATGTCCCTTCCATTCTACATCAATGTTTAAAACATGTACATGAAGGATAATTTCATTGTATACCAACATACATCGAACCGTTTAAGTATTGTAATTTTATTTCAAATACTAAAAATCCACACTTCTATCCACCCACCTATTCCTAACACCATCAACAATATCATCCACCACTTCTTCATATAAATCTCCTATTCTTGAGGGGCTTCCCATCACTACCTCACATTAGGCCTACACTTCTACACCTCCACCCTCATCACAGTTGACTACATGTACATGTGGTCGAATCCAATCCATTATATTTGCATCATAAACATCAACATCCATTACCATTCCATCCACATCAACATCATCAAGCATTCATCAAACACTTTAACCAAATCCATATTCATCCACACTCGTTCATGTATCACATGTCAATTCAATAGACTATGAGATGCCATTCTGGCATACGTCCCTCCCACTATATGAGTCACTAATTATACATAAACCTTCCACTTATACATACACTTCATACACCTCATCCGCATCCTCCCAAGTTGTTGTCCACCTCACCAATCCTAGCATTGGTGAATACATGGTCCAAGACATCACAGTTACACATCTAAGTATCCAAACTGCTAAGGACTACGGTCATCCACATGGTCCACCATGATCCATAGGAGTGGTGTATACTATGGATGCGGTGAATAATCAGATCAATTTCATATATGGGGGTGTCGATTACTCATCCAATAATTCTCCCCTCGATGAACCCAAAAAACCAACCCTTGCAAATATAGAGCGCATGATAGATTTTCCTTTATGATAATTTCATAGAATAAATTGATAAGGATATGGCCTAGAATGAGGTGAACAAGGTATGCATGATATTATTGATGCTCCATATCAAGAAGTGCATGATCGTTCAGGTTTAGGCTATAATTCTCATCCCACCATTTCTTCTTTTGAACAAGCTTTCCAAAGCCTTCATTTAGTTTTAGAAGAAGAAACCACCCACAATGATGACTCTGAGGATGAATTATATGAATAATACGATGTCATATTGATAGCTTCTAATGAATCCAAAGAGGAACCAACTCCCATCACTCCATTCACAAAACAGAATGAGCATTACCTCATAATTTCTCACATCTACTAGCCCATTTTCCATTTGCTTCTTCTTAGAGAATGAGTTAAACCAACTAGTGAACCACCTCCACTTCATTGATCCACCTCACCATAACATTTTGTAACATATGTACATAATTCAAAAAAAAATTCAATTTGTTGTTGTGCATTGCATGTGCATGGCTTTTTTCATTTGCATTTATGAGTGTTGCTTGCTACTATTTAGGTTCCCAATGTTCCTTCATTGATTCTCAGTAGATAGGATCAACCCACCCTTCACATTGACAAATTCCATATTTCGCTAAGTTAACATGAATTTTGTTGACTTATTTACCCCACTTTGTAATCCATATGATTTGGCAAAGCCAATTCCAATTGACATTAGCCTCATTGATATGTAACGGGTTTCATTACCACCATCCTTTGCTAAATTTACCCTTTTTGAGAAATTGTTAAGAGCTTTAACTGTTTTCATTCCCATTTCATCTCTGCCTTCACCTTCACCGTCACCCTCAGATCCTAAGGTATTCTAGGTAAACATAGAAGAGACTGAGTCAAAAGAGTTTGATAATGTCATTGATGACATGTATCTCATCCCAAAACCCCATCAACTTGAGGAAGGTTCTCACATGTCCATTGAAGATACTATCGATGTGAACCTTAGTTCATATGCGAACAATCCATAAATTATTAAACTTGAAATTTTTTTATCCATGGATGAACAAGAGCAATTGATATCTATTCTCAAGAGGAAGAAGGGCATATTCATGTGGTCCTATAAAGATATGCCTAGCCTTGACCCTAACTTGGTTGTCCACAACTTAACCTTACACCTCGATGCTAAGCTGATCAAATAAAAATTGAGAAAGATGCATCCTACCATTGCCCTCATGGTCAAAGAAGAGCTTAAAAATCTATTATATGTAGGTTTCATTGTACCCATTGACTATCTTGAGTGGCTTTAAAACATGGTATCCATTCGTAAACCTAACGAGGTGATATGCATTTGCATTGACTTTCTAGATATTAACAAAATGTATCCTAAGGATGACTTTCCTCTACCAAACATCGATACTCTTGTCAACACTTGCACTGGGCATGAAATGCTTTCTTTAATGGATGAATTTTTAGAATACAATCATATTCAAATAAATATTGATGACCAACACAAAACAATATTCACAACACCTTGGGGGATTTTTTGTTACAAGGTAATTCCATTCAGCCTTAAAAACACAAGTGCCACTTATCAATGAACCATGACATACATCTTTCATGACTACATGCATAAGATCATTGAATATTATGTGGATTATCTCTTGGAAAAATCTAAAACCAAACAAGAGCACATTGGTGTCTTAGAAAAAGTCTTTAATAAACTTCTAGAGCATAATGTAAGGTTGAACCCCCCAAGAAGTGTGTCTTCGGTGTCACTTCAGGAAAACTACTAGGATTCATTATCTCCAAGAGAGGCATTGAAGTGGACCTAAAAAAGGACAAAACCATCATGGAGATGCCTCCCCTAACAAACTTAAAAGAGTTTCATAGTTTACAAGAAAATATCCAATTGATACGTCGATTTATTGCACAAATCTTAGACAAATGCAGGCCATTCAATCACCTGCTACAAAATGGAATGACATTTTATTAGATATATGAATGTCAAAAATCTTTTGATGACATCAAGCAATACTTAGCTTTTCCACTAGTCTTAACTCCTCCTCGTTTGAGGGTCCCCTTCCATATATATATCTCAGCAACAAAATTTGCATTAGGGATAATGCTTGATCAAAAGAATGAAAACAACCAAGAGAAAGTTGTCTATTACATTAGTCAAACATTGGTAATCTATGAAACCAGATATGCTCATGTCAAAAAACTATACCTAGTAGTGATTTTTTCCACTAAGAAACTTAGACATTACATGCTAATTCACACAACCTATGTCATAGCTTGCAAAAATCCTCTACATTGTATGATATCTCGCACTTACAACAACACCTGCATAAAAAAATAGATAATGCTTCTCACATAATTTGATCTTGAGTTCATCAGCCAAAAATCCATTAAAGATCGGGTAATAGCTTATCAGCTTGTATAAGCTCCACTTCCTATTGATCAACCCTTGATTATTGAGCTCTTAGATGATTTGGTATTTACTATCACTAAACAAGAATAAGATATTATTGCAAAGGAGAATATTGATATCTCACTTTTATTTTATGGTTCTAAGTGTATGAACATACAAGATGCAGGAATTGTGTTTCATACACCCCAAGGGATATTGATTCCATTATCATTCAAACTTGATTTTCCATGCACAAATAATGCAGAGTATGAAGCCTTAATATTAGGACTTTAAGTAGCCTTAGCTATGAGCATAAAGCGTATCAAGATATTTGGTGATTCTCAATTATCATTCATCAAGTAAATAGATAATACCAATGCAAAGAACTAGTCTTAAAACTTTATCATGAAGTAGCAATGAAATTGCTTGTAAAATTTGATTGGTATGAAATCGATAGCTTGCCTAGATCAACTAATAGGTTTGTAGATGTGATGGCCTCTCTAAGATCACTGATTCCAAAGAACCCTGAAGGAGAGGTACAACCACTACTTGTCACAATGATCTCTAAATTTGTAATTTCCTAAGCTAAGTTTAAATATGAGAAGGACATTTTCTTTATGCATGCAGAATCATATGAGCCTTGGTCTAGCCAAATAAAAGCCTTCCTCAAGTTTGGAACACTCCCATATTACACATCATGAGATACTAAACACACTTTCAATCAAAATATAGCTTGTTTCACTCTCTTGGGGGCATGTTGTATAGACGTGGCTATGATGGAGTTCTCCTTCATTATATTGAGGCTACGGAGGCCCAAAGAGCAATATCAAAATATCATGATGGTACTTGTGATGGTAATTTTAATGAAGTAGCCATTGCAAAGTGAATTTTATTCATGGGTTATTATTGGCCCACCATGGAACGTGACTGTTGCAATTATGTCAAGAAATACTAACAATGTCAGCAACACACTAATTTAACTCATGTACCATCACAAGCATTGCAACCTATTCAAAGTCTTTAGCGATTTTCACAATGGGGTTTGGATTTGATTGGAAAAATATCACCTCCTTCTTCAGGACAACATACATTCATCACAACCTCTAAATACTTTACAAAGTGGTTCAAGGCAATTCCTCTAACCAATATGATAGGACCTTGAATTGTGGAGTTTATACTTCAACATATTATCTGTCATTTTGGTATCCCCTTGAAAATAATTTTTGACAATGACAAGTCTTTCAAGAACAAGGATGTTTAAGCACTTTAAAAAAAATATAATATCCAACACAATTTCTTGACTCCTTACTACTCATAGAAAAATGGACAAGTTAAGGCAACCAATAAGATCTTGATCACTATTCTCAAGAAACTAGTCAAATAAAATCATCGATATTGGCACACTCAAATCCTCTTGGCATTATGGACTTATAGAACAAACATCCACATGCATATTGGGGTAACACCATTCTCATTGGTCTATGGTTATGAAGCAATCATGAATCTTGAGCTCGAGATCCCCTCATTATAAATTTGATTGCAAGAAATCATAGATGATTACACTGATAGACAAGCATGTATTGACCAAATTACACTCCTTTATGAAAGGTGAATCAATACCTTAGGGTATTTACGAGTATATCAAAATTGTCTCAAGCATGCTTACAATACCAAATTTTATCTACATGATTTCCTAGTAGGAGATCTTGTCCTCAAATAAAATCAACAAAACATTAATGCATTACAATATATTCATGATAAATTTGTGGCTAATTGGTTAGGTCCATACATTATCATCCAAAAATTGGGTCAAGGAACATATAGACTTGCTAGTCCAGAGGGAGTATTAGAGCCCAAACCACTTAACATCATCCACTTGAGAGTGTTTCATGCTTAATGTGATTTACATATATGTATATATACATGGCTAATACAAAAAAAAGATCATTCATACACATTACACACCACACATCACATTGCATACATCCACATTGCACAAACACATTCATTGTCATTCTGATGCATTTCATCCACCATACTAGGGGTCATTTGTTAAGTTTAGACAATAATTGATCCAATAAATCTTGTTGCCTTAATCAAGGGCATCCCCAAGTTCACATACATTTCATTTCACAAGCCAATTTACCATTTGCACTATCACTTTATTACCCTTAGGTTTTCGGTCACTCAACCACTTCTAGTGTTTCAAAAAAACTCTAATACATGTTGATTTTTCTCTAGGACCAAGTACATTTTCACTAAAAAAATATTAAGTTTTGGGATTGACTTTAAAACTCTTGAACCAAACACATTTCACACATATAAGAACATCTTGTATCAAAGAGGAATAATACCATGCTTGGGTTGAATCTCGAAGAAAAAAAGTTACCTTTGCTTATCCCATTATGCACATAGTCCATAGTCAAAATAGTGGTATTCACCACTAATAACACTTCCAAAATACAATAATGAGTAGTAAGGATAGGGTAAAATTCTCATCACACTTCGGTTGAGAATCTGAATCCCCAAATCTCTAATTCATTTACAAATCAGACACCACAAATATTCTAAGCTTAGATATCAAATCATTGGACTATGGAGCTAATCTCCACTAGGGCTATAGATGCTTGACTGGCAGTGGAGTATGCTCATACATGGCAATACGTTTCTCTTGAAGAGACCTTTAGCCGCACATAAGGACAAGCTAGCTTCCTAGTATCCTCTATAACATGTTTTAATCTCGATTTACTCAAGATGGGTTAATGAACTCACTTGCACACACATTGGTTCTTGATTGCTTTGGGTCACAACCATGCTCAAGATGGGTAAATGAACCTTCACCATGCACATACATTTGGTATTGGAGAAATTATATAGAACTTAGTGAGCTTGTTATATATCACTAGGATGTTTGAGTCTCTATAAAATCACTCTGCAACAACATCTATATCACCATCCATATCATTACACGAGTCTTCCATTTCACATACCACCATTTTTGTGCCCGTGATTCAACAACAATGATAACAATGTTCAAATAAAGCTAAACTACTATGAATTATCATTATCATGTCAGCTCATTTGCATTATCAAAATCCATACACATCATCATTACATACACATTCATCACATATACAAATGCATTCACACACACATCCATACAAATTCATAACACAAAAGTAAAAGCCATGTATATATAATCACATGCACAATGAAGGATTGAAGGCTACAGACAATGGAACACCAAGGCTCATATATAAAAAGTGCATCTAAGCACTAGCTAATGCCTATACGAGGATCTCTATGACCCTAAAGGATACCTAGACCTAGAGACACTATGCCTAGCATCACTATGCCTAACAAAACTTGCTACAAAAGAAGAGGGTCAATTTGGAAGCCCAATATGGTGTTGCATGAGAAAATCCTCTAAATTTTGAATGTATGCCTCTTGGGATTGAAGGCATAGTACATAATACCTCTAATGAGAATCAATCTACCTTAGCTCTACTTGGAGCCTCACTATAGTGTCTGCTCCTCCACCTATCATTGCTCATGCCTCCATATCTACTTTTAACTGAGCATTCTTGGCATCTCAAGTCATTATCATTGCATCCTAATCCACTAAAATTTGCTAGAGATGGTCCTACTTTACCTCAAACCTTTTTCACTCCTCCTCACTCCAACAAGGATGTCTCTTTGGAACCACATCCATATCATCTTTACCACTATCATTGCTTCCAATATTCGGAGGCTGCTCTACTGCATCCCTTGCCTACTTACTAGACTGGTGCTATTTATAATATCAGGAAGCCTCCTCTGCTACTACCTCCTCATTATTTCTACCACCCTCCTCAACGACTTGACTCGGCACCCATGAAGGCTATGAAGAAAACCAAACCTCATAATTTTTCATGGTCCCAACATCATCCATATTTGAGACATCTATCTCTTCATTGTCCACATAGTCCACTTGCAACTCCTCCACACTAGGTAGACTTGACTCATTCGATCGATGCCTATAGAGGATTGGCACCTATAGAACTCCCTATCATAGCTTGAAATACCATAGCACCTATAATAATTAAATGAGTTCCACCTCACTCCCATGCCTCTCGACCACCCATATAGCCTACCAAGTCCTCTATAATTTATATTTATCACTAGGCCACATGGTCTCCTACCATGGCCTCCAGCACACCTGATTAGGTGTTAGGCCTTCCTATAGATACCTACACTCTTGGCCACTCCAACTAGGATGACTCAGTTGCACCTCCTCACTCATATACCATCTCAAAGCATAGGGTCGCTCCCTATCCCACTCCTTGCAAGGCAACCCCACGAGACAAGCTATACTAAAGTACTCCTAGTTCCAATACTACAAAATCACACTGAAACCCAACCCCTTATGCCCATGCCTCCTCACCTCATACAACTCCATATACATCTAAGCTAGTAGAGCCAATTCCCATGCATAAAATTGAGACTTATAAATCATTTCATACACCAGTCTAATCATGTTCCATGGAAACCGACACCTGGTACTATTAGGCACCATTATTTTGGCTAACAAAAACATGATTAGGATGGGCAATACCTCCAACTCTTACCTCACATACATAGCTAGATACCTTATCCCTCCACCTCAAATATTGGCATCCCTCTATCCATATCCAAAAATACATATCAACTCATGCTCCTATTGTGCCCAACATAGATACGCAACAACCCCTCCATCGACACTCGAAATATATGATATACATCTTCCAGTGTCACTATATTTTTCCCGATCGAGATATGAAAATTCCCCTTATATGGATCCCATATCTCAACCAAGACCAATAGATATCCATCATATACCCTCATTGGCCCAATTTGGGCCACCCAAGACAATCCCATAGTCTCTAACTTATCCCACTCGACCTTTTGTAAGGTATTTCTCACCCTTGGTATAATGAGTGAGAATCGGTGTTGGGCCTCAAGGATCAACAACCGTAGTAACACAATTACACATACATTACAATCACATTCATTGCATAATAAAAAAAATTAAAAATACAATAATTTTTTTTGTAAAAATCCAAACAAGAGTGCCAAGGGAACTTACCTCAACCACCTATGCCTCCATGATTGTTGTTGCATCCATCACCATCCTTCACTTCTCCATAACACTTCACACTCACTCACTCACTCTCCTTAGATGCAACTTCCAAAACTTGTGAACACAAGAATGAATAAAAATTCACCCTGGTAGGCCTTATATATCTGAATTTTGCATGCTCAAACACCCATGGGAATATGTAGAGTTCAGTCAAACACTACCCTACGTCTACCACATGGCAGACACTCACTCGAATCTATACTTGCTACAGACACTGGCCGACATCTAGCCCCAAAATTTTGCAAAGAGACCAAACAAGTTAAAAAGTATAGCTTACCTTCATAGAATCACCTCAAAATTTATCCATACATCCATTTCATTATCATATCATGTTTTGTGAAAGTAAAAACTGATTTGAGAGCTTAATTTTTTATTGTGACCACAAGTCACAAAAATGCTCAACAATCTTCAAAACACTTCAAAATGATCCAAAACTTCAAAAAACAACCACATTCATCATCCCAATAATTCATCACACCATTTAATCATATCTTGTGACATCATGGATTGATCTGGGTGGTTAAATTTTGCTTATGACCAAATGTCACGAAATTGTCCACATTTGCTCCAAAACCATTTCAAATTTCACAAAAATCATCCAATTCATTCATTAACACATCTCCATCTCTATTTTACATCATACATGGTAATTCAAAATTTTCAATTACATTTATCATCACATTTCCATTCCACATTTGCCAATTCCACTAACAATTATCAAGTGAACCTCGTATATAGTGGTTTACCCTATCCACTTGGCAATTGCAACAATTGGCTATCCATGTAATTCGGTAGGATGGGTAAACCACCATAAGGAAACTTATCCATATCATTATCCTCTTGTTTGAAATAAAAATATATTTATTCCCTCATTTTTTAAGTGAGACTATGCTCAAATTAATTTACTCGAAAGCTGTCATTCATGGACTTGTCCGTAGGGGCTTGAAACATAGATAATTTCTAATACATCATCTAATTTAAATTTACAGTCATTAGGGACACATGCATATAGGATGATTGGTTCTTTATGGAAGAAATTTCTCTACAGTCACTAGATGACCTTAATAACCCATACAGGTTGACTCTTTCTCTTACATTTTCATAACTTTGTAGTTCAATGACACCAAAAAGGCATATTCTTCAATAGCATAGGATCACCATAAAATTAGGGTAACCAAATTTGATTTTGATTTCCCACATTGGGATACACTCATATATATCACACCTTCTCACCCACAATTGGCAAAAACCCTTTTTTTGTTGGGATAAAGAATAATCAATCATTGCATCATCATCTATCACTCTGTTGATATTTACATCCACATTTACAAAAAACCCCTTGCATCTGTTGGGGAAACACAAAATATATTACAGTTTCAAAAACCCCTTTTCTATTAGGACAAAGAACATAATCAATCATTGCATCATTATCTATATCACTCTGTTGACATTTGCATCCACATTTACAAAAATTCCCTTACATCTGTTGGGGAAAAAACATAATAGATTAGACTTTCTAGAAACCCTTTTTTTGTTGGCGTAAAGAACAAAATCAATCATTGCATCATCATCTAAGTCACTCTATTGAAATTTACATCCACATTTATAAAAACCCCATTGCATATGTTGCGGCAAAAATAGAATACATTTACACCCACATTATTTCCCACAATTATATCAATTGGCTCGTGAGATTCATTATTCACTCATTCACCAATTGAGGGGGTAAGATACACCCACATTATTTTTGTCTTCAGGATATTATTGCACTCCAAAGAAAGAAAGTTGCTTCATCGAACCAAGTATCTTTTTTTTGCGTCACATCATCTTTCATGCAACGTGATACAAAAAGAGGCATATGTATACACAAAATCCTAGCCACTTGTCATCTATGCATCATTCAATCACATCCATTCATTATTTATGTATATATATGTATTTTATTTATATTTATATTTAAATATAAATATAAATATTTTATATATTATTATTATTATTATATATATATATTTATATGTGAATAAATCATAGTTGTTCATCATGACTTAATCTCAATCATCCACTTGACTTGATCCGTGTCACACATCAAAGTTATAATCTTAGACATCCACTATATTTTAATCTTGATCGCGCATTGGTATCATCGAAACCCTAGCATATGGAAGACAAGTTATAAAAATTCATTCATTATCATGAATGAAAAAGCGATTATTTGATTTCTACACATTCAAGCAATCAAATAAGTGATTAAGCCCTTGCATCCATTGTTGCCCAAAACCCTAGCATCTGGCTATCATCCTCTCCCTTCACTGTCTCCGTATCCTTTGTTTCTATTGCCTACAACCCCTATAAACCCCTATAAAACAGAATACCTGAGCATTTCTTGAACACTACCAAGCATATCCAGAATTTTGTGAGGTATTTGCCACCATTATCAAACACTCCATGGTGTTTCTCAGTCTTCTAGTTTATCACCTACATACCCTCAAATGATTTTGAGCATTTGTACAACATCAGATCATAGAAGCAAGAGTTTAAATTAGACAAATTAGATATTATTAGACAAGGTAAAATAGTTTATTGTTTTACATCTTACATTTTTGTACTTTTCTTGCATTTCATCATTTACAACACTAGGGTTTCTAGATTTGTTTTACAGAGGACCTCACACAGTGGAGCCCTCGCATATACTATTGAATTGTTTAGTGTTGTTGATTTGTTTGCAAGTGCAAGAATCACATTCTTTACGACTGTTGTAGCTCAAGGTGGTACCACATGGATACTCAAGCCCACCTACAACTTGTTTGGATCAAGATATGATGTAGAAAGACACCATATATTGTTTTTTAAATAAGGGTTTTCGAACCCTTGTATTGTAACTATTGTATCAACACTCATTATGTTGTAATAGTGGAGATCAAGACTTCCCAATATTAATGCAATAATATTCATTTCTTCATTTGTGCAATATTTTTTGTGTTGTATCTATTACTGCTATCTTGGTGTTGTCAATTTTTGCTTTATAATACCATTAGCAAGGAAATTGTTATAAGAAATGGAGTCATTTTAGCAAAAACTGATAACCTAGAAGTTATCATAAAATAATCTATGTCTATGGCTGACAAATGCTTGCTTTGATTTATCTATATTTGAGCAATATTTATCTTCTTTGCATACATGTTCATATGCCTTGTAAGATAAAAATTCCTTGTGATATTAATTAGGAAGCAATGGTGTTATTGAATTGCTTTAAATATTTTGTTATGTTAGTAGTTAACATTAGAAAGATAAATATTAAAAGACCATGATGTTTCTTGACTTTATATTGCTAAGGGTGTATTATGAATTAATTAAAATAGAGGTTTCTTTTAATTTATAAGCAATAAAGAAATTCGATTATTATTGAATATTAATAGTTAACAATTAAAGGTCCGAGGTGTAGACCAATTGGTTCATCCAAACCCCATAAGGGGGGTGGAGGTCCAAGGTTCAAATCTCGGGCCTCGTTGGACTGAATGCTTGTCCCTTTCCTAGTGCTTTCAACGGCATAAAAGGTTTAAAATGATTGTGGCATGGTGGTTATAGGATCGGACTGCGCAAAGATCTGTGTGGCGGCTTCTAGGGCGGACTGCGCAAAGATCTGTGTGGCGGCTTTTAGGGCGGACAGCGCAGAATACTGTGGCAGCCATAAAAGCTGGACAGCCTGCCCGAATTCGTGGTGGCTACCGATTCCACCATGTAAATTCAAAAAAAAAAAATAGTTAACAATTAAAAATAATAATTAGCAAAGGCTAATGTTAATATTTATGCTTTATAAAAGGATATCATAAACTATTTAATATAAGAGAAAGGTCCTCTTTAAAATTAAAATGAAGTTGATTCCTTTTATTTAGAAAATAAAAATTAGGTAGAGCATTAATGTGTTATAATGTTCTTTAAAATTAAAGAAGATAAAGTTTATGTCAGGCAAAAAATTAAAATAAGTTATGAGAAATCCAATTGTTGGAGCAATCATCTTCTTGCTTCCTTAACGGTTATTGAAAAACAAGAGAGGGGGACTAGGGGTAAAAGGAAGGAGAAGGAAGGGCATGCAAAGAGAAGGAGAAGCTTTAGGAAGGCAAGAAAAAACATGAGTGATTGTGTGCTTGGGTTATGGTAAGGACAAGTGAACCCACCACCTTTGCTCACGTATGTAGAGTGGAAAACATAAGATAATGAGGTAAGGATATTAATGCTTTTCTTTGATGAAAATAGTTGCTTTGAAAACCTGTCCTTACTTTTTATTCATAAAGATGCAATGAATCAATTGAATGAATTTTAGTAAGCTTTATAAGATTTATTTATTGGTTTTCAATGCTCCTTTGAGCTTTAAGATTTATAAAGGTTTCCATATTACTCACTGTATGTAAATGTTTTATTTTCCCTATGGTGGTTGGATTTTTGTGGGCCACATATTCCTATGTGTTGGGTGTGCAATGAGTTATCTCTTGTTTCTTTTAAACATATGTATGCTTTGTTTCGTGTTGTTCTAGTTATTTTCGGTTCAAAGATGCTGGAAAATCTGCTCATCTTTGTAAACCAAGCACTATAGAAGGACCTTGTCTAAGAACCATAGTGAACCATAAGGATGATAGGGTTAAGCAACCCATATGGATTCATGATATCAAATAGGTGTAATGTGTATTGGGTTGGTTTTCTCTAAAGTTTAAGTTTTAAATTTATTATAGATTGTTGCTTGAAGGAAGAATGTTTTAATAGCATTGAATAAAAGGATTTTTTTTTTCTAATTTGGTTACGTATTAAAAATGATTAAATAGATTAAGTTCTTATGAAATGCATAATTCAAACATGAAGTATTTTTTTTAAATACTAAACTAGTGCAGCCTTTTATTTTATATTAGGTAGTGAGGTCTTTTATTTATATCAGATAGTGAAGTCTTTATTTAATATTAGGTAGTGAAGTCTTTTATTTAATTAAAGTAGTGAAGTATTTTATTTAATTCAGATAGTGAAGTCTTTTATTTTATATCAGGTAGTGAAGTCTTTTATTTAATACCAGGTAGTGAAGTCTTATATTTTCTATTAGGCAGTGAAGTCTTTTAGTTGAAAAACTAAGTCTATGGTTTTATGAGCAAATTATTATGAATTAATGCTCTCTAAGGTACTAAATATTTTAGTAGAATATGATTTCAAACTATATTAAATAGAGGAAGTAGTTTTGGCTATATTGATAAATACTATGTTCTTTTTGATAAAATAGATGAATGATGTTTTTGTTCATTAATTTTGAATATTAAGTTATTGGGCGTGAAGTCTGATTATAGTGAAATATAATGGGGTATTTTACATATTATTTTAAGTGGATATGACATCCATTTATAATAGGAAAATTATGGTATTTTCTTATAGGCATTGTTTATTTTAAAATGTGAAAAAAAAATTGGGCATCGAGTCCTTTTTGGATGAAAGAATTTATGGGGTTTCTTCATGTAATTGGTTTAATTCAAAAAAATGTATAGGATTATTTTTTATATGTAGAATTGATGGTATGGTAAAGAAAAATAAACGTGAATGGTTAGTTTACTTTATATATGCTATAATTAGATCAATTGAATATAAAATAAATATTTAGGAATGCATTATCATATTAAGGAGTTGTCTTGATCCCTTACTCCAACTACCTCTCAATGGAGCTCAAGGAATTCAATGAACAATTTTATGGATAGAAAGAATTATATCAAGCTTTTAATGGGGTTTAAAATTGATTTTGATTATGATGTATATGGAACTCAAAGAAAGAGATGTAATATGGGAAAAACTATAATGATTAGTTATGGTTTTGTAAAGATGTATTTTGAAATATATTGTTAAGAAGACTTTGTAAAGAGGTTCTTTATTACAAAGAGATTTGAATATTTGATGTTTAATGTGGTTATTTCCAATTCATTTTGAAAGAATTAAATGGTAGTTATTATTTGTGTGAACTCCTCAGGGGAGATTTATAAGTTGGAAAAATGAGTAGGAAGTAGATGCAAAGTTGGTTAGAAATCATGTTTTGCTTATTGGAAGAGTAAAACTTTGTTAGATGTTTAATGCTTTCGATAATATGCTTTAGAAATGTTTTAAATCATTTATTTAAAATAACAGAGTGAACATGATTTAATTTCATGTAAGAGAGAGAGAGAGAGAGAGAGAGAGAGAGAGAGAGAGAGAGAGAGAGAGAGAGAGAGAGAGAGAGAGAGAGAGAGAGAGAGAGTTAGTTAAGGTTTTTGATGTTGTTATCTTTGGGTTTGGGGGTTTGAAAAGGGTATACTCTAAGTAACCTTGTTTAGAATCCCTATAAGATGAATCCAAACTTGAGGGAGTTATGGGGAGGCAACACCCAAGATTTTTGTAGTGGGCACATTTTGAGTGGGGAACTTGAATGTGATCCAAAGACAAGGAGTAATTGGATAGAATCTAAGCAGTGTAGCTTGATCCTTATTTTCTACTATGGATATTATAAATCCATATGCAATTGAGTTAGGTGATAGAACATCGAATAGGAAGTTTCGGTGTCCATGTGAATTTATCATGTAGAGTGATAATCACCTTAGTTAACCCATTATAAATATGGTATAATTGAGCACTATAGTATTAGTCATTTTATTGTAGAGGTTTAATATCTAAATTTAAAGGTATTACACCTAAAAACTAGCATGGACTAATTGATGTTGGTGAGGAATTTGGCATCCCCTTCTCTAAATATTGAGAATGGATAATTTCAACACTATGGTCAAGATATCTTATATTTGCAAAGAATGTAAGATATGTGGGGTGACCATTTGAAGCAACCTTTATTTTGCAGAGGTATACAAGGTAAACCTCAAAATCTATGGGAGTTTGGCCACTCTTTTCCACTTAAGAGACATCTGCAATACCATGGTCTTAAAATATGGTAATGCCTTTTCAACTATGGATTATTTGGAAACATCTTTAGTGAACCTTGACTGTGATATTTACCTTGTGTAATAAAAAAATTACTCTCTCTCAAATTGGTTAGATTTGGATTGTTACAGTAATTTTTTTTTTGTCTTTGGTTGTTTATGACTAGGGATATGTATTCTTGTAAGAGTACATAGTATTTTGCTATAATAATTTTCTTCTTTTGATGCTTCTCTTCCATTTTTTTGTGCAAAAAACTTTCTCATGTGACATTATAATCCATAAATGGAAAGTATTTTTTCATCCCTATCTAAGGTCCTACGTATTCTTGCTCATATTATCCCACTTCCATGTCTCCCATCATAACTCTTGATGCAAGTACCAATCTTTAGTGATATGCCCATGTTCCTATGGAATCTATGGACGAATCTCCTATGGTCTATAATTACATCATTTATTCACATGGTCGTACATAGTTTTATGTGATTAGCATATTTATCTTCCCATTATATTTGTTTGAAATTATGACATTTATTGCATATAAATTTATATAGGTTTTACATCTCTAATTAGATGCCACTCATACTAGTGTTTATAGGTATATGTATTAGACTTTCCATATTTTCTAGAATTCATTCTATTTTTAGCTATCTAGAATCTCATGGTTATCTATAATCTACTTTATATTGAGAAGGGTTGCATAGGTAATCAATTTTTCCTCTTCCATGACTATGATATTAAAGTTTATGTGAGAGGTGATGCCCAAAATGTTAAACTCTAATCCTTTAAAACATGCCTCATTTGATGGTTTGAAAATATACCAACACGAAATTGTATCTTATATATTTTATTCATACAATACCTGTTTGAACCCATGTAGGTCTAGGAATCACATTGATGTTAGTGCCTATAATTTGTTATAATTTACAATTCATAATATGTTATAGAAATAAACATAAGGAATCCATCTACTCAAATATTATACATAAAGCATAAAATAACAAGATAAAGGAAAAGAGACAGATTAAGGGGCACCCATAATCACCATAAATAATCACTATATTATCTATAGATAATATTCACAACACTTTGATATCAAAATGAGGAGTGGTAGGGAGTATTTGTACCAATACCAAAATTCTAATTACATAAAAGAGTTTTAACTAAGCTGACATAACAAGAGTGACTAAACTTAATTACAAGTTATAAGTGGGTTTAACCATAATGAGGTTAATTGTGGCCTATATGGCTTAGGTAATAGAATTATACAATAAATTTTTGCGTAATGCAATGCCCTTAGGCCTATCAATATTATATCATACAATTTTGACCTTGACCATGAATCAAATTATAATTTCAATACCCTTCCATAATCTAAACTGAGAGGCCAAGGAGAGAAGACATTAGTAATAATAATAAATCCCCATAATGAATGCTTTAGTAGGTCTTCATATTTGAAGGTAGACTCATATAAAATCCTCTCATCATCTGAGATCTATTGCTAAAAAAATGCTTACTAAATAAGAGTTTTCATTGGCTAGATAGTAGTCATTAATGCTAGTAATAAACACTCCCATACACATCCAAAAATAACTTCCAAGGTATAACTTCAAATAAAGAAGATAAGTCAAGATCAACGCCTCCTTTAAAGATAAACCCCTTAAATATTCCATAGTTACATAAAGTATAACTTGAAGACATAAATTTTATTCTTATGGCATACATCACCTTATTTGAAGATTTTATATTTCCCTTAGAACACCTAATTTCAATCACCAAAAGAGGCTTTGCAAGAACCTACTTAAAAGGAGAGCTATATAAAAATTCTAAGAGTACATGGACAAGAAATAGAAGAAAAATGAGACCATGAAAGATTAGATCTTTATGTATAATTTGAATCAATAGCCCAAATAATAAAAAGGGATTGACATCTTGAATACTTTTTTATAAGCCTCTAAAAAACTCAAAATCTACTACAACTATCATAAATCCATCTACATATCACCAAAAATCAAGCCAAATATTTTGATTACATAGCATATTGTAAATTTATTGTTTTGAAATAGGGAAATAGGATTTGAAGATAATCACACAATAATACATACCTCCACTCATAGTATGTCATTGAAAAAATACCATCAATGCAAAGAGCTCAAAAACTTATGTGATTTGAAAAAAGAGGGATCAAAATGCTTTTTTGTATGAAAAATTTTTAGCCTCCAAATTATTTTCCTCCAAAATAGCCCTAGAGTGACATTTTTAAAAAAGTACCTTTTTAATTCCTATTTTTTTTGCAAGGAAAACATAACCTAGATTGGGCATAAATTATAAAAAAAATAAGAATAATTGAAGAAAGAAAAAGATCGACTCTTTTCTTTGCTTTTTTTGTTGAAGGTGCTTGTGAAGCTCTAAGAAATAATTCATCCTAGAAGTCAAAAGAAATATCAAAAGCTTTGAATAAAATTTCTACATGATCAAGTTATGAAGCTCTATACCCACTTTGATACCATGTCAAAACTAATAATAGTTTCAAAAAATGAACAGAAGCAATCCATCCACTCAAAGTTTATACAAAAAACCATAAAAGAATGAAATAAAGGAAATGATACATGGAGAATTGGTGGCACCTACGACACCATAAATATGTACTGTATTATCCATATATAAGATTCACAACACTCTAATAATAAAATGAGAATGGGGGGTATTTATACCAATACCAAAACCCTAATTACATAAAAGAGTTTAACCTAAGCTAACATAACAAAAGAGATTGAGGTTAATTACAAGTTATAAAGTGGGTTTAACCTTAAAAATGTTAACCATGGCCTATAGTGCTTAGATAATAAAATATTACATTTTTTTGAATTTAGAAAAAACCCCTTATGGGTATGCCTTGGTATAAGAAACCACAACCAGGGGGTTCTACACCATCAAAACCACCCAGGAGTCGCGCCTAGCCCTAATCGCACCAACATTATCAACTGGATTTTGGGTACTCGATGTGCATTTTGTAGGGTGGAGATTTGGACCAGGGACCTCCCTTGGAGGATTGCCCTACCCTCTCCAACTCACCTACAATACGTGGGTGATAATAAAATATTACATTAAATTCAATATATTGCACGATAAAATGTCCTTAGGCCTATCAATATTACATCATATAATGTCGACCTTGATCATGAATCATATTATAATTTTAATAGAATTATGATAATTATTTTTATTATGAAATTATTGATTTGGGTGTCAATTAGGACAACCTTTTTTTTTATTATCTCTACATTTTTTTTGGTAAGTTAAAATTTTTTATTTATCAAAAAAAGGGCATTTGAAAGGTGCCCTAACACATTGTACAACAATGAGACAAGAAGAGGAACCCAATAAGAGAACATAAAGGAACACAAAAGAGAGGCATTAAGCCTACTACAACAAAAAGGAATCAACCTTGAATAGAAAGGAACAAAAAGAAACAGTCCTGAAGCCCACAGGACACAACTAAACCAAATCCTTCAGACCGAAGGAATGAAACATAACCAGCAGCAATTGAAACCCCATACTCACTTAGAGAGGAACATTAGTAAGCATCGAAGAAGCAGAAATGGTTTCCAGCGTGGTATCCTTTGTTTCATCCTTCGATGCATCCTTAGGAACATTTTTTAGAACATCAAGACACACCTCCTTAGCAATCTCCACCACGTCCTCATATTTTTTGTTGTCATTGGCATCAAAGGGACCCTCATCAATGTAAAATGTAGGTATATCCTTGAATGAATCATAAAAGAATAATAAACTGAGAGCTTTGCGCTATTCCTTTAACCTAGAAATTTCTTTACCAATAACCACATGGGCAATTTCCAGGTGATCAATAGTGGCAGAGATTGCTTGGACTGTAAGTTTGTGAAGGTATTTCTCCACAATGTCAGGTAAACTAGATGAATCCTATGAGGGTTCAACAGATGTGTATGGAAGGGTTTCAAAAATTTATTTAACCTTGAGCCTCTGGGAACACTTGACAGGCGTACCCTCAACCTTGGTATTTTTTTGACATTGAATTCGGGAAGAGTTTTACCACTTTTCTCCTTAATCTTGGGTATAGAAGTTCTAGGACTAGGAGTTGAGGACAAAATATATTCATCGGACTCCGAGACTATGATTTTACCTTTGGGGAATTTCAAGAGGAGAAATCTATATAGAACTTTGAATGCCCTTGGTGACAGGGAAAACCCTCCTTTTTTTTGGAGGAGGTAATGGTGTAGTCAATGGACCAAAAGAGGGTTGCGGGAATGTTCATCAATTTGGCTTCATGGAAGTGGTTTACGAAGGCTAAATGAAAACATCAGAGTTGGGATTTGGGATTATCACAAGTAAGGTATTGCATGATAGGTTTTAGGATTTCTTTCCAGGGAGTGGAAAGATGGTTACGGTATAGACCTTTCTTGACCATTTTGTGGATTGTCGAGGATTTCTCAAAATATGTCAAATCTGCTTCCCAGTTATGTTTCTTCCTTTTGATCACCTTGTCTTCCAAATTTTGCCCTGTTAGGTCCACCAGCAACAAGATGCTAATTTGAAATTCAACATTGTGAATAGTAACCAAGCCCTTATTCCAGGACTCAGCAAAGGCTTTTGTCACCTCTTTGTCAACTCTTGAAAACATCTAGAAAATTTTTATTAGTGCTCCTTTGTCCTTCCACATGTCTCTGACTATGGATTCAAGCTCAAAAACTTCAGGCTCAATGAAGACAAACTTTCCTTCTTTCATGGTTGCAGATGAAAAACAACGAGAAGGAAATCAAAGGAAATGGCAGAAAATAAATGAAATATACAAAGGATGGGCACACTGATAGGTGAGCAGAGCATGAAAAGTGTTATAGAAAAATAAAGTGTTGTTGCTACTCTAAGTTTTGTAGGAAATCTAGGGAGGATGCTTTGAAAAGGGAAAAATCGCCTAAAGGGACAGGATTGGCTAGGGTAGATGACAAGGCAAATTTTCAGGCTTCGGATGTTGTGATAGATGATTGGGAGAACCAACATAAAAATAAAATATTTACCATCGATAATTTAAAAAAAAAAAATCCAGAAAGATAGTCTTTTATTATCTCTACATAGCTATATGAGATTCATTTTCTTTCTCCTACAATTCAAACTTTACCTAGATTATTTCATAGTTAACACTACTTTGCAAAACCCTTATCCTTATATTATCATTAGATATTATATTCATATTTGTAGTTAAGTCCCTCTTAACATATTTTCTACCTCTTTTAGTACATCTACCTTATCTGTAATAAACCTTATATATGCTCTACTAGATGTTGAATCTTATTGACTAAATTCTACTTGATTCCTAGTTCTAACTTTAATTAATACAAACTATATATCTTCTTGAGTCATCAGTATATCATTTAGATTGTATGTTTTGAATTTATTATTGGGTTTTTTTTCCTATATATATGTGGGTTTTATAATCTAAAAGTATTTTCCACATTGCTTGGCACCACTTTCTAGTTTGTTAATCCCTTTGATCATATTCCCATATAATTATATGATGACTTTGAGATTGTTAATATTAGTGTCCATAGTTAAAAATTCTTCTTCACTCAATTTGGAAAACAATTATATAAATTTCCCTTTGTGCTTCTTACTTTCTAATATAAAAGTATGGACTTCCTCTTATTTGGATTAATTGGTATTTTTCTTAGGTGATGTCAATTTAATTTTCTCTTTTCTCTCCTAATGTTGGTTTCTTACTCCTTGTATACTACACTATTTTGGATAATTCCATGTGACTAAGAACATTTACCTCTTCATAAAAATAGTATTTCACCCTTAATTGTTCTTATGAGTATTATCTCTATAATTGTAATTAGGATATTTGTAATGCCATATATTAGAGCAACATCCATATCCCCTCTATAATCTACTTTACCTCTATCATACCTTGATCTTTCTTGCCTCTCATGCCATGAACACCTCTACTACTTCATTAATATTTTAGTATTGAATCAATGGCATTGAGGGGGGCTATGCCTACATCACTACCACCAGAGGAATTTAATTTTGATAAGTTGATGCCATCGATGTTAGTAAGTGATAGTTTGTGATGCTAGTATCGATTTTTAAGTATTTGGTGACACATACTAGTAAGTCAAAGTGATTGGTGCTATGATTTATCATTAATTTTAGGTCGGTATAGCATATATGGTATGATATACTAGTGGCATCACCTAAATTTTATGGCATTCTAGGATTGCTAGTGCCAAATTCTATTTCTAGGATTGTTTGTGATGATGCTAGTAGCATCAAAGGTTGTTCAAAATTCTATTTTATAAAAAACTAATATGTTTTATTTACTCTTATACTTGATATCTTGTAACACACCCTTACCTCTATATTGATGATCCATATGACTAAATATTTCATAGATATTGTAATAGGTAATATCATCCATTTTCATATCTAGTTCCATCTACTAATTATAGAGATTGATTCTATATTAGGTGCACTCAAGGGGTTTCTATAAGGATACTCAATTTAAGGATGTTTTCGTGTGTATTTATACTATTATATTCTCATTTATTCATGTGCTTAGAATGAGTGGATATATATTGTTGCCATCCTACTTTTAGTTCCTCAATCTATTAAGTTAATTTCTCTAGGTGTTCTATCCAGCTAGGTTTGAGACTTCATCATCATCATAATTTCTAGTGCCTTCAAACATGTATCAATATTTTCCATTGGTTTCTTTCCTTTGGGAGGGTTTTATCCCAATTATAAATAGTTCAATTTTCTATTTTTAGTTAATGGATCCTCTAGGTTTTTTGTCTCATTTTAAATATATTATCAAAGCTGACCATTTACTAAAGACCATTTTGTGTTTTTTGATAATGTGAACTCTACTTTGAAATCTCATTGAATATTATTTGAGGAAATGGTCTGATCTTCCATAATTGAACATATATAGAGTGTCATTTTGTAATGTGTTTACAAATTCATAGATTTTGCATCTTCATCTAATACAAATCTTGTCTTCCATATATTGTTCAATATATATAGACAATCTTCCACATATTTGTATCCTTCCCAAAGATAGGAATATTATTTTGTAGTTGAGTGTCTCATGCCTATTATTTTTACTTTGGTGCCTTCTATTTCCTATGATTATGAGATTTTTATTTTATTTTCATTTGTCTTCCCTTGTCCCTTTTTAAGTGAATGCCAAAATATTCCATCCATAAAACCTTGTTTAGCTCTACAACCATTATGGTGCCTTCCAGGTTATGTTCAAATAATCACTCTATATACTTGCTTCACAAAGTTTATTGTAATATCTTCCTAGCAATGGTATTAGAAATTGGATTTTAACTAAATGTATATGGAATATGGGGTGGTTTATTTGGTGGGATAAGGGATTGTGGAGGGGAGGGGGATGAATTTTTGTAGTCTTTTCTTTTGTTTATTTTTTAGGGTTTATCCTATTTATATTTAATGGAGATAAGCTAATATCACTTTCTACCATTATTTTCATCCTTACCTTTTTTTGTGAATTTAGTCAAGAATTGGTTCCATTACAATCTACCCCTTCTTGAATTTCCTCAATTCCTTGTGTCTCCCTAATAGTATTTGCCTAGTTACTAGCAATATCCTCTATACCCTTAGGTTCCAACACTACAATCTCTCCTATGCTAATATCTTTTGCCCCCCTATGTATTGACATTAGGATTTTCATAGGTCTTCTTTCCCTTTTTATTTTTCTCTTTTACCAATTTTTGTTTTCTTTTCTCCTTAATCTAATTACTTTGCTCTAATATTTTATCCATTATAGGTTTGACCACATTTTACCACCCTTAATATTATAATGATATGATATACCTTACCACTTTATAAATTTATATCCCGCTAATACCAACTCAATCTTCTAGAAAAGTAAGTTTAATGTCACTCCCTTCTCTACAAGTAGCATCTTAATTTGCAATGATAGATTATTTATAAAGTTCATCAATTCTATTTAATAAGCCTCTTTATGGTGACATCAAAAAACCTTCATCCCAATGATATAATTTTCTAATTTGAATCCATAACTTGATGTTTACTTCCCATTGGACAATACCATTCCCTAACTATTGAAGTTTACATGGTGTTCACATAATTGTGACATGAATTTATTTTTATTTTTTTATTAACTAGTTTTATAACAAATGTAAAAAATTAATCAAAAGCACCTTGTTTATATATTTTGTGAATTGTGCTTCTATATGGTTTAACCTTTGGTCAATACTCTTTATAAAAATTACCTAATATTTATGCAAATTTTGTAACCATCATTTTTTAAGTTCAATAGTTGCTGCTTTCCAAATGTCATTTTCAAATATTCACTAGGGTCCTTAGCCTATAATTGTTTCCATCCAAGATAATATTTGAAGAACCTCTCTATTTACCACTATTCTAGATGTTGGTAGAATATTCTTGACTAGTGCATCAAATGTTATCCCTTAGAAGGGCTAATAGGGGGAGACCCCTTCAACGTATCACTTTTATTCACATTATTTGTTTTCATAGAAAGAAAAAATATTCCATACATTCACACAAGTATATGCAACTATACACTAATACCAATATCCAATATCCAATATAATATGTAATAATATGTGTCCTACCAAATTATATAAATAAAGGCTTTTACCATATAAAGGTACTAGTTGTCCCTTGGAAGGGTTGCACCTATTTTCCACTTAACTAACTGATGACACTGGTTTAACTAACTATGGTGCAAATTACTAATACTATGACACAACTTTGTAAATTATTGTTAACCTATGGTGCTAATACAAGGGTGATGAAAGCTTACTTAGCCCCTTGTTAACATATTTTTTTGGTGAATTTTTGGATTATAACTTGGTCATAAAAATCAAGTCTCCTTTTATGTCATTGATGTTTGTAGTTTTATAGGAGGTATCTTCACATACCTACCTTTTTGATGGTTATACATAACTAAAATAAAGATATATATCAACAAGATCTTCCTTTTCAATGATGGAACAAATACCCTTCCCTCCTATTAACAACAAATGAAACCCTTTCCTCCCACTAATGACATGTTGAATCTCTTCCTTGTCAATAATATATTGAATCTCTTGTTTACTAATAAGGTGTTAAATTTATTCCTTATTGATTACATGTGAGTGATGAATGATAAAGTAGGGGTCAATTATGATAATGTAGGAGAAAAATATAAGTTTGAGGAATATGGGGGTGTAGGGTACTATGACATAATAACCAATAGTAGAACTAAGGATGATGAGGGTGTAGGGATTGACTATAATAAAATCAATAAAAATGACCAATGATGGTAGTAAGTATAAAGACTTTTTTATAGATTGAAGGTATGAGACTTTAACTCTTTAAAAAAAGACAAGTTTGATTGAAGTAAAACTGTGATCTAAGTTGTGTATGTTGAATGACTCTCTAAAGATACTTGAGAGGTGATAGTAAAAGTAATGATTCTTTTATGAGATCAACTATGCATTAAATGGTTAGATCTACTATCCTCAAATGATCGATGGAAAGAGTGGGAGGACCAAAGTGACAGATGGACTAGTGCACCAGTTGCTCTCTACTTGTAGTAAATCTACTTATGCTCAAATAGATTATAATTATGGGGATATTTCCCTAATGGTATTTATGTAATAGTTGTTTAACTATTGAAGGATGTACTTTTAAATTACTATTTATTGTTTCTATATTTTATATTTAAATCCTTTCTAGTTAATGCTTATCTTATTGGTTATTGCTTCCTTTTAAATATATTTACATACTTTATGGATTATATTTTTTGGGATTTAGTATCTAGATCTATATTTTTTCCTTGCTTAAAGAAAATAATAATAACAATAAGTTCTAGGGTGAACTTAGAGAGTGACCTAAGGGAATTGAGACCCCCTTAGGGTGAACATAGTGGACCTAAGGGCTTAAGACCCCCTTAGGGAGAAATGTAACTAGGTTGTGGAAAGACTACATTTGAGTTAAGATAGCTTGTCGAAAGACAATATTGATAGCTTAACTCACAATACACGTAACATACCTACACATAATGGCTTTTGTAGAGTATGGATATGTGTGTATACCTTATAATGGTTGAAGGTGATAAGTTTAGCTCATTGATATGAGATTGATAGAATTATTTATGGACTTGCATGAGGAAATCATATGAGATGTAGCTCTTTGAGGAACTTATGGAATTCTGTTAAACATTAAGTTAACCTAAGGTTGGTTAGGGGTTTGTGAATCCCTCTCCTTAGTCAAAAAATTATTTTATTTTTTGTGTGTTTCTTGTTTCTTATTTTTGGGGTGTTACAATCTATTTCTATATGGTATGCAAAATTGATATTCAGCTTAGTTCCCACTGCACAATGAAGAGCCTATTAGAATTTTGATTAAACTTAGAGACTCTGTTTGATATGATCACCTTAGGAAAACCATGTAACTCAATAATTTCCTTGGTAAACTTATTTGCCATAACCGATGCATCATCCTTGATATTTCTAGGTATGATATGTGTAACCTTAGTCAACTTGTTGACTACCAGAAGTATTGCATCATGTTGGTACCTAGTCTTAGGTAAACCCACAATAAAATCCATAGATATAACCTACCACTTTTGAGTGGGTATGTCATGTGGGTACAATTTCCTTATTGAATGTTGATGCCCTGCCTTAACCTTCTGACACTTCAAGCATCTAGCAATAAAATTAGTGATTTTCTATTTCATTCCTAACCAATAAAAGGTCTTTTCATGTTTTCTCTTATATTTACACCTCTCGAATGAGAAAAATAATGGATAACTATGCACCTCTTGCATAATCATTCTCCTTAAATCACTAGTTTTGGGTATAATAATCCTATACTTAAAACATAAAAGTCCATATTTTATGTTAAAATTCTTATTCTCCTTAGGATTTCCCTCAATTTGTATCTATATTTTGATGCAATACTGATCCTGTAGTTGCATATCCCTAACTTTTTCCATCTTAGTCCATATGACTTCGAGTCAATGTTTCTATATGCCTTGTCCTACTTAAGTCATCAACAACCTTGTTTTTTTTTCTTTGATATACTCAATACCAAATTCATACTCAACTAGGAACTCTATCCACCTTCTCTATCTCACATTCAATATAGGTTGGGCAAATATATACCTTAGACTTTGGTGGTATGTCCTTAGCTCAAATTATTTAACCAAAAAATAGTTCCTTTAGACCTTTAGTGCATGCACAACTACTGCTAGTTCTAGGTCATGTGTATCATAATTCAACTCATGCTTCTTGAGTTTCTTAGACTCATGCTATTGTAGCCTTATTCTAGGACAACACCCCACCCAAGCCTTCTAAGGAAGCATCTCTACATACTATAAAATTCCCAAGAGGATCTAGTATCTTGAGAATTAGTGCTATATTTACCTTATTCTTTAGAGTTTCAAAGATGATCTCATATTTATCCATCAATTTGAACTCTTTTTCTTTTATTTTAAGGTTGGTGATAGAGTAGGCAATTTTTGAATATTCCTTCACAAAATACCTATAATAACTAGTGAGCCCTATGAATATTCTAACTTTTGACACATGTAGGCCAACTCAAAATTATCTCACTTTTATTAGGATCTACAATAATCCCTATTGTAGATATGATATGCCCCAAATACTACACTTGTGAGGCATAGAACTCACACTTAGACAAATTTTCATATATTTGGTTTTTCCTCAACACCTCTAACAGTAACCTCGAATATTGGTCATGTTGCTCCTTGGTGTAGGAATATATCAATATATCATCTAGAAATATCAAAACAAACCTATCTAGATTTTTTTAAAACACACTATTCATTAGATTCATAAAAGTTGTTGGTATATTTGTCAACCCAAATGGAAACACTGTGAACTTATGGTGCCTATATCTAGTCTTAAAGGCTATTTTGTGAGTATCCTCATGAATTCTTAGCTGATGATATTTAGATATAAAATTAATTTTTAAAAACATAGTGGCATCCTTTAACTGATAAAAGAGATCATCGATCCTTGGCAAAGGATACCTATTCTTGATGGTCACCCTATTGAATATATTATAATCAATGCACAATCTCAATAAAAAATTCTTATTTTTCATAAATAGTATTGGAGAACCCTATGGAAACACACTAGTTTTGATCAAATCCTTTTCCAACAAATCTTGAAGTTGAACCTTTAACTATTACAACTTAATAGGATTTATTCGATAAGGTGTCTTTGCAATAGGTTCAACTCTAGGTATTAGTTCAATGATGAAGTCAAATTCATATTGAAGTGGTAGGCATAGGATATATTCTAGAAAGACATCCCTAAATTCATATAGAATTGGATGTCTCTTAAATATTTTCTCATACCCATGATTGCTTGTCTTACCATTTATCTTTACTACATACAACATACCATCTCTTTTGATTGCCTTATTTAGATGTATAGCTAACAAAAAATGGGGTCAAAAAGACCCTTTCTTACTTTGAAACCTAACTCTCTTTTGCCCTTATAACTATAGTCCATCCATATTTTTGGGAAGTTGATTAAGATCCCATGACCCTTTAACCAATTCATCTCTAGGATAATATCAAAGACATGTAGTGGCACTACATACAAGTTTTAAATAGTGGATCCATTGAGTAAGGTGATCTTGGTTGCAGGTAAATATTGATCCACTAAGTATGTCTGTCTAGACCTATACTCAACTTTCCACCCTTGTACCAAAAATATAGGTCTTTCTAGTATATCCCCAATAATACTTATAGAAATAAAACTATTTGTAGCTCCACTATTAATAAAAAAAATTACATTCTTATTAAATAACTTACCTTTTAGTAACATAGGAGTGGCTTGTCCATTTAAGTTCTAATTTCTTGTGGTTGCATAGATTCGGTGTAGCTGCTCCTATGCTCTATTACTTGACTCAGGTCATTAGTGACACTTATTTGCATAATAAGGACCCCCACAAATGAAGTAACCTATCATATGTGCTTAACATATCCTACATATGATCTCCTATTCCATATTTTTGTGTTGTCTCATTCTGCTTTAGAGGTTGAGGTTTTGACTTATCCTTTTTTCTAGAAATTCTTCTTATAGTTTGCTTGATTCCCATTGTCCTTATTCCCAAATTTTGGGTTCTCTTTAATTTTCTTGTTTTTCTCCTTATCATATTTTATAAACCTTACACTCTTACTCTTCTTAAGTTCCTATATTTCTACCTCTGTCAACCAGGCATAGTTGAAAAAATTCTTCTTGGTTTGTAGATTGGTCTCTTCTTGTTAAGCGAATTCATATGCTTTCTAAAGAGTTTTAGGTTTGAGAAAAATGATTATTATCTGAATCTTAGGATCCACTCTCAAGATTAAATTATGTACCTTAAATTGTTCATTAATATTGTACTCAAGAACATATTTTAATATTTTAACGAATCATTAATGATATACCTCCATAGACAATGTACCCTATTGGAGCATAGAGAACTCCTCAAACTTATCTACATAAAACTACTCTGATAGAAATATCTTCTTAAATGCATCAAAAAAACTATCCCATTTAAGGTCCATAGCTTGGATTCCATTTCCTACATTGAATGTATTCCACCATTCTAAGGCAGCATCCTAAAGATGAAGGGTAGCCCAAATATTTTATGTTTTAGATGAATATTTTTTATTGAAAAGAAAATTTCCAACTCATTTAACCATGAATATACAACATCACCCCCTTATATTCCTCTAACTTTAGCTACCTTAAAATTCTAAAGGTCTTTGTAAGCTTAGCATGTTAGCTTTTGATGTAATGGCCATAGGGAGATAGCAATCATGAGATGCAAAATAATATGAAAGAAAGTAAATATGTTAGATGACTGAGATATGCGATAAATAGAAAATATGTAAATGAATACAATGTAGCTATGGAGGAAATGAACATTCCATTAATAAAGCTATTGAACTACATTACACCCATCACAACTAGATGGTGATCCACATATAATTGTACTACCCTCTAAACTACTATGTCCTCGACTCTCTCTGATTCTATATCTATGTATTACAGTGCGACCTTTATTATATAGGCAAAATAGGTTCCTTGGCCAACACTCTACCTAGTTGTTCAAGGGATAACTTGCACATATACAACTTGCATATTAACACTTGTTCATTTATTACATTGCATGAAGTAACTAGATAACTTCTCCCTAAAGTAATATAATGTCCTAAGTATGTACCTTGGAAGATACATTTACATGACCCAAATGATGTAATATACTCTATTTCTAACACCCCCTGTATTACATTATTTGGATATTTAAGAATTTAGTCTTCAATATGGATTTTCTTCTTCATCATATTGAGCTTTATACTCTTCTTTTGCATTCTTTGTAACATGTTCAAGCAAATAGTTAGTGTCTCTATAATATGCCACATTTGCTGATAGAGCTTTCACCTCATAGTCCTCTATTGATTCTTCCAGTTCTTAAATTTCTTCTAACCAAGTGACCTTTATTATTTTTATTTTGATATTCTAGTTGAGGATAATTGGTTGGTTATTGAAATCGCTACTGACGAGGTTTCCTTTGGTATTATCGAGGCTAAAACTGATTCCCATTATTCATATGATTTCATTAGTTCTAGTTTTTGGGATTGTATATGCATAAGCTGGTACTATGACCTTTCTTTATGCAAATCTAACAATACAATATTTTCCATCCTCTTGTTGATGAAGCAATAGTTCCCTATGAATTATCTTTTGATGCCAATGCAGTATTAGTCATCTCATCTTTCACAGTTTTTTCTACTTCATATTATTGAAGTATAATGACTAGGTCATCAAAAGAAGTATCTATACTTAAGACCTGTAAATATGTTACCAAATTCTTATAGCTTTCTAGAAGTGCTCTCATGGTTACTTGAGTAAGAAGTTCATCCTTAACTATTTTTGCTACGGTCAATAATTTTCC
This sequence comes from Wollemia nobilis, assembly GCA_028583015.1. Lineage (NCBI taxonomy): Eukaryota > Viridiplantae > Streptophyta > Pinopsida > Araucariales > Araucariaceae > Wollemia > Wollemia nobilis. The sequence goes on from JAQPPZ010001710.1 coordinate 124,874, forward strand.
TTTAATATCTTTTACCTTCCCTAGGAATAATTCTATGATTTCTCAACTATTTATTTTTAATGAATGAATTTGAGTTTGGATATGAAGAATAGTTACCTTATTCTTTCCTTCATTTATTTTATCTAGGCTTGACCATGCATATGAATACATTTTTGTAGAACTGATATAAGGTTGAATCTCATCAGTGATAGCAAAGGTTATTATCATTAGAGCTTTTGAATCATTTTATTCAAAATTTAGGATTTAAGTTTTACCTATGGTAGGTCCCTATGTTTTCCCTTTGACAACATCTCAAAGTTTTTCATATACTAAGATTGCTTTCACTTTATTTTTCCAAGAGAAATAATTAGGACCCTTGAGTAGTTGAGATTCTGCTAGGAAGAATTTGTTTGATGCCATTTAAATCTTCCTAATATCAAACCTTAGATTTGTAGGCTTCCTTATGTCTCCCTAATGTTTTTGGAATATAATATAGTGCTTTTGTAAAATAAAGTTCAATTTATGGTTGATTTTGCATAGTTTTGTAAAGATCAAAAATCAACTTTTCTAACACCTTATTACTCCTAATTGAACTAAGCATTTTTCCAATTTTGAAGAGGTTTTAATGTTGGATTTCTTTTGTCCCTTTTTAGAGGTTTTGAGACAAGACAATTATAAATTTCCAACCTTAACAAAAAATATTTAATAACCTCTTTTGTAACAAGCGTTTCTAATTTCCAAAAACCTAGGTTGATGTAACCCTTATCACTCCCAAATTTGGAAAATTAGAAAATTAATAATATTTGCAAAATATTAAAGAATTTAATCCAAGTAGAATTCATTATTTCTCCTAGGTTAAATTACAAATATTATTTCAATTTGATAAGTTATCCCTTATAGATTTTTCTTTCAAAATATAAATTTTAACCTTAGCTTATAACCCTTATATCTCTAAAAAGAAAAGCAATAATAAAATGGGATTAAACCTTACCTTTGGATGTTAAATATCCTCACTATTTGGTGCATTTTCGAACTGGATATAACAACAATATTAAGGTTACCTTTTGAAGCAGAGTTGAATTAAACAAAACACATACAATCCATAAAAAACAGAGAAAATGCAAAATGAGCCAAATATTTTCATGAATTACTATTTTTAAAGTAAATCTTACATAGACCAATACCATACAAATTCAAAATTCCCCTTTAAATACCATGTTTCCCCTTTTCCCACCTAGAACAGTCTATTTGAAATTTGAATTTCGTGAGTAAACTTCCCGAGGTCATAACTCATCACTTGTTGCTCAAAATGACTATTGGTGCATGCTTTTGAAAAGCTCTCAAAGGGGTGTTTGGCCTAGTAATGTGCAAAATTAAATTACCACCATATTTCAGCCCTCAAAAATGTCTCTAAGGCCTTAAAAATTGACCTCTAAGTTTTACAAGTAGGATTTTCACTAGTTTTAATAGGGTAGAAGACCTTAAAATTTACATATCTCCCAAACCACTCAGGATATTGGGATGATTATTTTGACGTTGGGTCTATTTATCCATCCTCTCAACAATTAAATAAGCCTTAGAAAAAATAAATCAAATACAAATTTGGGTTATGCAAGATCACTTTTACACCGTTGGATGCTCCTACATCACCTTTGATGTTAGAATCAATGGAAATGATTTGGAATTCCTTGTCTTCAATGTTAGAATGTAGGTTCTTTGGGATTCAAAGTATCCTTTAACCTACACTTTCTTCTCACTCATATGGTGCTCCTTATCCTCCTTGAAATGCACTTTCTCCTAATTTTAGGTGTTGGTTTATGACAATGCTTTAAATGCACTTCTTACACCTTTGAATGGTGTATGGATGGAAAGTAGTCTTCTCCTTCCAAATGAGCTATGTATTATCTTTTGTCTTTCTTTTTTGACCTCCTTGGTGCCTTAAATAGAATGAGATTCTTGCACTTTGTGACAAGTGTCACCTGAAATATTTTTTGTAGATGCCTTCAACGTAAACCTTGCAATGATGAGGTTAGTGGTAACCTCCCAAGATTTGTAACTCCTCCCAAGCATGTGTAACTCCTTCCAAGCATGTGTAACATATTTTTGGTGAGCATTTGAGTCTTCACGTATGTTGGAGAGTGTAGAGCATCTATTCCAAGTGTTACTCAAGGCTTATTCATGTAAGCCTCCCTTGTAACATTTTCTTAGAGCCATTTATCTTGCCTTTTATATAAACATGCCTTATTTCTTGAAATGCAAGTAATCTCCCAATGTTCTTGGCTACTTCTACATATTGGTTCTTGGATATTTTGTGCTCCCACATGGTGGTCCTATGGTATCTCCTTGTAATCTTTAATGGTAGGCATTCTCCTTGGATATACCACATTCTTTTCCTTGTTAAAATATTGTTGGTTTATTTTTACAACAGTTGAATGCTTCCCTTTTGCTTGATTTTGATAATGCTCCTCTTACATAGATAATTTATTTCTTGTAGGGTACCCTTCTACATAATACTTAATTGATTTTTGGCTCCTTGTCATGCTTCTAATGTTGTAGGTGATACGTACTCTTCTAGGGCTTGATTTGAAGATTGAAAACCGGTGTTTGTAAACACCTTGATTCCTTGGATGTATGGGCTCTTCGATGGATCCTTTATTTTGTTGGATAAAACATCCTTGCTGCCCCCTTGTAGATAATAATTTTTTTCTTCCAAAAGAAAAAAGTGGTAATTTTTTAATATATAGTTTTTGCTTCAAAATGAAGAGTTTTTATGTAATCCTTTTTTCTTTCCTTGGATGATATATGATCCAAGATAATGTTAATTTTGAATAGGAATTCCTACTCTTTACATTAAAATGAACCCCTTATAATTTTTTTGAATCTTGAGACTTCCAAGGTCTTGATTTGAGGCTTCCTTCAAGGACTTCAATGGTGGTTTTCTTCTTCACATTTTGCTTCCAATGGTGGATTCTATAGACCATGAAAGTGCTACAATTTTTTTGCTAATTTATATGCTTTCAACAATATAAATTAATTGAGATAACTAGTTAACAAATCAACTAGTATAGTTCTTAGCAATGCACCTTTTAATGGTAACAATAATATCACCTTAATGCTCCACTAATATCTTAAAATGCACTTAATAATTACAGTACAACCTTTCAAGCATAATCTAGAATGAACCCATGCATATTTCACTACAAACATAGTTATAGGATCAAGTATTTTTTTCTCTTTTTTTTAAAGTAAAATATAGGTAGTTGATAGATAACTCTGAAATCTAATCAACCCCTAATGTGCAAATGAACCTTTTATTTTTGCACTTTTGAAGACTATAATTATGCTTTCCCTTCTTGCAACTTTAATCCAAATAAGGTGCTCCAATGAATCTTAAAGGTAATCCAATTAATGAGTTAAATAGCACCTATAGTTGCATACCTTTTTAAAAGCTTATGTAGCTCTTTTACCGCTTATATGGAGGATGTGGATATTGATTTCGAAGATCACCAAGTTGTTGCTTTGATTAGTATCTTGCAGCTTTTTGTAGACTATCTTGAACATATCCTTCTTCACTAAAATATGATCTTGAAGTTTCTTTCATGAGCCTAAGATTTGGTGGTTTATCCTCCTTGTGTGTTCTCCTTCTATTGTATATTTGGAGAAGTCTTTGTCTCTAAAGAAGTACCTTCTTTTTGTGAGAGGTAATATTCAAATCTCCAAGATTTAGGGAGTTTCTTATGTCTTCAAGTCTTCTTGTCAAATTTTGACTTCAAGGAGGATCTTCTTCTCAAGATTCTGAATTTCTTCAGGTCTTTCAATGGATTCTTCTTTTGGGATTTGGAACTCCTTACTAAATTCTTCTTCATATATTTGGCACTCTTTACCAAATTATCCTTCTCTTGGGATTGTTATCGGATGGCAACAATTGTCCCAATTGTCCCAAGTCCTTCACTATTAGGGGCTTATCCTTGGTAGTGGATTTCTCTAGTGAGTTCTCCTTTGATTATTTCTTTAGTAAGGCTCTCCTACCCTTTTATTGGATGGTCAATGAGACCTTTCCAAGGTATTTTATCTTGCAAATTTTTTTAGTCTTTCATTGAGATCTCTTCAACCTTCTACTCCTGGAAGTTTTGGTGATGAGATCTGCTTCTAGATCTCTGATTTTATTGCTTTTGGATTTGAGTAGGACTCTCCTAGTCCTTATTCTTCTTCCAAGTTTGAAAGTCCTTCAATGATATCTTCTCATGATCTCTTTTTATTAGTGTGCTAAATTGATTCTAAAGAAGATATTATTCCTAACTTTCTTGTAGGAAGCTTCCAAACTCACTGAATCTTCTTTTCCTAAAACAAAAATATTAGTACTAAAATCTTAATCTGCTTCTAAATAAGATATTATCTTCTAAAGTATTCTTTAGGATCAAGGTTGTTGTGGTATTTCTTTCAGTATCAATGCTTCTATGTCCTTTTCAGTATCAAGGCTTCTATGGTCTTTTCAGGATCAAGGCTTCTATGGCTTTCTTAACATCAAGGCTTCTATGGCCTTTTCAGTATTAAGGCTTTTGTGGCATTTTTAGTATCAAGACTTCTATGGATTCTTCTTCAAGGCTTCTATGGTATTTTTTTGTATCAAGTCTTCTATAGCCTGTTCTTCAACTATGAAGTTCTTCAATCTAGTAATGGAGATATTTAGTCTCCTAACTTCACCATGAATCTTCTCCAGAAGTATTCTTCCATAGTGTTCTTCTCTTGCACAAGGAACTAATATCTACACTATGAGGGCATGCCGACCTTTGGGCAACAAAGTTGGAGTCTTATAGCTTTCTATTGTAGGAGGAGTACCAATCCTCTGAGAATTAATTATCTACAATAAAAGAAACTTTTGGCAACAGTTATAAATTTCTAGATATCCTAGATGATCTTCACTAGATGATCTATCAATCTAGTGCAGTGAATTTCAAGTCCTGGTCTTCAAGAGTTTTTCTTATAACTTTGTCGAAAGACTCTAGTCAAATGCAATCTTAGTATTTTATGGAAGTGAGATTTCTTTTAGTCCTCACTTGTGACTCTCCCTAATTCTACCACCTAGATTCTTATAAGATATTTTAATAGTGGTTGGTCCAACGGTGCATTGGTTTGACAAAAAAATCAAGCTCAATGATAACGGTGGTTTTCCTATTGAGCTATTCAGACTAGATCTATCATGGATATGATACCACTATTAGCTTTTGATGTAATGGCTATAAGGAGATAACAATCATGAGATGCAAAATAATATGAAAGAAAGAAAATCTTCTAGATGACTGAGATATGCAATAAATAGAAATTATGTAAATGAATACAATGTAGCTATGGAGGAAATGAACACTCCATTAATAAAACTACTGAACTACATTGCACCCATCACCACTAGATGGTGATCCACACAAAATTGTACTACCCTCTAAGATACTATGTCCCCAACTCTCTCTAATTCTATATCTATGTATTACAATGAGACCTTTCTTATATAGGAAAAATAGATTCCTTGGCCAACACTCTACCTAGTTGTGCAAGGGACAACTTGCACATATACAATTTGCACATTGACACTTGTGCATTTATTACATTGCATGAATTAACTAGATAAATTCCTCCTAAATTAATTAATGTCCTAAGTATGTACCTTGCAAGATACATTTACATGACCCAAATGATGTAATATACTCTATTTCTAACAAAGCCTAGATCTAAGCTTTACCTTCATGGTTTCTTCTAACATGATTTTCTTCCTATCTACCCTCAAAATCCATTATATCTATTTCCTTATTAATCAAGGTATCCAATAGTTTAAGTTGCTTTTCCATATATTCTTGTAGCAACTTAACTACAATAGAAAGGTCTTACATCCTCTCATTGAAGTCCATTGTTCTTCTAGTTCTTACTGGAGTCCATGGTTCTTCCAAACTTCTTACTAGAGTCCATTTTTCTTCTAGTCCACTTATTGAAGTCTATTGTTCTTTAAAAAAAAATTGGGAATGTACTACAACTTTTTCTTGCATAGCTGATCCTACTCTCTTGGATGATCCTCTTAAAATAGGTATCATCTCCTATCCATAGAAAGGAGTTGGGTTATTTTGATTTCTAAAAATATACACTTATACTGCACCCATTCACAACACCAACATGGAAATCTCCCTCTCATGTGGTATTGCTTGAGAGGATTATACCTTCGAAAAAACTAACTAAATTGTGATTAAAACTGATTAGAGAAACAAGGGAAGGAAAAATAAAATACTGCAATAGAAAAATAAACTAGAAAATAAAAACTACAACACGGATTGGGAAATAAAATTAAAAACTACACTAAACTGCACTGGGAAAAGGGAGAGGGATAACATAAAATAAAAAATTGTAACAATAGACTAAGAAAATAAAAATAAAATAAAAAGAGGTGATATACCAAAATAAAAAGTGGGTTGATTGATCCACCTAAAACTCCATAAAATACATAGTACAAAAAATATGAGACACAAAATAAACATGAATCAACTACAAGAGGTAAGGTTGATGTGAACCAAGGTCCAATGCCATATGCAATCTAATCAAACTAAAGATACACATAATGCAGCTTAAACAAATTTTTGTATTATTTCTCACAGTGTTACAGAGGTCAACAAGTGACAAAATCAACCCCCTTTGAAGATCTAAAAAAATATCTTTTATAAACAAGAGATATTTTTCCAGTATTCTATCATCTACCTAAATATTTATTTGTCTACTTCCTGATATTTATCTGCCCACTTCATGATATTTATTTGTCCACTTCTTTATTTGTAGGGTTGTAAATAGATTTCTCTATGTTGGTATTTAAACCTACAGAACTACTACATTAATTCTCATTTAAAACTATACAATACTCTCCACCCAGACGTCTAAAAATAAATATGCTTTCCAGGTTTATAACACTAAACTACACAATAAATATTCTAGTTGTTTATAGCACTAAAATACACAATAGATATTCCAGTTGTTTACAACACTAAATTGCACAATAAATATTTTCCAACTGCTTTCTAAAATACACCTGCTGCAGAACTAGAAATATATTTCCCACCTAAATGTCTAAAATATTTATATTTTAAAGAGTGTGGAAAACTCACATATGGGGAAAATTTTTAAATAATAATAACTACAATACTTTTCCAAGTGTAGGCACCAATCAAACCAAAAATACGTGTAATCAAACTATGCAATGTGTAGTCAAACTGAGCATGTGTGCATTCAAACTAGAAACTAGAAACTGAAAACTCTGTAGTCAAACTGAATATAGTGAAACTAAAAACTAAAAATTGGAAACTATGCAGTCAAAATGGAAACTAGGCAATTGGAAAATAGAAATTGAAAATTGTGCAGTAAAACGAGAAACTAAAAATTGGAAACAATGTAGTCAAACTGGAAACTGGAAATTATGTAGTCAAACTGGAAACTATGCAATCAAACTTAGAAAATGAAAGATAGGTACCTTAAACTGAAGACAAGAGGCTAAAACTGAGAGGCAAGAACCAAAAATTGGGAGATAGAAACTTGAAACGGGAGAGAGGTGCCAGATTTTGAATGGGAGTCAGACACCAAATTTGAATGGGAGTCAAGCACCAAATTTGAATGGGAGTCAGGAACCAAATTTGAATGAAAGTTAAACACCAGATTTGAATGCGAGTCAGGCACCAGATTTTGAATGGGAGTTAGGCACCAGATTTTAAATGAGATCTAGGCACTAACTTACAAATAGTTAGTTTCATTTCCCCCATGCACTAACTTAGACCATTATCACTCTCCTAATAATGATCATGGTCACACTTACTTACTTGCAAGGTACCATCCCTAATAAGAAAATATACCCTCCAAGATTTTTACTCCTTGGTATGACTAGTCCAAATGACATGCAATACCCATCTTATCCTAGATCATACTAAGGTCCCTAGAAGATTAAATCTCCCCATGTAACACATCAAGTCAAGGCTTATCCTAGGTTCTTTCCATGAAAGCTTCTAGTACTACAAACTAGGCTCTAATACCAACTGTAACAACCCATCAAAATCAACCATGATATATCTATATCTATATCTATATCTATATCTATATCTATATCTATATCTATATCTATATCTATATCTGTATCTCTATCTCTATATCTATCTCTATCTATCTATATATATATATATATATTTACAAGTAAGGTTCATAAAAGGTGTCCTAATAGTTTTTTAGTATTGTCAAGATATAACCACATTTTGAGTTCAATGTTACTATAGATGACACTCAAGTGGACAAGAGTGGCCAACATACAATATTTCTATGGTTCACCTTACTAAATATCACCATTTAGAAGGACATAAAAAGTGATCCCCTACATTTTCTATACCCTCACTGATATAGGACAATTCAACCATGGTATAGGGATTATCCTTTAAGACCCATAACACTTGAAGAGGGATGCCTATTCCCTAACTCTTCATAACTCTATCTATGTAGGATTAATCTAACATAATTCCTTAATAGTTAATTACCACACCTTCATGGGATAATTAAGGCCATTATCACTCACTTGGTAATGAGCATGCTTACCCAATCCTCACTGTTCAATGTACCACCGCTATACTATTTTGTGAGTAAATCCAAAGGAATTCACTACATTGGAACACCCAAGCCTCAAAGTTCAAGGTATACTATTCATAATTATTTAGTTATTGCATCACTGCAACTCCTTCAAGGATTGGGTTGCCTTCTTAACTCAAGGGTCCTAATATGGCTTTAAATCTCACCCAAGCCCTCCCAAAAATCCAAGAATCAAATAATAAGTAAACCATAACATCTCTCCCATAAAGCATTAAAGTGCTATGCTTAACATGCTTAATTATAACATATTGCTAAAACTAGAAATTAAACTCTTCCATTTAATACTAGTATTTAACATTTCAAATGAAAAGAATGAGCATCATCTAAAGGAACTATAATCCCAAAACATAAATTCAGGTCTAATATGTAGACCAGTTGGTTCCACCAAACTCTGTAAGAGGGACAAAGATCCAAGGTTCAAATCTCGAGCCTCTTCGAACTGAACGCTTGTCCCTTTTATAGTACTTTCAGTGGTGTAAAAGGTTTAAAATAATTATGGCATGGTGGTTATAGGGGCGGACTGCACAAATATTTGTGTGGTATATTTTAGGGCAGACAACATAGAATACTATGGTGGGCATAAAATATGAACAACCTAACCAAATTCATGGCGGCTACCAATTCCACCATGTAAATTTAAAAAAATCTAACACATTCTTTCATAAGCATTCCAAATATTTTTCATATATAATTGCAACATTATTTACAAATAATTTTTATTCTAATATCTTAATGAAAGGATATATACTCTTTCTTCTTTGATCAAATATTGAAATATTAAAACAAGAGTATCTACAAAATATTTCCTCTATCTCAAAATTTCAATACCGTAACATCCTAATTTTTAGCCCCTATTTTGTGTTAGCATTATATGGCTTAAGGTTTGATTTCATAGAGGTGATTATGAAATAGAAATGGTTAGTATGCTTTGCTAAATTAGGAGAATTTGATGTTAAACATGATTTGTTAGTTGCATTTAAAGCATTTATTTGGAATGTTTCTTTGTCTCCTTAGTTGGAAAATTAATTGCTAAGATTGGTTTATTTGGTTAACCATGGTCTTTAACTTGTATTAATATTTATTAATGGACATCATTGAAGAGGCATTAAATCTAGTGTTATTTTATCTCTAGATTAGTTACAAGTTAATTGTGATTAACTAGTTAATTGCTTATAAATTAAGTAAAGATTAGTTGAAGAGTTGGTATGTGTTTGATTGTGATTGGACCACCCTGGGTGCAAAGTCAAATATAACTCCAATTTCTAGATAGCATTTATGATGGGCTCATCCCCAAAAAATTTTAATAATAAAAAAATGGTTATGGGGGAGGGTAAGTTCCATTATAAATAGAGGCATTTGGGAAGGCAAATACATAGCGATATTTGTGGAGTGATATCATGGATTATGCTCTCTAATAGAGTTGGATTAGAAACCAGAAATCTTACATTCTTTGCAAATTGGCTTTCGAAATCTAGAGGTTCCTAGGGAGTATGCTCTTCGGGATTTTCTCGATCAAAAACTAGAAGGGCCTTGTGATTTTCCATAGTTTTCCTTGCCTCTTTACTTTGTTAAAATAAAAAGAGTCACATGTAAGTTGGAGTATTGGAAGACTTACCAGAGCTTGGATCAGAGAAAGTCAGTGAAAGACTTGGGTTAGGATTAAGATCCTGGCTATAATATGAATGTTGAGTATGATTATTTAGTGAATGATATAATAATATAGTAGTAGCATTTTTTGTTGTAAAGGTTAAATATTTTAATGTGGTAAAAAGAAAATCTCTATGTAATAAAAAAATTATTGTTCTATAATTTGTGAAGTTCTTCCCTTAAAAACTTTGTTTGCATTAGAAATATATAGAAATGTCCTTTTAAATAAGTTACAGGTATCAAATTTGATGGATTATTTTACAAGGAGCTTATGTAAACTAGTATGGCTTGATGTGAGCTTGCATGGGTAATGTAGAAGCTTACATGTAGTAGGTACAAGGGCTATGTTTAGGATTTAAAAAAAAATAGAGTGATCCTTGACTTTATTAGAGACAAAGTGATCTCAAGATTTATATAGAATAAGCCTTGCTATAAGATATTGAGTGTAGGTTTGCATTCGGTAAGAGCGCTCAAGACTCCATTATAGGACCCTAGTGTTAGGCGAAGAATGATTTGGGCAGCTGAGATTGACCAATGCATAGATCAAATGATCTTGTTGTGAGACGTAGGACGAATACCCCTCTACTTGCAGTTATGAAGATATTATTGGTTTACGCATTGTATTTCAATATTATTTAGCATTGTATAGTTGTATAGAAGGTGTGTGATGAAAAACATAGATGTCCTTGAGCCCTCAAAACAAAGTTATGGTCCAGCACCTGCAACGATAAATCCTAAACGTCATATTTCATAGAAGAAGCAATGCCTTCTTTGGACGTACATCGAAATACATGATGAGCACAAGAGACCTCCAAATTGTTCTAGGTCATCAAAAAAAAAACTACACGATGCAGATCACATTTGGTGAGAAGTGTAGAAGTTGTTTTGTGAAATCCTGAAAGGGCATTTGATTTTTGATAATTTAATTTTAAGGTTATTTCCCTAATGTTCTAAATAAAAATAAATAAATCCATAATCGTCATTGATGAAACCCATCCATTGCATAGATCATGTCATGTGTCTCTATCTAGTTAGATGCTTAGGGTTTGAATATCCCATATGTGATGAAACACACATAGGGCGTGATTTTAATTTCATAAAGAGCAAGGGTCCAGGGTCCATGATGCCTACGGGGTCCAGGGAGGCAATCGCCTTGAATGATGCACTATGTGCTTAGCCGTTAGGGTAAGGTGCTAGTGCCTAACGTAGGCCCTCACTTGTGAAATTTAATATGTTAGGGAGGAATTTATCTAAACTATAATGTCACCATATTGTTTTTATGAAGTATGATAAGTTTTAAGTTAAATGTGGATATGGGTGGTGAAATAAAATATAGTGGTATGACAGGGTTTATGGATAGAAATCATAGACCTAAGTTTTATGGTTTGGATTAATAAGTTATCTCATGATAACAAATTTGGGTCTTAAATTTATATTGAAATAAATATAAAAAGGGTAAGAGGGTCTAAATGGTAATATTAGATAATTATCCTAAAAATACTTAGACTAAGACTTTAGCTAAAAGTTAAAGTTCAACAAAGGAGAATTTGTATTTGCACTGTATCCATTTATTGAGTAGGGTTTGAACTATTTATGGGGTTGTGAATATCCCTAGCCTAGTACAATAATGTTATGACTCAAACCTGTTTGATGGAATCTAATGCTATATGTCTCAGTGAAGAAGTTAAATCTATGATGAAACTTAGATTGACTTGTTCTAAATAGTGTAGACATCTATAGGTTTGATTATATAAGGTAAAATAGATTAGCCTACTCATAGAATATTTTGGTTGTTTATGATGAATTGCTCTTTGACAAATCTAAGTAAGATACTAGTATCATAAAAATAAAGAAAGAAATAAATAAATAAATAACTCTTAAGGAATGTGGTCACTCTTAAGGGGTTGAATGAAAGAGTGTTCTCCTCTGATATTATGATTTTATGTTGTGAACAAGTTTGTTTAAATGCTATTTTTGGGTGTGTTTATCCTTAATTTTTTGTAACCTAGATAAAGAAAATAATAGCATATTTGCAATACTATGATTTCAATGCATTGAAAAAATAGAATCATGTATATGCAATCATGCAAGCTAAAATGAGGAATGAAATATTATGATAGCATATTCTAATGTAGGAGAAAAGGTAATTGGGTTGCATTTATTGAGAACTTATGGGGGTTCTCCATGGTCATGTCAATGGATGCAATTAGTATAGATTTAAGATCATTTTTCTGTGTGATGGGATATGGGATAAAAGGAATGGGAAAAATTTTATTCTTAGGAAAGTATGGGATTTCCTACTCTTGAATTGAGTTGAATGATTGTTTGTTGGAAAACTATTTTGCATTCTATGGATTATTGTTGCATGGCATTTTGTAGTTAGATATGCATGTTCATAAATTGGATTGTCTTGATCCCGAGTAACCATTCACTTAATACTGGTGGAACTAAGACAACTAGTACCCGAAGTACCTATTGAACCTGAAAGAGAGTTGAATATTTGAGGAAGTTGATGTTGTACTCAACTTTATGAAACTATTGTTGTAACATGAAAAGATTTTTTGCAGAAGAAATAATGTAATAGCTTGTAGGAGTTTATTATTTATTTTATAGTGTCAAAAATGTAACTCCCAAGTATCTGGTTGTATTGGATAAGAATAATGTAATCTCTTGAAGTTTTATGTTCTTGGAAAAACAAGTTGTTTACATGATTTGTTATGTTGGATTCTCAAGTGGATGCTTTGTTTATATATGACTAAATTAGATCCTTACTTTCTATAAGTGAAAATGTGGAAATATATAAGGAACATAAACATATCAAATAATACATCGTTGAGATATCTAAAGAGTAGAAGTCAATGATACATAGTGGTAGGCAGCAATATGTCTATGAGAATCTGGTGGATGATTCCCTTAACAAAACAATATGTAGTATGGTTAGCAGGTTAAGCATTACACCTAAAAATATTACCTCATTGGAAAACAATGAGTAGTAAACAAAGCACACGCTAAAGGTTAGGTTGAAAGATACATATGGATGGAACTAGTTTAACATGAGGTTAAACAATAAGGGAAATGTGCGTTCTAGTTGAAACAAACTAGAAAATTCTCGCTAATCATTATGGGACACTGGTGACTCACATGCACATGAATAAACTTTTATTAAGTTTATTCTTGTGTGGTGCATAGCCTTGGAAACTCATGTGACTACATGCTCAATGGAAACTATATAAAAGACTCTCATAAATATGTAAGTTAAAAAAAGAGATGGGTGTGATGGTTAGTTTTTGTTGGGTAATTTGGGGTTATTACAAATACAAAATTTTCCAAATATGAGAGTTCTTTCTCAATAACAATGTTATGAATAAAAAAACAATGGTCCAAAGTTCCATATTTCTCTTTCAAGGTAATCTTGAAGATATTTCCTGTGTACTTGTGTAAAAGTCTAGGGATCAGAAAAACTCATGATAATGCATTATGCAACCACATACATCCATGGAAGAAACAATGCATGCAAATAGAGAGAACATTATACTTCCCTCAATAATAAAATTTCATATATACTCAAGCCTCAAAAATTCATTATTTAAAGATAAAATAAATTTGCAATGTTATTCACAAAGCTTTTATATCTTAAAATGTAATCTACCAAAATGCATAAATCAATAAATAATTCATCTATTATTCCATACATATAAATTTTTCCATTTAGGTAAAAATTCTAAAAGAAAATAAAATATTCAAGACTAAGTTTTGAATACTCATTCTTTACTTTTATTATTAGTCTTGGATTTACTAAATACAAAACCATACACAAAACATCCACACAACCTTAGATATATCAAAGGTTCCATTTTAAGCATTCACTGCCCTATGAATCTAATATTAAACTTTAAAAAAATTGTCATAAAGTTCTATGCTAGCAATATACTCAAGACATACACACCTTTCGAGAAGATATCAACAAATTAAAGCAATAAAGCTAATCAATGAAAACACTCATAGTAGTAAACTCCCAAAAAGCAAAACCTTGATAATACAACCATAATATTGCTAAACATAAAAGAATAAACTTAAATATGGAACATGCACCTAAGAAAAAAAACAATAATCACTCCAAGAAGCACAAAAATAAAATTCCAAACCTAACAGAGAGTTTTCAAAGAGATATTCCATTACTACACAAAGCATCAACAACAAGAGGATAACATCTCAAGTCTACAGGTTTGAGGTGTAAACCAATTGGTTTGACCAAACCTTGTAAGGGGGTGGAGATCCAAGGTTCAAATATTGGGCCTCTTTGAATTGAACACTTATCCCTTTCTTGGTGCTTTCAGTTATGTAAAAGGTTTAAAATTATTATGGCATGGTGGTTATAGGTATGGACTACATGAAGAACTATGTGGTAGCTTCTGGGGTGGACATCATAGAATATTGTGGTGACCATAAAATTGTTTTTTAGCCTACCCAGATTTAGGGCAGCTACTGATTTCACCGTGTAAATTAAAAAAAACATATCAAGTCTACACTCTGCAATTAAAGAAGATAATGGAGGTAATAGAGATAATAAATTTCAATTAAAACCTTAATATTATGGTCTTTATATCTACAAAAATGTTGGAATATACAAAGGAATACAACAAGCATTCAATGGTGACAAAATATGTTAAAAATATAGTTGGATTTATATAAACATCACACTCACAACACAGTGATTTAAAAATAAAATAAAAAATAGAATAAGAGAAATATTACACGTTGGCTCCTAGGCTTACAAAAGCAATAATAACATTAAACCATAGAAAGCTTCACAAGATCACCATTCAACATTTTAGCAAGCAATATACATCATGGAAATATAAGAGCAAAAAATCAATAAAGCATTGATTCCACTACAACCAACCAATATTTTTGTATAAACAAGCAATCAAAGTGGATGAAGAATACCTTCTTATGCACCCCTACAAATTTTCATCTAGTCGGACCTCTTTCCTGCTTTGATTTATAAATTCCTTCTCTCTAACCCAAAACAACGTAATGTATCCTCTCATATAATTTCCAAGAAAACCCCTAATAGGGAGATCTGATACCACAATCCTTCTTGCACACCATACAAGAATAGTGCCTTACTTCAACATTACAAAGAAAACATACTACATTGCTATCAACATTATTAATTCAATTTCCACATTTTCCTAATATTAAGGAATAACTTTTAGATTAAAATATCATAAGCCTATTACTTATAAGGCAAAATATTATAAGCCTATTCACTTAACTCATTTAAATGAAATTATTATTTCCTAATGTTAGTATTAATTACTTAACAATAGGGTGATGCGTAGTCGTTATAGCATCATTAATTCTCAATGAATCTGTCAATCCAGGGCAGTGTACAAGGCTATCTGCGGGAGAAGTGAAACAGCTATAACTTAGGTCAATCTAGGGCAACAAGTATTATTGGTGGAACCGATTTTATGGGGGGTTTTGGAACATTCCTATCTAAATTGCATGAATTAAATCTTAATCTAAGTTACAGAATTGGAAACTAATCACTAACTGTAGAAATGAAGTCCTAATTACAATTGCAGAATGAGACCTAATTATATTGCAGAATTAACAGTTGTAGAATTGAAAGTCTGATCCTAATTGCAGAAAGGAAATCTAATTACTTTTGTAGTAATGAAAGTCTAGATCTAATGTGGAAATAAAAACTATCAAAATTTTGTAACAGAAGGTTGTCAATCTTCTGTTCAGATTTTGACAGCAAAACATAAAAATGCAGGAAATTGCTGAAAAACAAAGAAATTCGGAAATAACAACCTGAAAATAAAGTGGAAACTTTTCTGAAAGTAAGATTGCAAATAAAAGCTTTAAGCACAAGATTAAACTTAGCATAAATAAACTAATACTGCAAATATTGTCAACTATTTACAAACAATTTGACATAACAAGTTCTACAACTCATTCTGCTGCAGCAAAATCAAAATAAAAACCTGCTTTGTTAGTCCTCCTCCTAGGTCTGGAAGTGGCCAGCCTCTTTGTCCAGAAGAAGGTGTAAGTCTCTCTCTTTTTCTAAATCTTAATAACACTCATTTACAAGTAATTTGAAATAGAACTGGTGCACTTTATTGATCAAAAGACATGATTACAAGAATTACTTAAAAAGCATTACAGGATCGTATACGAGTCAATTTCTAGTTATACTCTGTATTTTCGGCTAGCTTCCTTACTCTATTTTCTACCTTCTCCTACTTACTACTAAGCTCAACCTGAACGAGAGCAATATTTATAGCTATCCTATGATCTGATTACAAACAAAGAATATCTTAAAAGATCTAATCCTACAATGCTGCAACAAATTCTGGTTTTATCCTAGAAGAGGACTAAAACCTGATCTTTCCCTTAATGATGGATTTGGTCGGCAATGACAGCAAATATAGATGGAATATATTTCTCTTTACTTTTTCCAACCTTTATTTCCCTTTTTTCGGCTTCAGAAATCGGTCAAAATATCAAAAACACATTCTGTTCATTCCGAAGATAAGTGGCTTCATTCCGAAGACAGTGCAGTTTCATTCTGAAGATCTGCTCATTTCGAAGATACTGCATTCTCATTCCGAAGATTGCTCATTCTGAAGATACTGCATGTTTCATTTCGAATATCCGTTCATTCCGAAGATGCTGTGTTTCTTCATTTCGAAGATATCTGTTCATTTCGAAGATGTTGTGTTTCTTCATTTCGAAGATATCTATTCATTTCGAAGATACTTCGGAATGAACAAATGTATGATTTTCCATTGATTTCTTCTACATCTCTCAGGTGGGTTATCTCCTAAGATCAAATTCTAATGGTCTTCATCCCTTTTCTCATGTGAATTCCATGCCTTGCTATTTATGGACAAGTGGCTGGAATTTACATGGGAAAGACCACTTTCTTTGCACGACAACGAGTTTGCTTGCATCTTGTTGCGATTTAGGTGAAGTAAATGCTTGAAACAAATAAAAATATGATTAGTGAAATGCTTGCTATTATTCTAAGCATATCCCATTGTAGAAAATCATAGCAAAAATAACACAAAACTATGCAAAAATCTGTAAAATCAGCATATAATATTTCAAATACATTGATCATGCAAAATGGTTAATATACTAACATATTAAATCAACTTAAATAACATATCAGATAAAACATAAGAGTTTATAGGCATTTTTAGTGTACAAAACATGTTATGATTGAGGCATTTCCAGGCCTCATCATTTTCCCCCCAACTTATATTAATGCATGCCCTCATGCATTCTGTTGGGCTATGGAATCACATATGTCCATGTTTAGATTCCATGACCTGTAGAATAACTTCTTGCCTATGTAATACCCCCTATTTTCTTGAATGTTTTTGAGCCAATATTCAAATTGTTCATCAGACTGGGCATCTTCCTCAAAGTAGAATGGAACTGGAGTAATGATGGTTGGAGGCCTGAACCTGAGACCTATCCAGTTATGTTGCATGATCTGGATCGGTTGGACTACACCTTCGCTCTTCTTCTGGACCACTCTAGATTGATGGGGGAGATAGGTTCTCTTTTCCTCAAAGACATGGAAAGTTCATTCCATCTGTCTCTGCATACTGACAATGCTTGGGAAGAAATTGTGATCACAAAAATTGTTAAATCTGGTCACACAGTCCCTCAAATTGTTCAAGTACATTCTCTTAATATCATCCCCGTTCATCATTGAGAAGTGTTGTTGAGTGATATTTAGGTGATTTGGCTGGATTGCTCTGACTAACAATTCAACCCTTATTTCAATCACTTTATTCTGCCTTTTCTCATGATCCCAATAAAGCTGATTTTGCAAAGTAGACATAAATGCTCTCAACTGAACATCTCCAATGTAGATTTGAGGATGAGAGTCAACTTCCTCTAGAATGAAGAAACTGTGCAAAAATAGTTCACACAAGAGATTTTTCTGCTCAAAAGGACTGTCAAAATATGCCTCTAGAAAATCTTCAATAGTGTCCAATTTGTATGGAAGGTTTGAAGTAATCCTCATGACCTGCCATCTAAGGTATTTTTCCTTCAAAATAAGGCTGTAAAATCTGGCTAGCCGTCTAAATTGGACTAAAAACTCAGCAATTTGGCACAATTCAGATACCTTTTCTTTCAATGCCTAAATTTATGTGTCCTTGGCTTCTAGCTGTTTTGCTTCCAGTTTGAATTTTTCAGTTTTATTGGCAAGCTGTTCATATCTAATCATCCATCTAGCTATGTCTGCATTGTACTGCTCTAGGGACACAGTATTAGGTGGTATTACTACAGGGGGGATCCTAGGCAACAAATTTATCTGTACTCCTTTTTCTGCCACTTCCACTAGTTGTTCATCTGTCAATAACTCTACTTGCACCCCCTTATTTGCTATTTCTATGGGGTTGTCATCAGATGGTATTTCTACTTGTACCCCCTTATATGTTGTTTCTACTGGAAGTGTAACAAGTTGAAATGCAGGGACCTCAGTAGGAGTACTTACTTGAGCATTTTCTTGCTGTTGGGACTGTTCCTATGTTGGTGGTTCATTTTCAACATCTTCTGCAATATTTCTCATCATTTTTGAAGCATCTTCAGAACAAGAAGACACTACTTCAGAATGAACAGGCACTTCTTCAGAATGAAGGAGTTCTATTTCAGGATGAACTTCTATGTCTACCTCAACAGAGTCATCTACTCTTAATAAACCCAGAAGCAATTGAGCCAAATTATTTTCATCATGGGATATAGCTGGCTATTTTTCAGATTGTGACAACAACTTTTTTAGTTCTGCCACTTCCTGCTAAAGTTCTACAATTTTTCTTTCTTGCATCTCAATGATGCTTTCTTTCTCTGTGATCCATTTGGTCTGTGTTTTGACAACACTTCTTGCTGCCCTCAGCTGCTCAGTGATGTCTTCTTTTTTTGTTTCTGCTTCAGAAGCTGATGCAGACAAATCAATTACAGTTGGCTGTTTAACCAAATTTTCTTTTTCTGCTGCAACAGTTTGTTCTTATTCAGGAAGCTTTGTGAAACTGTCTATAAGGGTATTTACCATATCTGTAGCCTGTTGAACTGTAGCCTCCTCCAAACCAACTTGTTCAGTTTCTGCCTCAGCTATTTGTTCAGAGAATTCTGGAAAGTTGTCAAATGCTGGTTGTATCTCTATGACATCTGGGCTACTTGGTCTATCTTCTTCCTCCATGACCCGTTCTGCAGTTTCTTTCAAATGGATTCTTATAGATCTCCTAGTTCTAGATGCAAACTTATTATTTTTGCTCTATTTTCTAGTGACAACAGGGGTCATGGGGTCAGTTTTTGATGCCTTTGTTTCCCTTGTTTCACTTCTCTGCTCTAATAAGTCAGTTGCAGCTTTAGCAAACTGAACTTTCTTTTGTTTTTCTACTCTACTGCTAGTTCCAGATCCTCTTCTCTTTTGTCTCTTAGCCCTTGAAGTTGAAGGTTCAGGAGTAATTTTTTCTGCTGCTGCTGTGGGGTGTAGTTATGTAACAGCTTCAGGGGCATCTTCTGCAGCCTCTTCTGCAGCATCCTCTGCAAAATTTTCTATAGTAGCTTCTGCAATATTTTTTGCAGTAACTGTTTCCTCTTCTGCAACAACATCAGCAGTATTTGGTTCTTCTTCTTCCTAACTTTCATCCCCCAAAATGACATCATTTAGGTTAGAGTAAAACCTGTCAAAACTCTTAGGGTTTCCTCTAAAATGATGTTGGCAAATTAATTTGATAAGGCCATGATGGCGAAGGCTTCCTTTACCCTCCTGATATCTTTTTGCCATGTTCCTTAATTCTTGATACAGATACAGGGGAAGATTTACCCTAACTTCTGGTTGTTGTCTACCATGTCTGAGATGGTTCAAAATTCATAGATGATGCCCTGACAACAACACATACTGCCCTTCATAGGTCAAAAACTTAATCACCCAGGTGGTTACTTCATCCCAGGGTTCCTGTAGACTGGCCCTTTTTAACCCTTTGCATGTGTTGTTATGGGTTAAGTATTCAGGTTCTCTATCATTTTCTTCTACAAACTGATTAACTACATTTGCCAATGTGTTTTTTCCAGATCTAGTAATTGAAATTCCCTCTAATGGCAGCCCTGTAATCTGACTTAAAATTTTAGGGCTTACCTCAATAGACATGCCGTTGACATGTGCTCGGTTGTTTCTGAACGTATGGGCAAACATGCTAGCTAAATCTTCAGAAGACCCATTGAATTTATCCAGAAATGTCATAAACCCTCCGTCTTCAAAAATCTGCACAACTGCCAGATTTTCTCGGAGGTAATTGGTATCTGCAGACTCTGTTCTGATCTTTCACCCCATTTTTCTCTGTTTCAAAATCGTACACTGCGGCTGCTGTTCTACTGCAAGATTTTTGGTTGTTTTCTGTTGCAAATTTGCAGAGTTTTAAGTTGAAACCTTCATTGCCCTATTTCTCGTCTTATTCTTCAGAATGAACTGTATTCTATGCACTGTACCTCGTAACACGTCTTTGGAAAGAAATATGGCACACATATCTACTTCTGCACTGTACACCTGTTCATTGATAATTGCATGGATGTCCTTGCCGTCAGATCCACCTCATTAGTTTTGCAGATTCTCACGTGCATGTTAATTGACATTAAAAACTGGTGGCATATGGTTGCAGATTCTCCGTATTTCCAATGAGTGCAAAAACAGACCATGTGCTGATTGACACGTGTCCCTTCTTCGCATGCAACTAAGAAAAAATATTGATTTTGTCGTACCTTATTTTCTTGGATGCCACGTGGAAATGCTCTTTTCGAAAATGCAAACAAAATTTCATTCCAAATATTATGACCTCATTCCGAAGACAAGTCTTCATTCCGAAGACAAATCCTCATTCCGAAGATTATGACCTCATTCCGAAGATAGGTCTTCATTCCGAAGATAGATCTTCTTTGCAAAATTTTCATTTCGAAGACAGATCTTCATTTCGAAGATCAATCCTTATTCCGAAGATCAATCCTCATTCCAAAGATCAAGTTGTATTGTGAAGGTAAATCGTCATTCCGAAGACAGATCTTCATTTCGAAGACAGATCCTCATTTCGAAGATAGATCTTCATTCCGAAGACAGATCTTCATTCCGAAGATGATGTAGCAAATCGTCATTCTGAAGACAAAGTTTCTTTCTGAAGACAAAGTGCAACATCCATTTTGCTGTCATTCTGAAGACAATTTTATTTCTGAAGATAATACAACAGGCACTGTTTTTGGCATTCTTGTTCTGAAGATTAGGCAGAAATCAATATTGTCATTCTTAAAACATGTTTTTAAGTATGCCAACTCTTATGAATACCTTTTATGCTAATTGTTAATTGTCACATACTATATACCAATCATTTTACAATGAAGAAATATATACCTGATAAAAACAGTTAATGCCAGTTTTGAAGAATGACTGCTTTTGTTGATATTCTGTTGAGATTTTCTCGCAACATTTCAAAACAAGTGCACTAGGTGAATTTGTACAATGATGGTTCAAAAATTTCTCAAGGTTATGCATGCCAGAAAACTGGTTTTCATACACACCAACTCAGTAGTGCCTTAAAAAAAGGTTTTCACTGCTGAGTTATTTATTTTTCTCTCTTTTTTTTTCTTGATTTTCCCCTTTTTTTTTTTTCTTTTAACCTCTCATTTTCTCTCTTTTTTTCTTTTTTTCTTTTTTCTTGATCCTGACTATGCCCATGAAGGAATTTCATGATTTCCCCTGAAACCATGCCCATGAAGGAATTCATACTCAGAATTTATTCATCTTTTTGTTTTCTATTTTTCCGATTTTTTTGTATTTTCTATTTTTTTCTTGAAATTCACTCGATCATGTTGATTGTTTTGAAGTGGAAGAAGGAATCTCTTCCACACTCGGTGTATCCAAACTATCAAGTTGCTGCAAGAATTCTTCTTTAGTTAGAGGTGTATGGTATACCCTGAGGCGATGTCCATTCACTACCAACTTTCTTCGTGACCCATCAATGGGGGATAAACGAGCTACTTCATTGTTAAATACCTCTTCAATCCAATAAGGTCCCAACCATCTAGCTCTCAGTTTTCTAGGGAAGTCTTCATATTGAGAATTGAACAGTAAAGCCCAATCTCCTTGTTGAAGTTTCCTCTGCTGAATGTGACTGTCATGCCACAACTTCCTCTCGCTCTCGAATTACCTCAGTTTGGTGCAGAGCATCCAATCTAAGTTCATCCAATGCATTCAGCTACAAAATCCTATCTGTCTGTGCCTGCGACAATTCAATTCCAATTTCCAGTGATGTGTGCAATGTTAGTAGCTCAAATTCAATAGGTGTAAGAGGCTTTTTACCAAAGACTAGTTCATAAGGTGTGAATCCAGTAGTGGACTTCCAAGTGGTATTGTAGGCCCAAACTGCTTCAGGTAATTTGTCTAGCCAATTTTTCCTATGAAAAGCTACTGTTTTTGTCAAGATGCGTTCTAGTTCCCTGTTTGTTACTTCAACTCTGGCAATTTGCTTGTTGGTGGTAAGGTGATGATTTCCTATGTTTGATTTCATACAATTCACGTAAATGCTTTTATGACTTTGGATGCAAATTGGGGTCCTTGGTCTGTGGTGATAGACCGTGGAGCTCCAAATCTCTGAAAATTTTGAGTATACAAGAAATCGGTGACCTTCTCTTCACGAGCATGTTTGAAAGCATGCACCTCTACCCACTTTGTCAGGTAATCAGTGCATACTATAATATGCACCTTTCCTTGAGAAGGTGGATCAATAGGTCCTACAAAATCAAGCCCCCACTTCTCAAATGGTTCTAAAACCATTTGAGGCTGCAATGGCATCTCATTTGTATGAGTGGGTTTCCCCATTCTTTGGCATGCATCACAATGCCTGATGTACTTTTTCACATCCTTGTGAAGAGATGGCAAATAATATCCTGTCCCTAAGATTTTCCTAACTATGCTTTTTATAGAATAGTGTCCACCTGAGGGTTCATCATGACAAGCTCTAAGGATATCATACACTTCATCCTTTCGGATGCACCTATGTAACACATGGTCAGGACTGCATTTAAAAAGCATACCCTTAATCCATTCAAAAGAAGAACTCTGTTTGATCAATTGTTTTTTCTATTTTGAAGTAAAATGTGGAGGAACTTTCCCTGTGACCAAATAATTGGCTATATCTGCAAACCAAGGTTATTGAACTGATATAGAAAATAGTTTTTCATCGGGGAAAAGTGTCATCAACTAATTCCCCTTCATCTGTGTTCTGCAACCTAGATAAGAAATCTGCCACAACATTAGCTTTTCCTGGTTTGTTGATTATGGTGATATCAAATTCTTGTAGCAACAGCAACCAACGAATAATTCTTGCACTTACCATAGGTTTATTCATCAAATACTTAATGGTTGTATGATCCGTGTGAATAAATATTTGATAACCTCGTGATATAATGCCCGAATTTGTTGATGGCATAAATTATCGCTAGGAATTCTTTCTCGCTTGTTGTATAATTTTTCTCTGCTCTCGTCAAGTTCTTGCTAATGTTGTAGATGGTATAATGTTCACCATTATCAATTTGTACTAATGCTGCTCCAATTGTTGTATTGGAGGCATCGATCTGAATGTGAAATGGTAATGTCCAATTAGGTCCTCCGAGCACATGTGGAGTTATCAATTTTTCTTTCGAGCTTCAAATGCTTCCCGACACTTTGCGATCCAGGAGAATTCGAATCTTTAGTCAATAAGGCAAACATAGTACTGGCTATTGTACTAAATTTGGGAATAAATCTGCGGTAAAAACCAATGTGTCCTAGGAAACTTCTGACATTAGTCTGAGTTTTAGGAGGAAGGAGATTCTTGATAATTTCAACTTTCTTTGGATCAACTTGGATCCCTTTAGGAGAGATGTGATGACCAAGAACTATCCCTTCCTTCATCATCATGAAGCATTTATCTGGATTTAAGGATAAGTGGTATGTTTCATAGTGGGTTAAGACTTTATCAATATTTTCCAATGTAAAATCAAAACTTTGTCCACATACTGTGAAATCATCCATGTAAATTTCAACACTTTTGGTGGTCAGATCAGCAAAAATTGCTAGGACTGCTCGCTAAAAAGTTGTAGGAGCATTACACAAACCAAAGGGTAGTACATTATAGGCATATGTTCACCATGGACATGTAAATGTTGTTTTTTCTTGATCTTCAAGTGCAATCCGAATTTGATTATATCCACTAAATCCATCAAGAAAACAAAAGTATCTTTTTCCAGCAAGAGTATCTAACACTTGATCTATAAAAGGTAATGGAAAATGGTCTTTGTATGTCACCTTATTCAACTCTCTATAGTCTACACATACTCTCATTTTTTCATTTTTCTTAGGAACTATTACCAATGGAGAAACCCATTGGCTATCAGAAATTGGGTAAATGAATCCTACTTCCAGGAGTTTTTCAATTTCTTCTTTCACAATATCTCTTAAGGCAGGATTCAATCTTCTTTGATGTTGTCTGACTGGCTTGACTTCTTCAATATAGATTCTATGGGTACATATATCAGGATGAACTCCTGACATATCTTTGTAGTTCCAAGCAAAAGCATGAACATGCTTCTGCAAAACAACAATCAATTTTTCTTCCTCTTCTCTAGTAAGTCGGGTCGTAGATATTCAAAAATTTGCCCCGGTTGGACTTCTATTTGTTTTGTATTTAGAAGGACTGAATTCACTCCTTCATACTTGGTGTTTAAGGGATTAAGAGGACATTGTTGAGATGGGAGAAACGAAGCAGTTTCTGTTTTATTGCTACTTGAGGGAAGCATATCTTGTATGGAACAGTGAGAAGGAAAAATCAGATGATGGTGCCATCCATGTGATAATGAAACAGAGTTTCCTTGTGATAGCACAGATGATTCATCTTCAAATTTTTGATTCTCCTCATTACTTATCAACTGTTGGATATTTGTTGCTTCCCCTTCTAAACCTTGTTCATGCAGAACATTCATCAGGATTGTTTCATTTTCTAAGTTTTCTGTGTCACTGAGGTCTTCTGTGTGTTCTCTTACTACTAAGGTAGATAGTGTAGAAATGACCTCTTCTGGTTCTTCATCTGAGTCAAAAAACCGTAACTGACCTAAAAAATTTCTAGATGGTTTTGCAAGAGGATATAAATAAATTTGTTTCAGCTCAATACCATTTGAAATAGTCATATTTCCAGATCTGCAGTCTATGAAGGCTGCTGCAGTTGCAAGCCAAGGTCTTCCCAGAATAATGGGGTATCCATGTGCTGAATTTCTTGGTCAGTAAAACCAAAAAATCTATAGGGAATTCCCAAGAAAAAACTTCTATAGGGACATCTTCAATGATTCCTTCGGTTTTGCAACTGACCTATCAGCCATTTCTAAAACTGTAAATGTGGGGCTGAGATGTTTGAGCTATAATTGTTCCATTGTATCTTTAGTCATGACATTTATTGCAGCTCCTAGATCCACTAAAACATTTGATATTGGTACTGAACCTATGGTGACTATGATAACTGGGCTTCCTGGATCACTATACTTTGGAGGTAGTAGTTTTCCAAATAAGAGATCAGCTATCTTCCCTTCAACCTGCACAGTCTTGGGGAATGCTTTCTTCTTTCTTCCTGCTCTTTTAATGCACAAATTTCAGACAGTACTGTTAATTTTTGGTATTTCCTTAATGGCTTGCAATAAGGGTAATGAGATAGTCAAATTTTTGAGTTCTTTGACCAATTATGACTCAGAAATTTCTGGTATTGCATTAAGTCTTTCAGGATATGGAACTATCCTTGGTAATTGTTCTGCTTGTGTCTCTTTTTCTATTGTTGGATCCAATTTTTCTATTTCTTTTATTGGTTGGATTCTCTCTGGTTCTGATGATTCTTGCTCTTCATTATCTTTGGTTTCCATTAAAACTGGTTTAGGTACAACTTTTCCTGAATGGAGTTGAATGTCACTACAATCAAGAACATTAATTTCAATATTTTCTTCAGCTTCAGCCACATAGACAGGAGGTGTTTGTCTTACACTATTTGGATTAGTGACTGGCTGAGCTGGCAATTGAGGTTGCTTCACTTGCTTACTAGTTTTTCACACCGTCTCTTCCACCTTGCTAATGGAAATTATAGTTGGTCTCTCCCTCGTTAGGATTTGACTGTCCTTCTTGCTTGTTGCCTTTCCCATGCTTGCCTCTGCCTCTTCCTCCATGAGAACTAGAGGTGCCATGATGTAATTATTGTCTGCCATTGTCTCGAAATGAGACCTAAGCCTTGAATGCCTAGTCCAAATAGGACTAATATGAATGGCTTAGCCTCTGCTCATGCATTTGCAATGAACCCATGAGCTCATCTGTCGAGAGGGTTGTTAGATCATTCGATTCCTCTATCGCAATCATGACATAATCAAATTTTATAGGCCGACTTCTAAGAATCTTCTCCATGATTCTCTGGCTCTACATGATTTCTTCGTTCAACCACATCTAGTTGATAATATCCATCGTCCAAGTGAAGAAGTCACTCATGGACTTGGACTCAATCATTTGTAGGTTCTTGAACTCCCTCTTGAGCATTTGTAGCTTCATCAACTTCACCTTGTTGGTGCTTTGGTATGAACTGGTCAGAATCTCATAGGTCTGCTTTGCTTCAGTGGCTAATGCAATCCATAGGAAAATAGTCTCCTTGAAAATTTTGATTAGGTGCAGGTAACAAATGCTGAGTTTGACCTTGATTCCTTTACTGCCTTGGATAGGACTGGTATTGCTGATTCCATTGTGGTTGGTTTTGCACCCAATGTGGATTAGTCTAATTCCAAGATGGATTGTTTTGATTCCATGAGGGGTTGTTTTGATTCTGATTCCAGGCTGGGTTACTCCAATTTTATTGTGGCCATTCTTGGGAATTTGTCCATTGAGGATAATTCCAAGGACGTTGGGGTGGTTCTGATTGTCCCCAAGGCATAGTACCAGGATTATGCCCCCAATTTGTAGGAAAACTAGGGGGATTTTGATATTGAGAGAAATTTCCCCCTTTTTTTGGTCTAATATAGTTGAGTTCCTCAGTCTGGTTTTCTAACATAGTTTTGAGTTGTGGTAGCAGGTGGCATTGATCGGTTGAATGCATTTTTGAACAGATACTACAAATGGCTGAGATGGTTGTTTTATTCAAAGGACATTCCTGCAAAGCATGTTTACTTCTACATCTTGGGAAATAAATTGCCAAAGGTTCTGTGTTTTTAGCTTTTGCAGAGATTTCCCCTAAAGTAGTGTTTAGATGCACTAGGATATCAGTTTTGAAATTGGCAAGTTCCTCTATCAGGTCCTTTACATCAGTACCATTTGTGCGGCTTTTTCTTCTTCTCTGCTTAGTGCGAGAGTAATTCCTGTAGAGATCCATAATTTCCTCATTACTGAGAGTGGTTACATCCCCTTTTCCCATTAAATCCGGAACTTCTCTGGATTCATCTTGCAATCCTCTCAAAAAGATAGTTTTACACAATTCTGGTTCTACTAGTCCACATCTCCTTTGAACAAAGGAGAACCTATCAAGGTAATCTTCCAAGGTCTCATCATCTTCTTGCTTGATTCTAAATAACTCATCTTTTCTATTCCTTACACGACAGTATTCCTGATATTTGTCTAAAAAGACAGTCTCCATTTGATCCCAGGTTCTTATGGAATTTGGCTCTAAGCTCATGAAAAAGTGTAACGCTGAATCCTTGAGAGTTGAGGGAAAAACCTTAAGTTTTTTATTGTCATTTATATAATCATAGGTCTGACATACTACCTTGAATTCAAACAAAAACTGGTCAGGATATTCAGATACAACACCTCGGAAGGTGGGAAGTACTGAAGGTGAAATGGTTTTCATGGGATATTTTTGTGTTGGATTCAGATGAATAGGATATTCAAATGTTCTAGACGGTTGGAGTATATCCTGATCATCCCCTTCATTATGAACATAGCCATGTTGGCCATCTACATTGCATCCTTCTGCCATAGTTTCTTGTTTCCTTGGAGAAGTTAAAGCTTTCCAGATTGTTCTCTCAAGAGGTCCAAGCTTTTCTGTTGATGAGTCTGATGAATTATCTTCCTTAAGATATTATGTTGATACAATTGGTGATTTTCCTTTCTCAAAATGTTTTACTGATGGTGAGACTGGTGATTTTTCTTTCAATCTTTCAGGTAGTTCAAACACAGGTGATTCACCCCTTAGGTGTGAAGATCTCCTTAATGGGACAAGCCAAGGATCCTTTGGGGTCTCCCTAGACTTACTCATTCATGTTTACTCCTAAATGACATAAATTAAGTCAATAGTTGTTATCTTACTCTACTGTTATATTCATATTTTAACCTGAATGTTCACAGTTTAGTCCGATTACAGCTATTGGACTATTTGTTTTCTTCGACAACACTATTCCCCGGAAACGGTGCCAAAATGATGCGTAGTCATTATACCATCATTAATTCTCAATGAATCTGTCAATCCAGGGCAGTGTACAAGGCTATCTGCGAGAGAAGAAGTGAAACAGCTATAACTTAGGTCAATCTAGGGCAACAAGTCTTATTGGTGGAATCGGTTTTGTGGGGGGTTTTGAAACATTCCTATCTAAATTGCATGAATTAAATCTTAATCTAAGTTGCAGAATTGGAAACTAATCACTAACTATAGAAATGAAGTCCTAATTACAATTACAGAATGAGACCTAATTATATTGCAGAATTAACAGTTGTAGAATTGAAAGTCTGATCCTAATTGTAGAAAAGAAATCTAATTACTTTTGCAATAATGAAATTCTAGATCTAATGTGGAAATAAAAACTATCAAAATTTTGTAACAGAAGGTTGTCAATCTTTTGTTCAGATTTTGACAGCAAAACATAAAAATGCAGGAAATTGCTGAAAAACAGTAAATTCTGGAAATAACAACCTGAAAATAAAGTGGAAACTTTTTTGAAAGTAAGATTGCAACTAAAAGCTTTAAGCACAAGATTAAACTTAGCATAAATAAACTAATACTGCAAATATTGTCAACTATTTACAAGCAATTTGACATAACAAGTTCTACAACTCATTCTGCTGTAGCAAAATCAGAATAAAAACCTGCTTTGTTAGTCCTCCTCCTAGGTCTGGAAGTGGCCAGCCTCTTTGTCCATAAGAAGGTGTAATTCTCTCTCTTTTTCTAAATCTTAATCACACTCATTTACAAGTAATTTGAAATAGAACTAGTGCACTTTATTGATCAAAAGACATGATTACAAGAATTCTGCTGAAAAATCACTACAGGATCTGTAACAGTCAATTTCTAGTTATACTCTGTATTTTCTGCTAGCTTCCTTACTCTATTTTCTACCTTCTCCTACTTACTACTAAGCTCAACCTAAACGGGAGCAATATTTATAGCTATCCTATGATCTGATTACAAACAAAGAATATCTCAAAAGATCTAATCCTATAATGCTGCAACAAATTCTGGTTTTATCCTAGAAGAGGACTAAAACCTGATCTTTCCCTTAATGATGGATTTGGTCGGCAATGACGGCAAAGACAGATGGAAGATATTTCTCTTTACTTTTTCCAACCTTTATTTCCATTTTTTTGGCTTCATAAATCGGTCAAAAGGTCAAAAACACATTATGTTCTTCATTCCAAAGATAAGTGGCTTCATTTCGAAGACAGTGCAGTTTCATTTCGAAGATCTGCTCATTCCGAAGATACTACATTCTCATTCTGAAGATCGCTCATTCTGAAGATACTACATGTTTCATTTCAAAGATCAGTTCATTCCGAAGATGTTGTGTTTCTTCATTTCGAAGATATTTGTTCATTCCGAAGATGCTGTGTTTCTTCATTTCGAAGATATCTGCTCATTTCGAAGATACTTCGGAATGAAAAAATGTATGCTTTTCCATTGATTTCTTCTGCATCTCTCAGGTGGGTTATCTCCTAAGATCAAATTCTAATGGTCTTCATCCCTTTTCTCATGTGAATTCCATGCCTTGCTATTTATGGACTTCTGGCTGGAATTTACATGGGAAAGACCAGTTTTTGCTGCACATGACAACAGTTTGCTTGCACTTGTTGCGGATTTAGGTGAAGTAAATGCTTGAAACAAATAAAAATATGATTAGTGAAATGCTGCTATTATTCTAAGCATATCCCATTGTAGCAAATCATAGCAAAAAGAACACAAAACTATGCAAAAAGCTATAAAATCAGCATATAATATTTCAAATACATTGATCATGCAAAATGGTTAATATACAGAATATTAAATCAACTTAAATAACATATCAGATAAAACATAAGAGTTTATAGGCATTTTTAGTGTACAAAACATGTTATGATTGAGGCATTTCCAGGCCTCATCATAGGGCAATTAAATTAATTATTATTAATTAATTTAATTAATATCAAAATAGTATTGATATTAAATAACACTTGTATTAATAATACCATATTAATATTATTAATACTATCTAAACAATTTCCATCAATCCAAACACAAGCAACAACAATGGTCTTTTGCAACCAAGATTAGCATAAATCACTTCCTTAAGTAGGAGGCTTTATGATAGTTATAATGCTATCCCCCTACATATCGAGGATGGCTCTTTTGCTTATAACAACCTCCTCATCGATGATGCATCTTAC
The DNA here is from genome assembly GCA_028583015.1 of Wollemia nobilis. NCBI lineage: Eukaryota > Viridiplantae > Streptophyta > Pinopsida > Araucariales > Araucariaceae > Wollemia > Wollemia nobilis. Next base: position 155,856 of record JAQPPZ010001710.1, read on the forward strand.
AATAAATATACACATATATATGCAATGCATCTATATAAGGGTATTCTTTTACCCTTGTGCTGTCAATGAGAATGCCATCCATCATTTTCTATTTTCTCTCAACTATAGTGGTTGTCCCATACCAATCCACCTATGAGAGTACCTAGTCATGCAACCATAAATTCCATCAGTAGTACCATATTCTAAAATAGTATAATCAAGCATAAAGTGCAACTACCAACACATATTGGTAGCATAAAATGAAATTATGCATCATATATCCACACATCAATACATAAATAAAATGTCAAGAATAAGTCCTACCAAGGAGAATTGTTACATACTCCTCCCTTGGACTAAACATGATCCTCTATGTTTCCTAAAAATAAGCATACATATTTCATTTCCTCAACATCTTGGAACAAAACCCTATAATCCGTATTGGTCACACCTCAATGGTTGAGGTATGTTCCATCTATAATTTTAAAAAATTCCAAATATGAGAAGGATTAGCAACATATTTTATAAGTAGTGATATGTGGAAAGTATCACGGATATTTAATAGGTTGGAACTAAAAGAAATCTAGGATCATGGATATTTAACAAATATTTTAGTCAATGAGGATAATGATGACACCAATATAGATAAATATGGACATATGGTGTATGGAACTAATAGGAAAGTGGTAGCAACTTCAACTATGGGCAATAGAAATGATGTAATGGGTGTGGTGGGGATACTAGATACTTGCCCAAAAATAGGTTTCTAGAGCACCAATAATTGTACTTATAGAAGGGGAAGAGTGTGCAATAGAAAAAACAAGTGGGATTTGAGAGGTGGGAACAAAGGAAGAAGTGGGAAAACAAGAAGTAGGAAGAGAGGAATAAACTAGGAATTGAGTAGGGATAGGATATTCATAAGAAATAGAAAGAGAAAGTGTATAAGTGGAGGTTCTAATGGTTGTAATAGCTTCCTTCATAGTTCTTTTGATGCATTCATTTTTATTTTTAGCATAATTAGAGGTATTTATGGTAACTTTAATTGGTAATATTTTTCTTTGGAACTCAACATCATGTGCCTTGAGTTTTATATCACTTATAATGGTAAGAACAATGATATGCCCTCTATTCTTTACTTATATACACTAGGATAATATCTCCTTCTTGAGTAATTTCCCATTGCTCAAGTTTCATTGTATCTTTCCTTGGTCCTATACTCATAATAATTTTTGTTACTATAATTATTATTTTTAAAATTAACCTATATGGGTCCTTTCCTTATTTTTTGATGCACTTCATAGTTATTTCCTACACTATGCTATTAATCATTGCATATGATTGTGGTAGCCAACAAAGTAATATATACAAATAATAGGATATTCTTTGATTGCTCTTTTCCTCTTGGTTTCTTGCCTTCAATCCCAAATGCTTGAAAAATACTCATCAACAAGCCCATCATGGAAAAGAATCTTTAGAATTCTTGTCTCATATCTCATTATTTGCCAAGATAGGATTTTTGCTTTTATAGAACCATGTTTCTTTAGAAAATTTCTAATTCGATGGTTTATCTTATCATCTAGATCAAAGTCATCTTTAACCTTTGTATCTGAATTAAAATAAATCCATTCTAAAGGGCGCCCATGTCATTGTTAAATTTCATATTCATATTTGTGCAACTCCTCTAACTTGGCCAATGCTAATTTCTCCATCAAATTAGCCCTCATTTTATTCATGTAACTTTGTTCATGCAAGTACAAGGTATTTAGACCTAGGGTTCTAGTTGGGTCTTGAAGTACCTCTAAGGATTATATAACCAGAACTATTTTTTTATGCCAACCCTATTATTTTAAACTTTTCATCAATGATTCATAGAATAAATACAATTTTGGAGTGACAGTCATGATCTTTAGTTTGGTAGTGTAGAACATTGAACTCTTTTAGTCTATGAATTATTTTTGGTCTACATAATATAGTTGTTGTGCCTATTCAAAATTAAACAAGTAGTCATGAAAATATATAAAAAACTCAAATAACATTATGAAGAACCAAAAAAATGAATTAATAATTCATATTTTCCAATATAGAAGTTGTTTATCATTTGATAAAGTTTAAGAAAATTATGAGATTCATTTGATAGGCATGGCACCTTTTCTTTCATCTCCTTCATGATGGTAAGGCATATTATATCATAGAAGTTGTATAAAAATTTTCCCTCTCCTTTACAAGGTACATATATTCATTCTACTATTAATAGGGCCTCATTGTATAACCTACCTAATTCAACTACAAAGTAGAAAACCAATGCTTCTTTTGATTCAGAATTACCTAGATTCAATACACAATATATGTGAACTTTCTATTTTTCCTAAAATATTGAAGCTACTTGTTCATATTATCTATTATATACTTGGAATAGTTAATTATTTATGAGTTACCTAGATATTTCTCCATTGCATATAAAAGTATCACATGTTTCTCATATACTAGCTCATTTGTCATCTTCCCAAACATTGCAAAGATGCTTGATAGAACTAGCTAAGCATCATCCTTAAAGTGATAAATTTACATTAGTAGATTATTTTCTTGGGCCTTTTAGGGGTCCTTCAAGTGTATTTGTATGAACTTTTCTAGTGAACAAAATCAAACCAATGATAGTACTCCTTTTGCACTTTTGAATTACATGTAATCCATATGGTTGGATTATCTTCAACATTTGACATATTTCTAATCTCTTCTTTCCAAATGAAAATGTGATTTATTTCTAATAGTGTGATATGATATTATTTCTCTCCTAATCTTGTCTTTCCATATATGCTTCCATTATTTATAAGTAGTCACACGGTCGTGGCACCAAATTCATGGCCACCCCAAAGGTCCAAATTTGCTTATACTCAATACTTTATGCCTAGGCCAAGGTTGAATCTTCTTAGCACTTCCTAATTTTAGTTAATTAATGTTTGTAATTTTCCTCTATCACCTTCTAATAGACCTCATCAGACATATATTTTGACCTTTTGGTCATGGAGGGGCATTCCTTTTAATGCCCTTACCCTTTGAGGTGATCACTTGTGCAAATATCATTTGAGCTTATGCCATTCAGACTAGTATGCCAATAGGCATGGTGGAAGTAGTTTCAAGAGGGCATAGAGGGTTTGCATCAACCAGTAAGAAGGTTTTGGTAACTACATAATTGCCATTAGGAATTTGGGGCCTTGGAAATTTTTAGATTTTTTTAAAAAGTGTTATGTTAAAGGAGCTATCTCTCATACTGAAGGAGTAAATTGCTTGATATATTGGATTGAGTCATAGGGAGATAAAAAATTATAATTTTTTTCTTTTATTGGAAAAACAAGCTAATCATTTAATCTTAGCAGAGTGAATCACTCTGTAATAACTTGAGCTTTATAACTTAGATTAGCATGATACATACTCTTTCAGGTGATTTGATGCCCAATGTTAATGTTGAAATCAAAGGAGAGCAAATATTAATTTAACAATATAATGCACAAAAAAATTGAAATACAACCAAATATATCTCATAATATTTATGTCAGTATTACGTTATATTCGACCAATCCTCACCATCCTAGGCTTTCATAAAACATACATAATTACCCATCAATATATCATTTCTGATTTAAGAGACTCTTTAGTGTTTCACCTTCAACTATGTATTTTCATCTTTTGAAACATCTCAAGGGAAATGTGACTATCAAACCTCACTTGAGGTGACATCATAAATCATTTTCCTAGTTATTACATAATGTAATAATTACATTACATCAAATAACGTAATAGAATCTAACATCCCCTTATTATATTATTTGGTATAAATATCATTACCCTTCCATGATTTTAGGAGTGGTACATTGGAATTGTGCTTTGGATTTGAATCTAGCTATACTATATTTGGCTCTAGATTTAGATAATATCCATTATATGTGTCTCTTTGATCAATTATTAGGTCTACCTCTATGCCAATACCACTACGTCTTTGCCTTAGGATCATCATTTCCTTTGGTTTACCTCTAGGTCCTTGCCTCTAAGTCACCTTTGGGTCATCATTACCTCTAGGTTACCTTTGGGTCCATTACCTCTAGGTAACTTATTGGTCATCATTGACTCTAGGCTATCATTACCTCTAGGTCAGCCTTTGGATCTACCTTTGGGTCATCATATTTGGACAATTACCACTAAAACATATTTTTTTCATCTTCCACATATTTAAAATCCTCTACAAAATGTTTCATTGTAGGTCTTGTCATTGTAGGTCTTTCAAGCATTTCTTGGATCATATTCATTTAATACAAAGATAATTTATCTTAAGTTCCCCAAGATATTTTTCCATTGAAAAACTTACATTCTTCTCATTCTAAAAACTTGGTCTTCTTTTGTAGAAACCACTTAATATTTCTTTTGCTTTATCCTATTCTGATACATTCATCCATCCATAAGTTGTATGTATTTTTTTATCACTTTTTCTTTGTATCAACACTTTATTTTGGATTTATTATTACCTCCACACACCTCATAAGGATGTAGGTTCCAACACCTAGCTATCACATGTTTATATGTTCCACAATGACTTCAACAACCCATCCAAGGAGCTTTATTATTTGCGTAAATTTGATCTTATTGCTTCCTACTTGACTACTATATCCAAGACCTTAATTATTTGGCCTTATACCTAGCATTATGGTTATTTTTACACCTTGCCCATATCTTCCCAAAATTATACCTTTGTATCCCATTTTTATCATTATTTTGGAACCAATACCTTTGGTATGATTTTCAAAGCACCCAAATTCTTCATCACCACTTTGATTTCTATCAACATCACAAACAATATTCAAACACCCAATTTATTTATTTGGTATTTGGAACTATTACCAACAACATTCAAATACCATACATCATCATCACAATGACCTTCAACATAATTAAAAGTATCACTATCACTCTCAACTTTGATATTATGACCTTTATCATGGCCATAATAGCTTTTGATGTTATATATTAAAGGAAGTACAACCACAGGTACTAGAATAATGTTATATCTATGATAATGTCAAACTAGTATGTAAGTAAATAGCATGAGAAATTTTTGAAATAACTCATAAAATAGTCATTAATGAAAGCTCACAAAAATTGTAATTTCATACAATATTGTTGGGACTAACTTGAAATGAACAAGATGAGATAAATTACAAATGAAACAGGGTTACAATATATAGGCATAAGCCTATATGAAATGCATGACACTTGTCAAGTGAAACTGACAAGTGTCAAGGAAGGCATAGTGCACATTACATTAATTCTAACATTCCCCATTAATATGCACTATCCTAAATAAAGAAAAAAACAAGTCAACATTAGGTAACATTCCCCCTTAATGTTGAATTCTCTAAAAAACATTCTACATCCTCATTTATTGTTGATTTGGTCTAGGCTCGTGCTCTTTGCGCTTGGATCTCCAACTGTGAATAATGCTAGATTCACTATGTATACATCTCGGTCTATTGCCTCAGGTTCAGCCACTTCCATGGGTCTGTTTCCACTGGGTCAACCGTCTAAGTGCCTTAGGGTCATCATGGGTGCCTCAGGGTCAGCCACTTCTGGGTCTGTTGCCTCTGCAGGTCATCCTTAGAGGATGTTGCCTCTCGTAGGTCACTGACTAGATCCACCATGAATATCAAGTCCCTCCTCATGGTGAACTCAATCTAGAAATACGAGCCATGAAATACAATAAAATTGAGCCTTAGAATCCAAGTGTGGAGGAGAAGAAAGAAGAATAGAATAGAATCTTCTGAAGTGTCTTCGTCTGTAGTCTTTAGAAGTAGATCTAGAAAATACCTTGGCTAGAGTCTAGTGTGTCTATGTCTGTAGCCCCTAGAATAAGTGTCCTTATGGTAGTCACTCATCTTACTAGAATGCATGGGTAACCAACCACTACATCCGCCAAGTAGAAAGAGGAGAATACTAGATACTAGGTGCACTTACAAGTGCCTTGGGAGTGTCGGGTACAACCGAGAGTGCACTCTAAGGTAGAAAATTTTGAGGCTTAAAAACTTAAATGAAATAGCCTTAGAATTACAAATGGACACTACCAATGTGTCCGTCATAGAAAAATATTTTCGACGACTATAAATACCCCTATACTTGTGTATGAATGGGGCCTTCAACATGTGGAAAAACAATAGCATGCCTCTCAGACAGCAAAATAAACCTCAGGAATAAAAAATTCTTGGCATCGCACTCTGATGGCATAAAAAATAGCATCAATTTCCCTCAAAGTGGAATTACATGGGCCATTTAGGCCTTCCACTTCCACTCTGCATGTGGAGTAAACAGATTGTGCCAATTATGTGCCACGGTCATTATTAAAAATCATGGCTATTCTTCAAAAAAAAACTTTTGCCACAAGCACTCTGCGGCAGTCCATATCACTCCAAGTCTTCACATTATCATACACTCCAAATGTTGTCTATCATGTCAGTGGGGTGGGGCGAATCTCCAATAGTAGAGGTTGGCATCAAATCCGGTCGCATCAACAGTTTGAATTCAACAGCATCGTCGTAAAGCATCGCTCTATTTTCTTGAACATTCACCAACAGTAGGTGATTTAGGCAGATTTCAAACATGACTCCAGTGCATAAGATTAAATGGTGCCAACACCAACAGGAAGCCACATCATTTCTCCACTAAATTGGTCTATTGAAAAAACATACACCTCCGCTCCTCCTTAGCAATGGCTTTCAATCATAGATAAGAAACAGATCCCGTGCTTCTAACACACAAATCCAGCTAGCAGAAGAGGCTATGAAGTCCAAAACTAATAGACAAATCCGATGATATGTGCGTTGTGTAGGTACTAAAATCCCATTATTGCACTCAGCATCCAACCTTTTGAAATAATCTGTGCGATCAGTCCACTGACAAAGACCTGTCTGTTCATGTTTCCACGTTTCTCGTAATGCATGAAACTTAAGAGCAAGGACAAGTTCTCATCATTGAAGGTTGCAAACCAATAAAAAAACATCCTCGAGCATGGTGACCCCGATCCATCACTTTTGAGGGTGCATTCTACGATAATCTCGAGTAGGCCTTGTCTTTGCATTTGGCACCAGGTATTTTTTCCCACCACCACTCAACCACTCTAAAAAGTTCTTGGTGGCCATCTGTAGCTCCTGGTAATGCCAGCACTACAGCCATCACGATGGTCACCCCCACGTGTTCTCCCATGGTACCGTGTTCTCCCACCTCCCGCGACGGGGCTGCGTTAACCAATTCGAGAAGCATGAGATCTTATTCGTGTATTCCAGAGAAGATGAAGTGCCCGATCTCGCTGGATCTAATGACCCCGTCATCGTTGCTTCCGGTCACACGTACGACCGTGCCCTCTCAGCGGGCAGAAGCTCCCCCGACACCTGTTGCTCATTCCCAACTACGCCTTGCGCAGTCTCATCAGCGAGTGGTGTGACCGTCACAATTCCCTTCCACTTCAGTCAGGACAAAAATGAAGAACAAGAAGAAAGTTTCCAATTCCATGCCACTAAAATAGAAAGATAATAAAAAATTCAAACTATTACATAACATTTCAGAAGCTAGGGCTTCCGTTCCACCCATCGAAGTATTTGAAGAGAGGGAAAATTATCTTGTCCCGATAGATTGCATCATAAATGATTTCAATGTACTCCCTGGGAGAAGTAGGGCGAGTTCTTATCAAAAGCTTAGTACCAAGTTGGTTCCTCATTAACTCATAGAGAGGATAAGAACGTCAATCCTAGATTCAATTCGGCAATAGACTACTCCCCTTATCAAAATCGGCCCTTGTCAGATTAACCTCTGATCAAGCTACCCTTTCAGCTTAGATTCAAATAGATTAATCCTATGGAAAATAGAGGTATTAAGATCCTTCTCACCATTGCCATTCTTAAAAGCATGATCCACCAAAAATTGCCTCAATTCCTTCATCAATGGATACCCAGTGATCGTCAATGAAAGTAAAAATGTGCACGGCATCCACAACATGAAACCGATCGAGCAAAAGCTCTCCGTTCACACCCGTGCTGAGGGTCTTCCTCGCCACTTGAGCCACCACTTGAAGCTTCGACAAGAGCAAAAAGGAGGAGGTCTTAGTACACCCGATATGCTATGGCAATAGTGATTGATCACCACTCTTCATCAAAACTGCAACCAGCAGTCCAGAAGTCTCAACTTCTCTACTTGTTGCTTTAACCCTCGAAGCCTAGATTGCAAGGGAGGCCCTCCAATTAGCAACCAAAAATGACGATGTCAAGCTCAACATTGGTTCCTTCATTCATCAGGGATTGCAGTCCTTCTTCAACGAGATCAGCATCGACAAACATGTTCCCCATGCTGTGTTCCTGGATCTGGAGCCCACTATCATCGAAGAGAGACTGGGATCATGAATCTTGATTGATTTTTTTTTTTTCATGTTGGACGTCAAGACGTAGCCTACCATGAATTGCCTCTTTGAATCTTGGGCCAGTTATTGGATAGGAGCAAACTACAGCTTGTGAAAATCCACCATAAATCCAACCGCATTTCAGCTCACAGAAGCATTAATCTGAATGTCGACCTCTTTTTCAATACCAATACCAAATACCAAAAAATAGATGGTGAAATCTGAAGCAAGCCATATACACATAGGGTGATGGTGGAACTTCAACAAGACCAGATCTGAGAGTCAATCAAGGTTTACCACTCTACAGATCTAAAAAAGAAATTCTGAAAAAAAATTCCCAAATTTTAAAATTCTTACCGTTTGGTTTATGATCCATCAAATGATGGAGAGCATACTCCCTTAGTAAAAAATAAAAAAAAAATAGGGAAAAAAATCAGGGGGGGAGGGAGGATTTCCATGATGGAAATCCCACCTCAAGGGGTTTCACAAGCAAGAGAGGAAACCTGCTCTGATACCAAATTTTGTAACTAACTTGAAATGAACAAGATGAGATAAATTACAAATGAAACAGGGTTACAATATATAGGCATAAGCCTATATGAAATGCATGACACTTGTCAAGTGAAACTAACAAGTGTCAAGGAAGGCATAGTGCACATTACATTAATTCTAACAAATATATGGAGTCCTCAAATGCTCCATTCTTCATGCTCTACATTGTGACTACCTTGAGCACTACTCTAATGTGCTCATTCATTCTCTCTAACTTCCTCAATCACTCAACTATACTACTCTACTACTCAACTACTCAGTCACTCTCTAAAGACCAATATATAATAGAGTATGACTCTTGGCCTTCCATTTTCCTATGACTCATTATATTCTTATTCTAGACTCATGTACACATGGACAACATGCACATATACATAATTGCACATTATAATAATACTTGTGCATTTATTACATTGCATTAAGTAAATACTAAAACACTAATCTAATAAAAACTCTTAATCTAAACATGTAACTGAAACCATTCAAAAAGACACTACAATATTCATTCAAAATTATAGAATCTTGTTGCTTTTGTTATTGAAATAAAAAGAGGTTACAAAGTGAAATCCCCTTTTACAACTCTTGCCTTATAGTCTAAATTGGATACTCTTGAAGGAAACCCTTTTATATGTGTTCAAAGGTTGTAGGATCTATCTTCTTGATGTTCCTTAGTGCATGTGGGCTTCTTGCTCATGGGCCACCACTGGTTTATTGTGTTCTTTGTACCTGTTGGGCCTATAAAATCTAATTAGAATATTTAGGGGTCTATCTTAGTCAAACCCATGTTTATGAAGACAAAATACTCTCTAAATAAGCTTAAAACATGAATAAAACTGCATAAAATGATGTAAAATCCTAAACTAAGCCATACTTACCTATTTTGTAACCTTTGTTTTTCTATAGCAAAGGTTCGCACGGGGGGTGCAAACCTGGTTGAGCCTGGAAGTTCACATGGGGTCATACAAACTTGATTGTCTTCGGTAGAGTTCACAGAATAGGTTTTCTAAGTGATGTTGATGTTGTTATTCCTTTGCTTTTTTGATGGGTCACCTTTTGAAGTCACCTTTTGCTGTCAATAACCTATCTAGATCACAAGGAATGTTATGAATATGATAAAAATACTATTGCTATGTGGGTGTAATGGGTCTATAATGGATACTATGAGTATGGAATGAATTTTTCATAGTTTCTGTAATATAAATTTGGAATCCCTAAAATGGTGAAATCAACCTTCTACTTATAGACTTGGACAAGGCTAAGGGAGGGGCTTAGGTGTCCCATGAGGTGTTCCCTATGAGGTGTGTGTGGTGAGGTGTCCACCTAAGAGGTGTCCCTTGAGGTGTCCTGGTTCATAAATGAGATTGGGTGAGAGAATACCTCACCCATATACAAGTCATGATGACCTGGAGGAAAGTCTCCAAATGACATTTATTGAAACCTTTTTAGAAATATCTTCTAATTTAGAATTGCCTTTTATGTGCAAAAGTCTCCATTTCTCATTTATGGCCCAGGAGAGTGTGAGGTGGATGAAATATCTGGGTGAGAGGTGGAAAGGCTAGGCTAGTCAAAGTAGATAAGGTGGAGGGTTTAGATTAAGCATGATTAGCCTAATTAACCATAGGATTAGTCATAAAGCAAGTTTTGACTAAAGTTGTTGACTTTTTACCCATAAAGTGCTTTTTGACCATGGTGGAGAATTCAACCTTAGTTGAGTTGTAAATGAGGTCACATGAGGACCTATAGTTAAGCGTAGGAAAGGGCTTAGCTAGCCCAAGGAGGCTAATAATAATGAATAGTAATTTTAATAAATGAATAGTGTTTTAAGTCAATTTATGCAATTTTTGAGGGTTTTGCAAATTGATTGATCATGAAGATGAGAAGAGGGACAATGTGCGACTTTTAGGTGTCTATATTTTATTTCTTTTTGTACTAGTTTGTGTGGAAATACAATTTAGTAAAAAAAATGATGATGTGAATTGATGGAATGATGTGGAAGGCAAATAATTTATGATTGATGAAAGTGGATGATTACGAGAGAGATGCATTGATAAAAATAAAATAAGAAAGATAATTTGAGATTGAATATAAAATTTTTAAATATTGTAATGATTGCTTTTGATTGAAGGTGTAATATTCTCTTGTTTTGTGACCAATGTGATATGTGTTGGACATTTTGAGTCCCTAAGCTAAAATGTTGTCATTGATGTCAAAAGGTTATTTGATGTCAAAAGGATCTATGATGGCATGCACTATGTGTGAAAAGTGCAAGGAAAGTTTTGTGAAAACCAAGGTAGGCAAAATAAAAGGTTTTATTTAAAACCATGGATGGCAGATTTGAAATGGGTTTTTCTTAAAACCCAAGTTGGCTTTTTGTTTCATCGAAAAAGGTGCCCCGGTGATGGAGATATTTAATTTTAAATATTTAGTTTAAATTTTAAATTATTTAAAATTTAAATTTAAATTTTAAAATTAAAATAAAAGTAATTCATCGACGTCATCGAATATGAGGGAGAAGACTATATAAAAGGATGACTAAGGTTTATTATTCCTCATCCTTGCTCTTGTGGTTAATGCGATTATTAGAAAGCGAAAAGAGCTCGTGTGAAAAATGTTTAAAGGCAGAGGCAATGAATAAGTTGAGGTGTGGTCGAATCCAAAGACATCATGGGCAGTGTGGCCTGTTGGCAACTCGAGCAGCGCAAAGGTGTTGGGAGGCAAGTGGTTGAGTGTTCGAATCACGTGCACTTCATTTTGCTTGAGAAAGGAGGAATTTGTTTTGTGTTGGCTGTTGCATGGAGGATAAAGGAGAGTGAGGCACCTTTGGTCTTGTGTGGAGTGCTAGCTCACGTGGTGTGCAAGCGTCCGTTAGGACGTAGGAGCCGCAGGACTCAGGTTCGAATCCTACGAACTCCCTTTTGTTGTGTAAAAGGGAAATAGTGCGTTGGTTGTGGTTTTTCGTGTGCATGCTGCCAAGGTTTATATGTTGTGTTTGATATTCCGAAATTCGTGCCAAGGTATGCATTAAAGTTGTAAAAGAAAATTAAAACAATTTTTTGTTTTATTGGGTGCTAAAAGTTAGTTTAAAATCTGTGCATAAATTTTATAGTAAAAGTGGTTTTTGGAGAGATAAGTAGGTAGGCATAGATTTTAATTTCTTTAGGGTATAAGTGGTTTGAGGAGTAATAAGGATTATTACTTATTTGGCACATTGTTGAGATGTTATTTGGAGAGTGCTTTTAATTATTGAAACATTCTTGAGAAAAATATTTTGCTTGAGGGTTATTGAATATATCTTTGGTGGATGTGATTATTGAGTTGGAGTAAAAAGGTGTAAATTGAGTTATGCTTTATTTTGTGATTATTATTTGAAGTCCACTAACCCTCATTGAGATTGGAAAGGAAAGTTGTGTTGAGTGTGGCAGATTTTGTGGACAACTTCTTGGCATCAATAAGGTATGGGCAATATTCTCTATTGATTGTTTATGGTGGTTGATTTCTGAAATATCATTGGAGAGAAAAGGATTGATTGTGGTTTCCTTTTCGAAAGTGTTGGTTTAAATGCTTCAAGGTTTTCTGGTTTGAGAGTTGTGATTAAACCTTGTTTTATAAGCATTGTTGTTGAAGCCCATTGGTTGAGCAAAGAACTTGAACTTGAGTTAGAAAAGAACATGAGTATCATTGTTATGTGAGATTTGTGGTTGAGCATTGTTGGAAACATTTTGAGTTGATTGATTCATGCTTGGACTAGGGTTTGTGAGAAAGAGTTGTTCCTAGAGGTGATTGGTTGAGTAGAGTTGTTTGAGCCTAGTCAAGTGAATGTGTGAAGTGGTTGTTCAAGTTCCATAAAACAAACTATTCTATATTCTGATTTGAGTTGAGATTGAGTTGAGAAAGAAATTGAGTTTGTGAATAGAACATATTGAGTCTCTAACAATTCTCTTTATGCTTCTATAAGAAAGAGCTGAGTTGATTTGAGTTGAGATTGAGTTGAGAAAGAAATTGAGTTTGTGAAGAGAACATATTGAGTCTCTAACAATTCTCTTTATGCTTCTATAATATTGAGCTGAGTTGAGATTGATTTGAGTTGAGATTGATTTGAGTTGAGATTGGGATTTGAGTATAGAACATATTGAGTCTCTAACAATTCTCTTTATGCTTCTATGAGATTGAATTGAGATATTGATTGAGCATTGAGTTTAGAACATATTGAGTCTCTAACAATTCTCTTTATGATTCTATGAGATTGGACAAGTTCTATGTGAGCTTGTTAAGCTGATTTGAGGCAAGTCTTTGAGAAGGCTTGTGGACTGATTTTGAGTAAGCTTTTGTGAAAGCTTGCTATGCAGATTTGAGCAAGTCCTAGAGAGGACTTATTGAGCAGATTTGAGTAGGTTCTGAGTGAGCCTATTGAGCAGATTTGAGCAGGTTTTGAGTGAGCCTATTGAGCAGATTTGAGCAGGTTCTGAGTGAGCCTATTGAGCATATTTGAGCAGGTTCTGAGTGAGCCTATTGAGCAGATTTGAGCAGGTTTTGAGTGAACCTATTGAGAAGATTTGAGGAGGTTCTAAGTGAACCTATTGATAGAGCTTTGGAGGTGATAGAGTACAGAGGACAGAGTCTCAGTGGATAGAGATCCAATAGCTAGGACAATTGAAGATAGATCTGAGTGAGGAGTCTTCAAGTGGAGAGAGATCCACAAGTTAGAGCAGCAGAGAGACAGAGTCTTCTAGAAGATCACTAGCCAGAGTAGAAGGGGAAAGAGTTCTCCTATGGAAGAGATCCATGAACTTGAGATTTAGGGGATCAACATCTCCTTTGGACAGAGGTCCATAAACATTGTAATTGGGAAGGATTCCCAAAGAGATTGATTGAGAAAGTTTTAGTAAAATATTTTCTCCGTGGAGTAGCCCACATTGGGTGAACCATGTAAATTGTTGTGTCTCTATTGTGGATGGTGTTTTGTGCATTGCTTTGATTATTGATATTGCTATCTATACACTGCATAATATTGAATTGAAAGTTGAATTGAAGGAAAAAGTAAAAAGTGGTCTTATACTGTTCACCCCCCTCTCAGTATAAGCTTGTGTTCTTCAATTGGTATCAGAGTGGGTTCCTTCAGAAGAGTTTGATAACTTGAAGGAAAAGTGGTCTAAGAACACAATGGATCAAAAGGATCAAAGAGATGGACCCTTCAATAATGTAGTACCAGTCTTTGATGGAAGTGACTTCTTGTATTGGTGTATGCTGATGAGATTTCACCCGATGGCACTTGGAAATGAAGTTTGGGATGCAGTGGAACTTGGATATGATTCTACAGTCAATCCTCCGATAGATAAGGAAGGTAAGCTTCTAATGCATGCAAATTCAAGAGCTATGAATGCAATTATAAAAGGATTGGGTAGATCAGAATCTATGAAGGTTATGGATTGTAAAACAACAAAAGATATGTGGGATCTACTACATGACATATATGAGGGTGATAAAGGTGTCAGGAAAGCTAAGATCAAAAATCTCAAAGGAGAATTTGAGAACTTAAGAATGAGAGATGATGAAAATATTCATGATTATCTCAGTAAGATTGATGAACTTGTGCATGAGATGAGAGGTCTTGGAATGAAGGTTGATGAATCAGATGCTTGTGATAAGATCTTGAGAACTCTTCCAAAAAGGTATAGTGAAAAGGTTTCTGCTATAGAAACATCAATTGATAGTGATTCTTTGACAAGGAATTCTTTTCTTGGCATGCTTACTACTTTTGAGATAAGAACAAAAGATCCTATTCCTCCGAAAGAAGCTGCTTTCAAAGTGGATAAAAAGAAAAAGGGAAGCAGATAGAATCGAGCGGTGAGTCATCTAGTGATGAAGAAGCTAACTATGGTAGGAGAGATAAAGGTTCCAAAATATTCATAGATGTTAGATCTATTAAGTGCTTCAATTATGGAAAGTATGGACATTATGCAACAGAGTGCAAAAATCCAAAGTACAATAGTGATGAAGAAAAATAGGATCACAAGTACAGGGAATCAGAAAGACACAAGTACCAGAAGAAAGGCAAGGATGGACAGAAAAAACAAGGAAAGAAGTTCTTCCAAAGGCAAAATAAAAGCTACTATGCAGATAATGCAAGTAAGTACTCATTTGATAGTGATGCTAGTTTTTCAGACAATGATAGAGATGAAGTCCTATTTATGGTTAAAGAGAAAAGGACTCCAGTTATTCTCAAATGTTTTAGATGTGGTAAATTTGGACATCTTGAAGATGATTGCACTAGAGATGGCTATAGTTTCAGTGATGATGGTTTTGAAGATGCACTTGAAAGACCAGATGAGAATCTTCTAATGGCTTTAGAAGATGAAGTAAGTGATCCTATAGAAGATAAGCCAAAAGGAAGTAATGATAAGGACAAAGGCAAACAAATAGAGGATTACTCAATAGAGAATGGTTATGATCTCAAGGGAGAACTTATCTATGCCCTTGACACAGTAAAGAAGGTAAGAAAACAACACTCTAAGCTTGAAAATCAGTTTCAAGAATGTGATGAAGAAATATTATTGCTCATAGAAGACTTAGAGAAGTCAAAGGCTAAGGCAAGTAAGTTCAAAGAAAAGTTAGAAGCAAATATTTTGGAATGTGAGAAGTTAGCACAAGAAGTGGCTACTCTAAAGAAATATTTAAAGGACTCCAAGATCAAGATGAAGAGTTTCACAAATAGCTCTAAGAACTTGGATAAGTTCATTTGTGGACAACAAAGAACATCATGTTCAACAGGTCTTGGCTTTGGAAAGAAACAAGAAAAAGAATCTACTTCAAGTCTTGATGAAGAAGAAACTTTAGAAGAAGATACTTCAGAAGATGATAGTGTAAGTGGGAATGAGACATCAGAGGATGAGTTGGACAATAGAGAGTTCAACAAAGATAGGAACAATGCACAAAGAAGATACAGATGGAACAACAATCAGAATAGAAGACCAATGAGGTCTAGGCAAGGAAGCTTCAATGGGAGATGCTTCTCATGTCACAGGTTTGGGCACATGGCTTCACAATGCAGGTCATATGAAAGACAGGAATATGGAAAAGGATAACTTTTTCAAGGATATTGCTACTCATGCAATGGTTTTGGTCACAAGGCAATGAATTGTAGGGTTCATGGCAGAAGAAGATTTGGCTTCACTAGGAGATATCCTAAGACATTTGCACCTCCAAGGAATAATAACATTAAGTGTTATAAGTGCAATAATGATGGTCACACAACAAGATGGTGTAGAGAAAATATTCCAGAAGTAGGCATGAACAGGAAAGAACATGGATGAGAACAAGAACAAGAACAAGAACAAGAACAGGAACAGGAACTTGGATGAGAACAAAAATAGGAACAAGAACATGGATGAGAACAAGAACAGGAACAGAAGTGATGATTACTTGGAAAGAAATAGTGAGAGGATTCAAAAAACTCAGAAAGGAAGAGAGAAAGATAAAGGTAAAGAGCAGTGCTTTCGGGGAGTAGAAATACTCCCACCCCAAAATTAACCACCTCATGAGGAGGTGGGGGAGGGGCTAAGCTAAGAGGCTCATTCTTAGCCCCGAGCCCCAAAGGTGACCCTTTGCCATTGATGTCAAAGGGGGAGAGATTTGTGTATATTAAGGAAAGTTTTGATATGGGGAGAGATTTGATATTTGAGAGAGCATTGAGCCAGGGGGAGCAAAGTCCCAGGGGGAGCAGAAAAGAAGGTCAGATTTTAGTAAATGAATATGGGTTGCCATCAATGACAAAGGGGGATATTGTTGGACATTTTGAGTCCCTAAGCTAAAATGTTGTCATTGATGTCAAAAGGTTATTTGATGTCAAAAGGATCTATGATGGCATGCACTATGTTTTGTGAAAACCAAGGTAGGAAAAATAAAAGGTTTTATTTAAAACCATGGATGGCAGATTTGAAATGGATTTTTCTTAAAACCCAAGTTGGCTTTTCGTTTCATCGAAAAAGGTGCCCCGGTGATGGAGATATTTAATTTTAAATATTTAGTTTAAATTTTAAATTATTTAAAATTTAAATTTTAATTTTAAAATTAAAATAAAAGTAATCCATCGACGTCATCGAATATGAGGGAGAAGACTATATAAAAGGATGACTAAGGTTTATTATTCCTCATCCTTGCTCTTGTGGTTAATGCGATTATTAGAAAGTGAAAAGAGCTCGTGTGAAAAATGTTTAAAGGTAGAGGCAGTGAATAAGTTGAGGTGTGGTCGAATCCAAAGACATCGTGGGCAGTGTGGCCTATTGGCAACTCGAGCAGTGCAAAGGTATTGGGAGGCAAGTGGTTGAGTGTTCGAATCATGTGCACTTCATTTTTCTTGAGAAAGGAGAAATCTATTTTGTATTGGTTATTGCATGGAGGATAAAGGAGAGTGAGGCACTTTTGGTCTTGTGTGGAGCGCTAGCTCACGTGGTGCGCAAGCGTCCGTTAGGATGCAGGAGCCGCAGGACTCAGGTTCGAATCCTATGAACTCCCTTTTGTTGTGTAAAAGGGAAATAGTGTGTTGGTTGTGGTTTTTCGTGCGCATGCTACCAAGGTTTATATGTTGTGTTTGATATTCTGAAATTCATGCCAAGGTATGCATTAAAGTTGTAAAAGAAAATTAAAACCAAATTTTTGTTTTATTGGGTGCTAAAAGTTAGTTTAAAATCTGTGCATAAATTTTATAGTAAAAGTGGTTTTTGGAGAGATAAGTAGGTAGGCATAGATTTTAATTTCTTTAGGGTATAAGTGGTTTGAGGAGTAATAAGGATTATTACTTATTTGGCACATTGTTGAGATGTTATTTGGAGAGTGCTTTTAATTATTGAAACATTCTTGAGAAAAATATTTTGCTTGAGGGTTATTGAATATATCTTTGGTGGATGTGATTATTGAGTTGGAGTAAAAAGGTGTAAATTGAGTTATGCTTTATTTTGTGATTATTATTTGAAGTCCACTAACCCTCATTGAGATTGGAAAGGAAAGTTGTGTTGAGTGTGGCAGATTTTATGGACAACTTCTTGGCATCAATAAGGTATGGGCAATATTCTCTATTGATTGTTTATGGTGGTTGATTTCTGAAATATCATTGGAGAGAAAAGGATTGATTGTGGTTTCCTTTTCGAAAGTGTTGGTTTAATGCTTCAAGGTTTTCTGGTTTGAGAGTTGTGATTAAACCTTGTTTTATAAGCATTGTTGTTGAAGCCCATTGGTTGAGCAAAGAACTTGAACTTGAGTTAGAAAAGAACATGAGTATCATTGTTATGTGAGATTTGTGGTTGAGCATTGTTGGAAATATTTTGAGTTGATTGATTCATGCTTGGACTAGGGTTTGTGAGAAAGAGTTGTTCCTAGAGGTGATTGGTTGAGTAGAGTTGTTTGAGCCTAGTCAAGTGAATGTGTGAAGTGGTTGTTCAAGTTCCATAAAACAAACTATTCTATATTCTGATTTGAGTTGAGGGATTGAGTTGAGAAAGAAATTGAGTTTGTGAATAGAACATATTGAGTCTCTAACAATTCTCTTTATGCTTCTATAAGAAAGAGCTGAGTTGATTTGAGTTGAGATTGAGTTGAGAAAGAAATTGAGTTTGTAAAAACAATTGAGTCTCTAACAATTCTGTTTATGCTTCTATAATATTGAGTTGAGTTGAGATTGATTTGAGTTGAGATTGGGATTTGAGTATAGAACATATTGAGTCTCTAACAATTCTCTTTATGCTTCTATGAGATTGAATTGAGATATTGATTGAGCATTGAGTTTAGAACATATTGAGTCTCTAACAATTCTCTTTATGATTCTATGAGATTGGACAAGTTCTGTGTGAGCTTGTTAAGCTGATTTGAGGTAAGTCTTTGAGAAGGCTTGTGGACTGATTTTGAGTAAGCTTTTGTGAAAGCTTGCTATGCAGATTTGAGCAAGTCCTAGAGAGGACTTATTGAGAATATTTGAGCAGGTTCTGAGTGAGCCTATTGAGAAGAGTTGAGCAGGTTCTGAGTGAACCTATTGAGCAGATTTGAGCAGGTTCTGAGTGAGCCTATTGAGCAGATTTGAGCAGGTTCTGAGTGAGCCTATTGAGCAGATTTGAGTAGGTTTTGAGTGAACCTATTGAGAATATTTGAGGAGGTTCTAAGTGAACCTATTGATAGAGCTTTGGAGGTGATAGAGTATAGAGGATAGAGTCTCAGTGGATAGAGATCCAACAGCCAGGACAATTGAAGATAGATCTGAGTGAGGAGTCTTCAAGTGGAGAGAGATCCACAAGTTAGAGTAGCAGAGAGACAGAGTCTTCTAGAAGATCACTAGCTAGAGCAGAAGGGGAAAGAGTTCTCCTGTGGAAGAGATCCATGAACTTGAGATTTAGGGGATCAACATCTCCTTTGGACAGAGGTCCATAAACATTGTAATTGGGAAGGATTCCCAAAGATATTGATTGAGAAAGTTTTAGTAAAATATTTTCTCCGTGGAGTAGCCCACATTGGGTGAACCACGTAAATTGTTGTGTCTCTATTGTGGATGGTGTTTTGTGCATTGCTTTGATTACTGCTATTGATACTGCTATCTATACACTGCATAATATTGAATTGAAAGTTGAATTGAAGGAAAAAGTAAAAAGTGGTCTTATACTGTTCACCCCCCTCTCAGTATAAGCTTGTGTTCTTCAAGATGTTCCAATTTGGGAAGGAACAAATACCTTTGCTAATTTTTGCTTCTGATTGATTGATGAGTTATGTTGACAATATTTGACAAACCGCTAGAGTCGTAGGGTAGAACTTTTAGGGGCTTCATTCGAGAGTGGTATTAATCTACAATCAAAGGCATTTTGAGGTCTATAAAATATTGTTTTATTTTGAATTCCAGTTTTTATTGAGAAGAGAAATTTTGCTAGATTGGGACTTGAGATAATCATTAGCAAAAAATTTCTTAGGCATTTTTTTAATTCGAGATGGGATGTTTTTTGGTTGTTTGATCTTGTGTAAGGAAAATTTTTATGTGTTGAATGACTACCCCATCAAGCAACGAATTTGCGATAGATGAAACGATTGAAAATGTTAAAAAATTATGAAAAAATTGATGGAAAATACAAAAAAATAAAGAAGTTGGGGAAAATTGATGAATTTGATGACGTGGAAGTGATAAATTAGACCTTAAAAAAGTTTGCACTTTAGGGTGTGAATGAAAAGGTTTGCATGGGGGTGTGTCAATTTTTTAGTTCGCATGTGCGGGTGCAAACTTGCAAGAATGCAGGTATAAAAGGTGAAATCATACATGCAATGTCATTTTTCATGGTGAGGAAGAAGGAGAGAGTGGTGGGGAAGAAGCTGAGAAGTGAAGTGTTGCCAGTTTATCAAATGATGGATGAGGAATGATAAGCGAGCAAGCGGATACGAGTGTGAGTGGTGGTATTCCAGAGGTAAGTAGATCATACCGATATTGTAATGTGTGCAACTATTTAAATGTTTAAAGAACATTTAATGCGTTTGCATTTGGAGTGAATGTATGGACCATGTGGTTGAAATGTGTATACTATGTAAAAAATTGGACAAATGGGTATTTGAAAACACCTTTTGTTTTGCCATGTGATTTATATTTTTTGAACCTCGAGAAGTGTGCATGAAAGAATGTGAGTGGGTTTTTGCTATTGGATTTCATGTATGATGAAATTTTTTATGATAGTAAGGCTTTTGGGGCCAGTGGGTACCCAAATCTATGTTCAATTGACTTGTTTGACCTCTTGTTGATGACCTCATTTTACATGTTTGTGCTTGTGGGATTTACCTATTTTTGCATTTTTTGACTTCGTATGTGCATGTGGAAATGTAATGGGTGGGACTCAATGTGTGATTAAGCAAATGGGTATGCAAAAATTCCCATAGTGGAATTTCATACAGGGGTGTGTGAATGAGAATGTTCGCACGGGATCATGTGAACAGACACAGGGTTGTGTGAACCTTTTTTTATAATAAAATAGAATGATGTGTGAGAAACTGTACATGTGATGATGAAATAGAATGAATGAAATGAGTTGACATGTAATTTTGAAAAGTGGTTTATGAAGTTATTTGACATGTGATTTTGAAATGTTATGCAGGTGAAGAAAATATTTATGCAACATCGATTACAAAATCTGAGAAAGAAGCTATAGTACATGTGGTGTATAGATGATGGGACTTGGATGTGGGTAGTGGGGTTGTATGGAGTGTGGGAGATGTGTGAGGTGCACAAAAATCATGTCTATGTGTCTACGTTGTATGAGAGGTGGGATCTACATAGGAAAATCTTCCATATCTCAATACGAGAGATGACCATTACCTTGGAGGACGTATACAACATCTATCGACTATCGATAGAGGGTATATGGTGATGACAACATATCGAGATACACAAGATGGTATTTTATAGAGGGATCTTGGAGAGAGGTGGGCTAGTGTGGGGGTGAAGGGTGGGGTGGATTATGCGAAGTTTTGGGTGGACAAGATGTTGTCTAATCAATATGCCATGGCGATGCTTATGATTGTGAGTCATGCTTTGATGGATATTTTAGGGGTGAAATTCCCTTGGAATATGATGGGGATGATATGTGATATGGTGGAGAGAAATATAGTGTATGCATGGGCTCTAGCATTACTAGTGCAGGTCTATAGAGAGTTGCATGGAGTAGTGAGAATCGAGTAGATAGGTATCAGTTTTAGTCCTCTACTATAGGTGTGGGTGTGGGAGCATATTACAATCTTGCGACCATATTTTTTGTCACGTGATGCACATAAACTAGATGGTTGTGATGTACCCTTTATGATGATATGGAGGACCAACATGGAGAAGAAGATCAAGAGGGAATGAGAGGGTAATTTGATTTACTACCACGAGTGGCTAGGAGGCCTGCAAATAAATGATATTATATGGAGGTCATGGTGAGGGGCACCTAGTTGGGAGAAGGATGCATTGCATATAATTCACATTAGGCATGGGTGATGGATGGTGAGGAAGTACAAGTGGCGGGTAGAGTATTTATCATTCTCACAGGTGATGTGATAGTTTGGGTTATGGTAGGGATGACTAGATCTGCCAGTTGTGATTTATAGGGTGATAGGCAATACAGGGCTAGATCTAGTAGTGCCACCATTAGACTTGAATCTCGATGAGTTGGTTGTTATCCATAATATGGATAATATTAGGACCATAATAGAGTATGTTGTGTGGTGGTTGGGGTAGCGATGGGATTCTATGGTTGGAGTTATTGATGGATGGGGTGAGGTAGCAGGGGTACTACCAGGAGGGGCAAGAGCAGAATCATGAGGATATGGTGAGTACTTGAGGCAACAAGATCATCCCAGTATGAGAAATCACCCAATCCTGGTGAGGAGGATGAGGTAGAGTTAGATCAGTTGATCTGATATGTGAACCTACAATGAGATGAGCAGGATAGATTGGTGAACGATAGTAGCTTGGGATAGCTGGATGAGAGTGGGGTGTTACAAAATGAGGATGCAGTGGATATGGATGATATGCCAATGATGGAGGTGGATGGAGGGATGGAGGAGATTTTGGGTGGAGTAGTGATGGGCAAGGTGCTTGTGGTGGAGGAGGGTGGACTTAGTGGAGGCACCACGTTAGCACCTCCTACATTTGATTTCATGATAGGGTTGCAGAAGAGGATAGTATCATAGTAGGAGGCAACATGGTGGTGAGGTAAAGTTAAAGAGTAGGAGGAGAAGCTAAAAAAGATAAAGTTAGATTGGGTGATAGATCACTTAGATATGGAGAAGTGTAGAGTGGATGGAAGACTTGCGATAGCCTTGAGTGAGCAGGATGAGGTGAGTGTGAGGGTAATCAGTTGGCCATTGAGAGGAAGGCACTCATTGGTGAGTGGGATGCTACTAGGGCAGAGTGAGATGAGATGATTGAGACAACTGAGCAACTGCAATAGCTATTAGATGGAGCAAATTCAGAGGTTGAGGTTGAGAAGGCCAGTCAACAAGTGAGTGTAGAGGAGCTATGATAACATGTGGTTGATATGTAGGTTGTAGGGGGTGAGTGGCTATAGATATTTAGGGCTTGGGGGTGATGGTGCCATTGTTGGAGCAAGCACATGTAGAGGTAGATAGTCTACGAGCAAAGGTGGAATATTTATGGTAGACAAACATAGGATTGATAGCAGCCAATGTGAAAGAAGCTACAAAGAGATCCTAGTATAAGGGGAAGTTGATTTTGCATAGATTAGCAGTACCATTATATTTAAAGTTACACTCAAGATCTTAGAGTCAATCTCAATAGATCCAATAGAGTACACCCTCAGTAGCGAAGAGGAGCCAGTATATGGTGGTGTTGGTGACCTCATTGGAAGTGGGAGAGATCCCAGAGGTGAGGAGAGAGGCACTAGTGACATAGGATATGGGTGATCCAATGCCAAAGCAAGGTATTGTAGAAAAGGTGATAGCGAAGGAGGGGAGTGGAGAGACTCTCATGGAGCAATGCATATGATGTAGTTGTGGGGTGGTGGCCAAGTGGCTATCCATAATTTTTGTATGAGGAGTATAGACATGATATGTACATGTGGTGAGGTACCCAAAAGGGTACACACATTTTATAGCCTGATGGTATTTTTGAGATATATATATACATGAAATTTTGTGGTGTTATAGCATATTACATTTATTTATGTTTCTACTTTATTGTGTATGTAGTTGAATGATGTAATGGTGTTGATATAGCATAAATATGTGAATTGATAGATGTGTAAATATTATAGAAGTAGATGGGTGTGGAATGAATGAAACATAATTAAATTCTAAATAAAACTCTAATGAATCAAAGATGAATATGCTATGCATGAGAATGTAGGTGAATGCAAACATTTGTGAAGAAAGTACTTGTATGTTTGCAAAACCAGT
This sequence comes from Wollemia nobilis, assembly GCA_028583015.1. Classification (NCBI taxonomy): domain Eukaryota; kingdom Viridiplantae; phylum Streptophyta; class Pinopsida; order Araucariales; family Araucariaceae; genus Wollemia; species Wollemia nobilis. Next base: position 179,722 of record JAQPPZ010001710.1, read on the forward strand.
GATAGTGTAATCCATTCTATTATTTCAAATATGTAGGATATGCCATGTTATTTGAAAAGTTTTGAACATGATAGTTTAAGAAATCAAACCCATTGAATAACTAAGCAAAATTTTTGCAAAAATCTTAACTGTCTTGGCTAACAATAACCCAAGCATGGATTAGTGTGTGTGAAGTAAAGTTCATTTAACCATTTTTTTTTAATTTACATGGTGGAATCGAAATCCGCCATGAATTTGGGTAGGTTGTCCAGCTTTTATGGCCGCCATAGTATTCTGCGTTGTCCGCCTGTTGGAATTTTTGCCACATTGTTTTGATTTTTGATTGTTCATGCATAAGCTATTGAAATTCTAATTCCTCTACAGGTTTTGATGCAAAAAATGCCTAAGTCTAAAGGCTATCACGAAATCGTGACAAAAAAGCAGCATGAAGAACAAAGTCAAAAACTGTCACGATATCGCAACATGTCGCGTTATCGCGGGTCGGTTGAGGAGAGACAAATCAAACGTAAAAGTTGCACGATTTCACGACGTGTCGAAAAATCACAATCAACGCAGTCAACGGTAGCAGGGGGCAAAATCGTCGCGATATCGTGACGTGTTGAATTTTTGCGGCTTGCGACGACCAGGGAGCATAAGGTTAGAAATTGTCATGAAATCGCAACATAACTCAGCAGAGGGTGATGGCGACAAAAGATGTCGTGAAATCACGACGCGTCATGTTTTTGTGGCGTGGATGGATAGAAAGGCTTAAGGCGTAAATACGTCGTGTTTTTGCGACATCAGTGGGATGAAGCCAAGCAAATAGAAGGATGTAGCGAAATCGCTACGTGTTGTGTGGTCGCGGTTCAGGTGGATGAAAAAATTTTAAGGCACGAAAGGCATCATAATTTTGTGACACATGAGATCAAGGCATGAAGCAGACGTAGCGAAATCATGATAGAAAGTGGTAACAGTGGAGAATGCAAGCAAACGTAGCAACATCACGACAGTGAGCAAGAAAGGCTTAAGGAAGAAAATGGTAGCAATTTTGCAACATTTGCAGGATGGAGTTGAGCAAGGCAGAAAATGGTAGCGATTTTGCGACATTGTTGAGGCTAAGGGCAAGAAAGAAGTTGGCGTTGCGATTTCACAACATTCATGGAGATAGAGCCTAGCAACAAGAAACGTAGCGTTTTCATGACACATTTGTAGGATGGAGCCAAGCAAGATGCAGATGTCACGAAATATCAACAAGAAGTGCTAACAGTGGAGAACGCAGAGTTGGTGTAGTGAAATCATGACATAGCAGAACAAAGGGTCCAAGTGCAGGAAGTGGTAGCGATTTCACAACTTGTAGCAAGACCGTACAGCATGCATAAAATACGTAGCAAAATTATGACATGTCACGTTTTCGCAACTTAGAAGAGAAGAGGGAGACAGGTCGCGAGAAAACTTTTCAAGTTCTCTGCATGAATAAGAGATTTGGCTTCAGATTTTGCAAGGAATTTTGTGTGTGATTTCCTTCTCTTTTATGCATTTCTCATTACGCTTATGTTTCTCATCTGCTGTGAGATTTAAATTCTGCATCTGAGTTTGAATGTTGCTGGTGAGAAAGTGAGTTCTGGAATGTGATCCTGGGAAGTTGTCTGCACAAGGTTGTAAGTGAACTATGTTACTATCTCTTGTTATATGTTGTTTATATGCTTGAAATAGATTCCTGTTGTTGATCTGTCTGTCCCCAATTTTACAAATTCGGCCTATGGCCATATTTCCCATCTCTTTCTGTATTTTTATAATTTCTTTCCTACAACTTTTATCTAAAATCAAGCTTAGATTAGTAAGGGAACCAGCCCTCTCTGGAGATTGGCTTGGGAGACATTTCTTTCTCTCAACCTTTCAATGTTGGCCGGGTCTAGGGTGCATAGTTGTTAGAAAATCCTTTCCTGTGGCAGATTCGTGACCAACAGTTTTTGGCATGCCCGGTGGGACTGATTTAAAGTCCCATATTTTCACACCCGGAAGAATCAAGATTCTGATGAACTGTCTTGACTTCAAAGCGGAGATTGTAAGTTCATCTGGTGACTCTGTTGAGCTTAAGATCCAGATTTCTTGATCGTAGGCACTCTTTATTAAAAGTCTTCATGTTGTATAGTTAAAATATTTGGTGACTCTGCATTACCCAGAAATCTCTGAACGTGGATACAGTGAGAGTTGTACTTCATGATCACGAGATCAAAATCCAAGAAAGTTGAAAACCTTGTTGAGTTTTTTGAACTTGACAACACAAAAATAGGTGAACACCCCAGGTTGGTTTCCCCATCACTTGCATCCTCTACAAAATCCTCACAACGTCCTGGTGTTGCTACTAGTTTTCCATCTCCTCAGCAACAGATCCAAATCCCAATGGCCCAGAACCCTCCACCCAGGCAGTTCTCAGCATGGAATAGTTCAGGAGCTTTAAATTTACAGGCTCAAAATCCAGTCCCTCAAGCTGCTTTGAAAGCCTTGCCAACTTATGATGGTACTGGTAAAACTGCATACGAACATATTCATGATGTAGCCTCTTTGGCAGCCATTCATGATATAACAGCCGAAGATGTGATGGTGAAATTATTAGTCTTGTCCCTGAGAGGAAAATTGTTGTATTGGTATAGATCTCTGCAACCAGGCACTATTGCGTCATGGGATCAGTTAGGAGAGCTGTTAATTAAGAATTTTCATGAACAGGCTGATCCATTTTCGTTGTTGCATCAGTTTAATGCAATTCAGAGGCACCCGTAGGAGGCTATAGCAGATTTTAATATTCGGTTTTCCAGAAGCTGGTAGCGAGTGCCCGAAGGACTTTGGCCCACCCATGAGCAAGCTACGTTCTATTATCTTCGAGCCTTCAACACAGATATTGGCTTGGCAATCAGGCAGTCCAACGTGATGACATTCCTGGAGTTGTTCGAGCAAGCACACAAGGCGGAGGCAGACTTGATTGCAATTGGTAGACTTCCTCCAAAGGTACCAATGCCCATTTTACCTGATATTCCACAGCATTTATATCCTAGTTCATTTTCGCAATCTATGTCTTCTATGTACCCTGTTCCTTCCTGGAACTCAAGTGCACCTCAGATCGCACCCATTCCAACTGTTCCCCAGTTGCCTGCACCTAGCATTCTGTCATTCCCTGCTTCCTCCTCATTTCCAGCATTACCGGCACCACCAGCACCTTTGCTCTTACCAGCACCTCCTGCACCTGTAAACCCTGATCCTTATACAACACTTTTGCAAGAGGTAAAATCTGCCAATTCTGCAATAAGAGCAATGGGTAATAAAATCACACTTATTGAAAGAAAGCAAGCTGAGCGAGATTTCCAGCCTAGGAGATTTCAACCCCCACCAATTACTAGAGAACAAGCTGCTTCAACAAGCAAAACACCCGAGAAGAACCTGACTGTTTTGGCTAATGAAGATGCAGTTCTTGCTGAAAGAACATATTGGTGCTCGACATGCAATGATCCACACAGTGAAGAGACCTGTATGGTTCATTTGAATTATGTGCAGACATTGTCTGCAAGTTCTTCTGGGGGGCAGATTAACATGATCTCAGAAATAGATCATAACTTTATGGTTCCATCTGAAGAACAAGTCTCAGTTCTTACTAGAACTGGAAAGAAGCCTGTCTCAGTAAATCCTTCTGAGATAGAACCATTAAAAGTACCAGCTGATCCAAAGAAATAGATGAAAGCTCCTATGTTAATGCCAGAGCCAGATGTGCCTATTCTACTGAAAGATCCTGTTCCATTACAAGTGAAGGACAGAGTACAAGAAAGGGCTTCAACCTCACAGGCAAGAACTGAAACAGAAGAACAAGCCAGAGAAAAGCTTAAATACCCATCATTGACTAAAATATTGAGGGTAGAAGCTACTCAGCAATATCAGAGCAAATATGAACCTCCTGTTGAAAAGAAGGAACCTACTGTAGTTGCATATAATATTGTTGAAGAATTGAAGAAGACTCCAGCTAAGGTTAGTCTTTTCGATGCATTACAATTACCTGGACAGGTAGATTTATTGCAAGAATCCTTGAAATCTATGAAAGATAGTGGGAGCAGTCCTACCCAAACAATTTTTGCTCAAGCATTAACCACTTCAGCCACTGGCAAAAATAGACCACCCCCATTTTATCTGTCACTTAGGATGGAGGGTTGGATTGTGCATAACTGCATGATTGACTCCGGTGCTGCAACGACTGTCATGCCAAAGGCAGTTTGCGAAGTCATGGGTATGGAATACACACGAAGTAGCCCTGGTGTCTTGCAGTTGGATGGGACTCCTATGAAAATAGTGGGGGTAATCAAGGATGTTTCGATTGTTTTACATACTATGCCTCAGATTACAGTTATTCAGGAAATAGTTGTGGTTGATCTAGAACCGTATTTCAGTATGTGCTTATCCAGAGAATTTACTGCAAAATTGGGGGGTTACCTTGCACTGGATTATTCCCACTTGGAGATCCCTTTCAAAGGAAAGAGACTTCGGATTTATAATGAAAAACCTTCCTCCTTTCATATTGAAAAGTTGGATGAAGCAGGAAAAACCAGGCAGTCTGTCAACATGCTAACCGAAGAGTTAGAAGGTTCTGATTTGAGGGATGAAGTTCTGTATGAGCTTCAGTTGGAGGATGAGTTTTCAATGCTTAATTTCAATGCCATGCTGGAGACTGAAATCGGTTGTTATTCCATCACAAAGCCCGAGGATGGTGCAATGCAGGTTTTTCCTAACCAAGATGATCAGAGTTCTGTCACGGATCAACTATGGAAGCTATATTTTGATGGGGCAAGATGCAAAAACGGTGCAGGAGCAGGTATTGTTTTGATTTCTCCTTCTGGTTTACAAAGAACATATTCATACCGTCTTACTTGGAATTGTACTAACAATGCTGCTGAGTATGAAGCATTATGCCTAGGCTTGAAAAAGGCAAAAAAGTTGGGAATCGAACAGTTACAGATTTTTGGTGATTCTGAGCTTATTGTAAACCAAGTAACAAACAAGTGTATTTCCAAACAACATTATCTTAAAGCATACCACAACCAAGTTTGGGATCTGTTTGAGTCTTTCACAGCTCTGAATATTCAAGCTATTTCTCGAGAGTTGAACAAGCATGCAGATCTTCTAGCATCTCTTGGAGCAAATTTTTCTCCCATTGAGCAGGTAGTGAAGAAACCAAAGATAGTAAGGATGGTGTACAGGCCTAGTGTCCCAGACAAGGATACTTTCTGGCAAGTCTTCGAGAGTGATGAGCAAATTGTTAACTTTTTGATTCAAGAAGCTACCACTATCAAAGGAAGAACTTTGGAGCACGAAGAGACTGATGGTCTGATTCAGTTATGGAATAATCATATTCCGAAGGGTCTTATCACTCTAGAAAGTTTGTTTGATCAGCATGATCGGTCCAAGAAACATCGAATTGAGATTGACAAGAAAGAATATATGGAAGTGCAGTTAGAACCAGATAAGGTCATTAAGATTGGGACTGATTCTACTCCTGATGAACTGCAAGAAATCAGGCAACTGTGTCAAGAATTTTTTGATATTGTGGCTTGGAGTTATGAAGATCTAAAGGGATATGATAAATGGATTGTTCAGCATACTATTGAGTTGGAAGAAGGAGTCAGACCCTTCAGGCAAAAGCAACGACTAGTGAATCCAAATATTGAGACTCTCATGAGGGCCGAGCTTGTGAAAATGCTGCAAGCCAAGATTATATACCCAGTTAAGCACTCGACTTGGGTTGCTAATCTGGTTCCAATTCGAAAGAAAAATGGAGACATACGACTGTGTGTAGATTTTTGAAATCTGAACCGTGCATCTCTGAAAGATCATTATCCCTTGCCTCGCATTGATCAGATATTGCATGTTGTTGTTGGGGCTCAACGTTTTTCATTGTTGGATGGATTCTCTGGATATAACCAGATTTGGGTTAGGGATGAAGACCAGTACAAGACAACATTTACAACTAAGTGGGGTACTTTTGCTTATCAGCGAATGCCTTTCGGATTATCAAATGCTGGGGCCACATTCCGGAGAGCCATGGACATTGCATTTGAGGAGTTTTTGAACAAGATTATTGTTATTTATCTTGATGATATGACTGTCTTTTCACATAAACGGGAAGATCACTGTTCTCATCTAAGGCAAATATTTGAAAAATGTAGAGAGTTTGGGATTTCCATTAATCCAAAGAAGTCAATTTTTGCAGTGAAGGAAGGTAAACTCTTGGGGCATGTCATTTCAGAAGATGGTTTGGCAATAGATCCAGCTCGAGTTGAAGCATTGAAAAAACTATCACTCCCTGCTAATAAAAAGGAGCTGCAGTCTTTCTTTGGACAGATTAATTTTATCAAGAAGTTCATTTCTGATTTTGCCCAGGTTGTCAAGCCCATGACTGAGTTATTGAAGAAAGATGCAGAATTTAAATGGACAACTCAGAGAAAGGAGGCATTCCAGGAAATTAAGGACAGAATAGCGCAGGCTCCTGTATTGATTAATCCAGATTATTCAAAAGATTTCATTCTGTATGCAGTTGGTGAAGATGAAAGCTATGCCACAGTACTCACATAGAAAGGGGATGATGGGAATGAAAGGCCCATTGCTTTCCTTAGTCAGGTTATTTTACCTCATGAGGCAAAGTATAATTTCATTGAAAAATAGGTGTATGCTGTTATGAAGTCTCTAAAAAAATTCAAGCATTTCATATCTCAAAGTAGGACAGTCATATATGTTATTCATCCAGATGTAAGGAATTTTATTATTCAGGGTGAGATGGGTGATAAACGCGCAGGTTGGGTCACCAAAATTCAAGAATTTGATGTTGAGATTCATCCGGCTAAGCTAGTGCGGGGTAAAGCCTTATGCCAGCATTTAGCAAAAATTGCAGCATCTGGAATGGTTGATTATCAAGTAGACGATTCTGCTAGAGATAACAGTCTGATGAACCTCTTAGTACAGGAACAAGATTGGGCAGATAACCTCATTGATTACTTCACAACTGGTAAATGCCCTTCACATTTAAATGCCTCACAACGGAGGAGGTTTCGTCTGCAAGCTCTCAGGTATGTGTTGCTGCCAGAAGGATTGTTTTTTAAGAACATTGATGGCATTCTTTTAAGGTGTGTCAAGGAATCAAGAAAGGCTAGACTCCTGGAGGAGTTTCATTCTGGCATATCAGGAGGACACTATGCAGGTAGACCCATGGCTTTAAAAATCATTCAGGTTGGGTATTATTGGCCAACCTTGTTCACAGATGCTTTCAGGATTGCCCAAACATGTGACAAATGTTAGAGGTATACAGGAAGGGTTAGAAATGCATCATTGCCCTTGCATCCGATTCAGAGTTGAAGCACCTTTTCAGCAGTGGGGGTTGGACTTTATTGGGATTATTGATCCAAATTCTTCAGCTGGTCACAAGTATATTTTAACTACTACAGATTATTTTACAAGATGGTCTGAAGCTATTCCAACCAAGGTTGCAAATCAGAATGTGGTGATTTCTTTCATTGAAGGGTTAATTACACGCTTTGGCATTCCTGATGCTATTATGACAGATAATGGGACTCCATTTATTGGAGCTGAATTAGCTGAATTTGCAAATAAATATGGTGTTTTCCTGAAGACATCCTCTAACTATTATCCTCAGGGAAATGGCTTGGCAGAGTCCACAAATAAAAATTTGCTCTGGATTTTAAAGAGGTCTTTGGGGGATAACAAGAGATCATGGCACCTTCTACTGAATCAAGCTTTATGGGCAGATAGGATTTCAATCAAGAAGTCTATCAAGACTTCACCATACGCCCTGGTATATGGAAAAGAGGCAAGGCTGCCTGTTCATTTAGAATTGCCAGTATTGCAGCAGTTGCAGGAATTTTAGGATGATGAAACAGCTGTAGATTCCATGGATATGCAGTTGGCTCAGTTGTTACAGTTGGAAGAGCAACGTTCCTTGGCTTATGAGGAGTTTGCTAAACATACACAGATTATTTCAAAATGGTTCCATAAAAATTCTGTAGATCGTCCACTTAAGGTGGGTGATTTGGTCCTGAAATGGAATGAAAACAAAGCCAAGCCTGGGAATCACAAGAAGTTTGATGCTCTGTGGGAGGGTCCCTTCCGCATTGTCAGTGTTGGTGCAGCAAATTCATTTTATCTGGAGGATTTGGATGGCAGCCCACTTCCTATTTTAGTGAACGGCTTTCATCTGAAAGCCTACACTTCATGAACTGTCAGTCCAGTATCACCTTGTATATAGAAAAAAAAAAAAAAAGAAAAAAAAAAAAGAGAAAAAAAATATATATTGTTTTCCACTTCGGCTCTTTTTGCATGCGAGCCCGCAGGTACATGTTTTTTCTTTCTTTTTCTTCTTCCATCCCAGCAGTTAGTGGCTTCCTATCAATTTCTTCCTTCCCCTTCCTTACTATTTCTTCCCTTCTCTTCTTTATTTCCTTCCTTCTTCTACTCCTTTTTCTTCTGCATATAATTAAGTCGCGGTTGTTGTTTCTTTTTCCCCTTCTAATATTCCCGCTTCTTCTTTTCCTTTTCTTCTAACTTCATTGTCGTTTTAAGCATTTATCTATAGTTCATATCCCCTTTCCATTCTCATTCCACATCCTACACATTCACTGATCATCATTCTGTTTTGTCCATTCACCTCCATTTCCCTTTCATAGCAGCAACTCTGTTACTGTCTACCACATCACTCCTTCCATTCCATTATTCCATCATTCATCATTTCCATTCCATGGTCATTTCAGCCAAATATAGAATTCCTTGAAGTTTCATTCATTCAGCAAAAGTTGTTGCAGCAGTCTGCCGAGATGTACCTCATTAGCCAGCTTCCTGTTTTAAGTTTTCTTGACTTTGTTGCCCAATGGATTCAGGCCTGGGATACATGCATACAGCAAAACCGTATACCCTGCGAGCCGATAAGAATGTTGGCATTTTTGCCACATTTTTTTGATTGTTGATTATTCATGCATAAGATGTTGAAATTCTAACTCCTCTACAGCTTTTGATGCAAAAAACACCTAAGTCTGAAGGCTGTCGCGAAATCACGACAAAAAAGCAGCATGAAGAGCAAATTCAAAAACCGTCGCGATATCGCGACATGTCGCGTTATCGCGGGTCGATTGAGGAGAGAGAAATCAAATGCAAAAGTTGCACGATTTCGTGACGTGTCGGAAAATCACGGTCAGCGCAGTCAACGACAGCAGGGGCAAAACCGTCACAATATCGCAACGTGTTGAATTTTCATGGCTTGCGACGGCCAGGGAGCATAAGGTTAGAAATTGTCACGAAATCGTGACATAACTCAGTAGAGGGTGATGGCGACAAAAGACGTCGCGAAATCGTGACGCGTCGCGTTTTATCGGCGTGGGTGGATAGAAAGGCTTAAGGCGTAAATACGTCGCGTTTTCGTGACATCAGTGGGATGAAGCCAAGCAAAGAGAAGGATGTAGCGAAATCACTACGTGTTGTGTGGTCGCGGTTCAGGTGGATGAAAAAAGTTAAAGGCATGAACAGCGTCGTGATTTTGTGACACATGAGATGAAGGCACGAAGCAGACGTAGCGAAATCGCAACAGAAAGTGGTAACAGTGGAGAATGCAAGCAAACGTAGCAACATCGCGATAGTGAGCAAGAAAGGCTTAAGGCAAAAAATGGTAGCGATTTCGCGACATTTGCAGGATGGAGTTGAGCAAGGCAAAAAATGGTAGCAATTTCACGACATTGTTGAGGCTAAGGGCAAGAAAGAAGTTGGTGTTGCGATTTCACGACATTCATGGAGATAGAGCCTAGCAACAAGAAACGTAGCGTTTTTACGACACATTTGCAAGATGGAGCCAAGCAAGATGCAGATGTCATGAAATCTCGACAAGAAGTGGTAATAGTGGAGAACGCAGAGTTGGTGTAGCAAAATCATGACATAGTGGAACGAAGGGGCCAAGTGCAGGAAGTGGTAGCGATTTCACGACTTGTAGTAGGACCGTACAGCGTGCATAAAATACGTAGCGAAATCCTGACATGTCGCGTTTTCGTGACTTAGAAGAGAAGAGGGAGACAGGCCACGAGAAAAATTATCAAGTTCTCTGCATGAATAAGAGATTTGACTTCAGAGTTTGCCAGGAATTTTGTGTGTGATTTCCTTCTCTTTTATGCATTTGTCGTTACGCTCATGTTTCTCATCTGCTATGAGATTTAAATTCTGCATCTGAGTTTGAATGTTTCTGGTGAGAAAGTGAGTTCTGGAATGTGATCCTGGGAAGTTGTCTGCACAAGGTTGTAAGTGAACTATGTTAATATCTTTTGTTATATGTTTTTTATATGCTTGAAATAGATTCCTGCTGTTGATCTGTCTGTCCCCAATTTTACAAATTCGGCCTGTGGCCATATTTCCCATCTCTTTCTATTTTTATAATTTCTTATCTGCAACTTTTATCTGAAACCAAGCTTAGATTAGTATGATAACCAGCCCTCTCTAGAGATTGGCTCGGGAGACATTTCTTTCTCTCAGTCTTTCAATGTTGGCTGGGTCTAGGGTGCATAGAAGTAGAAAATCCTTTTCTATGGTAGATTCGTGACCAACACCGCCCTAGAAGCTGCCACACAGATCTTCGCACAGTCTGCCCCTATAACCACCATGCCACAATTATTTTAAACCTTTTACGCCACTGAAAACACCAGGAAAGGGACAAGCGTTCAGTTAGGTGAGGCCCAAGATTTTAACCTTGGACCTCCGCCCCCCTTATGGGGTTTGGATGAACCAATTGGTCTACACCTCGGACCTAATTTAACCATTTTGAAAGAGGATGGTTTCAATTGATTGTTAACTTATCCTATAAGCTAGCTCATCCACAAGTGCATAGTGGTCTCTACAAAAGAAGGTTGTTAATTTGATAAACATGTCACCACTTGTAAGGTATACTCCATTGTCAGTCAAGTGTCTATAGCTCTGATGGATATTTACCCCGTGATTTTTGATATAGACCTAAGGACCTTAGGGATTCAATATTTTTGAATGATAATAATCTTTTGAATTATGTTCCATTAGTAGTGCTCTTTTTGGAGCATTGAATTTTATTTTCTACCCACTCTCTTTATCTTTTTGTAGCTTGTCCTTTTTTCGATCCTCAAGCTTTGATTTAAATCATGCAAATGATAGGATGAGTGAGGTGATTTTTGCTAGGCAGCCAGTATATGTACAATGTTGCCAATTTTATTCTCAAAATTTTCTTAATGTGTGAGATGTGCGAGTTGATCCATGAAAGAGTGCAATTTAACCAAGATAAGCTTTTTAAATGCTTTAGAAACTGCCAACTTTAGATTGTGGTTGATTGAAATAACTGTATATGGGTAAATATCACAAAAGCATTTCAACAATCTAGTCTCATGAAAATGGTATTGGGCACCAAAACTATTTTGCTAGCAAGTGCATTTTTAATTATTCTTGTATGGTATTAATAATGGATATGTATAGATATGGATATGAACATAATCTATATGCATGCAAAAATGCATGAATATCCAATGAATGATGTAGTGAATGGTATGATGTTGCAATGGATGAAGGATGTAATATTTATACAAGGTTACCCCAGGATAAAAACTAATGGAATGAGATGATGGAATTAGTGAGGAGGATATGATATGAGTATAGAAGAAAAGAAGAATAAGAACTAGGAGAAGAGAAGAAAATAAATATAAGGGGAGGAGATGAAACCAATCAAAGGTATGTAGTCACTTGAAGTGTGACCATACAACATTAACAAGTAACAAGAAGAAGGGGGAGAGGGAGGAGAAAGGTATGTAGTCGCTTGAAGCATGACCATTAAACATTCATCAAAGAATAAAAGAGAGAAGAAAAAAAAGAAATGATGTAAAGAACATTGTGATTAAATGCAATTTGATAAAACATCATAGAGTGCGGATTATGTGTGTGTTGCTATTTTTGTTGTTTTTTAATGTGTAACTGTGATGTATATACAAAGAATGAAGAGCCACAATGCCAACGTTTAGGTGTAAAATGCTTGGAGATGAATAATATTAATGGGCTCAAGGTTAGAAAGACATTAAATATTGGTAAGATAATATGCCCGAAAACCAAATTTATCGGTAACGATGTAAGGACCCAACCAATTAGCTGTAAATTTATCACGAAGATGGTGCAGTTGGCTAGTAATCTATTGATTCTCTTTAAGTATTAGTACCCCGATTTGAAATTCATATTGATGCACCTTAGAATTGTAGGCATTTCAGAGGTGATCTTGATAGACATGTGTATGTTTAATGGAATGGATGCAGCATTCATCCATAAGGGTCAAATGGTCTAATCTAGTTTGATGAGCAATGTCATCATCAATGAATTCTTACATAGAGACCCATCATGATGTAATTTTGAGCTCCAAAGGCATGATGGATTCAATTCCATATACAAGAGAAAATGAGGTTGCCCTAGTTGGAGTATGAATGCTTGTGTGATAGGCCCATAAGACCAGTAGCATTTGATTATGCCAATCGCGGTATGATTCTGCAATAGTCTTTCAAAGAATGGTGCAAATAGTCTTGTTTATAGCTTTAGCATGGCCATTACCCTAGGGTAGTATGGGGTAAGTAAGCTATGTTGAATATGGAATTTCTCACATAATACATGAACATTCTTTTTCTTGAATGGTGTACCATTATCAGAGATGATATTGGATGGAATTCCAAAGTGACAGATAATGTGTTGAGAGATAAAGTCAATGATTTTGGGACCTATAATTTGCACTAGAGGTATGGCTTCAACCCATTTTATGAAGTATTATGTTGCAGTGATGATGAATTTATGATTACTATATGAGGTGGGTGTAATTTTACAAATAAGATCCAAACCCCATTGTGAAAAGGACCATTGAATGGGTTACAGGGCCTGAGAAGGCAAATGCATGAGATTATCATGGTGTTGGTATTTGACACACTTTTTAATGTATTCACAATAGTTGTGCTCCATTGTGGGCCAATAGTAGCCCTTTATAGAATGCATTTGGTAATAGTCATGCCACTAAAATTTCCACCATAAGTACCATCATGAGCTTCTTGGATAACATGTTGGGCCTTGTGTGGTTCAAGACAATATAGGAGGATGCCATCGTGACTACGCTTGTAAAGGATATCTCCCAAAAATGTGTAGCAAATTTCTCACTACTTGAAAGCTCATTTATGAGTGTGATTCAAATCCACTAGGAGGATACCAAGCTTTATATAATATTTGACCTAGCAGAACCATGGGTTGTGGGGCTCAAATTGTATAATATGGATGCCATCATCATGAGAAGGTGGGATGCTGGAAATGGTAGAATGGAAAAGGGTGTGAATGGACATGTGAGTTGTGTCTAAACATGGGTTTTATGGGATGAGTGAACCTAGAGAAGCCATAGTGTCAACAAAATTATTTGTGGAGCGTGGAGTAGCAGTGATGTCATACCACTCAAATTGAGCAAGTAAGTGTTCGATGACTTGCTTATACTATTGAAATATGGGGAAACAACATATTCTCCCTTAATTTGATTTACAATGAGAAGAGAGTCACCAAAAATATCTAGACATCTAATGTACATGGAAATTACTTGCTTAAGACCGATAATAAGAGCTTCGTATTCGACATTATTGTTGTTGCAAGGAAATCCTAACTTGAAGGAAAAGGGAGGGTCTCCCCTATGGTATAAAGAAGACTATGCTTGCACCCCCTCCATGCTTGCAATGAGATCCATTGAAAAAGAGGGTTCAATCAATGGTTGACTCAAGTTCTACAGGTTCCTCAACTTTAGTAGTATAGAACACAAAATCGTCAAGAAGCTAAATGAGTAGCGGTGTATCGCTCGATAAAGGTGCTTCAGCTAGCTAATTAGCAATGACTTGGCCTTTGATGGATTTTTGACTAATGAAATCAAGATCAAATTCTGTGAGAAGCATAATCTATTTGGTCATATGACTATTATGGTAGCTCTTACCCATCATGTAACAAAGTGGAATATTGTAGGCTACCACATAAGTAGTGTGATTGATCATGTAATGTCATAATTGTTGTGTGGCAAAGACAATGGTAAGGCAAAGATTTTCCATGTAAGCATAGCGTATCATAACTTACCAATGCATGACTAATATAGTATACAATATGTTCATGGTTTATCTCATTATTTTGGGTGATAAGTATGTCTAATACAAAATCAGTAGCAGATATGTACAGATGAAAAGGTGAATCGAGATGGGGCAGCGATATAATCGATGGAGATGTAAGGTAAGATATGATGGCATTGAAAGCAACTTGACACTAATTATCCCATTTGAAAGGAACCCCCTTTTGAAGGAGATGATTGAATGACTGACACTTATCAAAGAGTTGGGAGACAAATCATTGAATAGACTAGATTTTTCTCTACAAGTTGTGTAGTTGTTTAAGATTCGAATGGGGAGACATATCGATGATAGCCTTGAATTTTTTAGGATCAACCTCGATGCCACGTTGTGAGACAATATAACCTAATATTTTACTTGAGGTAACACCAAAGACTCATTTTTTTGGATTTAATCACACGTTATATTCCATGAGGTCATCGAAGATTTGGCGTAGGTCCTTGAGATGTTGGTCGCACATTTTAGAATTAGCAATAAGATTGTCAACATAGTATTCGATAGTTTTATGTATGAAGTCATGAAAGATGTATGTCATTGCACGTTGATAGGTTGCCCCAGTATTTTTGAGACTAAAGGGCATGATATTGTAACAAAATATTCCCAAGGGGATAGTGAAAGATGTTTTATATTGTTTGTTCGGGTTGACATGAATTTGATTGTAGGCTAGAAAAAGCATCCATGAGTGATAGCATTTCATGCCCTACTATGGCATAGACCAATGTGTTGATATTAGGGAGTGGAAAAGTTTCCTTGGGATAATCTCTGTTAAGATTCATAAAATTAGTGTATATGAGGATAACCCCTTGGGTTTTTTGATGGGAACCATGTTTGAAACCCACTCAAGGTAATTGATTGGCTATATGAACTAGACATCAAGAAGTTTTTGTAACTCCTCTTTAACCATTACAAAAATGGTGGGATGCATTCAACGCAACTTTTATCTGATAGGTTTGGCATTATCATCCAAGACCAAGTTGTGGATAACTAATGAAGGATCAAGGTCAAGCATGTTTGTTTAGGACCATGCAAACACCTTTATGTACTTATAGAGAAAAGTTGTGAAGAGAACGTATTTATCAGCAGAAAGACTAGCTGCAAGGTGGAAAATATGGGGGTGATCAGGATCGTCACCAATGTCAACATCAATGGTGTCCTTGATAAGCATGTGAGAACCATCATGGAGTTGAGCAGACATTTTTTTTTTTATTTGTGGAAAACATCCCAAAAGGGATGCCACTTTCGGGTAAGACCCAAGGAGGCAGGGGTATCCATTCCGCCAAAAACGCCCAGGACTCCGGACCTGGCCTACCACCTTTGACACACTCAAGGAGCAAACAAACACACAAACCCAATTAAAAATAAGCAGATAACAACAAAAATAATAAAATAAAATAAAAACATGCTCCTTGAGTGTGTCAAAAACAAAAGCACAACCAAACACACACAATAAGATAAAAGAAACCACAACACAAACCACATAGAAAAACACAAGAAACACATAACAAAACACAAACAAGACAAAAACAACATAACACTACAAAGACATAACCCAAAAAAAAACAAGAAAAATAAACACAACCAAAACCTAAAAAATTAAAAAATAAAACAAAAATAAAAATAAAAAACAACCAACAACAGACAATAAAAAAAAACAAAAAATATAGAAAACACTCACACATAAAAACACGAAATAACACAAACAAAGAGAAACCCAAGAACAAGAACGAAAAAAACACAAGAACAATAACAAAAAACATAAAAAAAACAAAACAACAAAAACACAAGAACAACAAAAACAACACAAAGAACACAAAAACAAAACAAAATAAAAACCCACCCACCTTAAAAAACTAAACAAAAAAACAAAAAGGAAAAAGAAATAAAAAATGAACAAAACAAAGACCTATCTAGACCGAAGACTATTAAGGCAAGAATCAACAGAGGAAACAAAATAAAGAATAGAATGAGCTAGGGAACTAAAAAAAACTGAATGAACCAAAGAGAAGCAAAAAAAACAAGAAGAAACTAGGTACCTTCAGAACTGGAGCCATCCAAAGAAATGATAGAAAGAAGAGCTTCCCTAATTTGAGAAGCCCACCATATAGGAGGGTGGCCATAACAAGTAAGATCACCTTTGTCCAAAGCCCAATTAGCTAAAGCATCAACACTCTTGTTTTGATCTCTCGACCACATGATTGTAATCAACTTTCAAAAATCCCATCTGGATTAACCGAATCTTCTCAATAATTCTTTTTATTCTCCAATCCACCTTATGATTCTTAGAAGGATTCTTCAAGAGATTAATCATAAGTTGAGAGTCGACTCAACTAACACCTTTTCCCATCCAACCTTAGTAGCCTCCTCAAGACCTCTCGAGGATACCATACCCCTCAAAAGGGTTATTGGAAAGAATACCCAAATTCTCAACAAAAGTAAAAACCAGGGAGCCATCCGAAAGTCTACCAATTCCTCCCACACCGGCTTTTCCAGGGTTCCCTCTAGAGGCTCCATCAGTATTGACTTTTCCAAAATCCTTAGGAGGAGGTTGCCAATTTCTATTCCTATCCAATTTACTAATACTCACATTCCCTTTAAGATGGTTGCCCTTAGAAGGTTTAATATTCAATCTTTGCATCACTTGATCCCATATTTGGTGGGAGTTTTGGGGGTGATTAAGGAGATGATGGACCGATTCAACTAAGTTGGCTATGGTCTTTTGCCAAATATAGTGAATATCCTTACTATCTTGATTAAAAATTTGGTTGTTCCTTTCATTCCAAATATTCCAAAGAAGAATGGTAGAACCCATCCAAACTAACTGCCTAATAAAATGATCAACACCCTCTTGATTAGGCCAATCCCTCCAAAGTTGTTCAAAAGTAAAAAAATTGGACCACTGTAAGCCAAGTAAAGTGGCCATTCTCCTCCACAGCTTAGAGGCTAAAGTACACTCAATAAAAATATGGTTGATATTTTCTACATTCTCTTCACACATTTCACATCTAAAAGGGCCATGAAAACCACGCTTCATAAGTTGCTCACCAGAAGCACCCTACGATGCAATAAAAGCCAATTAAAGAACCTCACCTTAGGCCAGAGCTTTTGAGCCCACAATTGAGAAAATATGTCGAAGAATGGTTGGGATTATTATGGCATAAGGTCAAATAACCTTGAGCAACCGAATACTCACCCTTAGTAGTGTTGTTCCATCCAAAACAATCTTTTTCATGGGACCAAGAGAGGGATCTCATATGAAGGATGCCTTGGATATCTTGTCTTTGCCTTTCTCGGGATTTGAATAGGCCAGCCCTCAATAGGGATCCAATATCTACCAACCTTTGAATTACCAGGATGGTACCGACAATAATTAGCCACCTTTATCCAATTAGCTCGGTGAAGCTCCTCCATCCAAGGCCTCCAATCGAGAAACTGAGTTATCAAAGGCTTGTGACCATCCCAAGAATCTGTCCAAAAATTTGCATGTTGACCATTATGAATGATCCAAAATAATTTTTTCTTTATCAAATCCTCACCAGCCTTAAGAACCTGCTAAAATGGGAGAACCTTTGGTAGGAAGTTGATAGCGAACAAGGTCTTCAGGACTTTTGTTCTCAATATATTTAGCACGGAGATTATTGGCCCAAAGAGCATTGGGGTTATGCAACATCCTCCAATATAATTTAGCAGCTAAAGCTTTGTTGTTATTAATTGAAGACCGTAAACCTAACCCCCCTTCACTCTTAGGAAGACATAAAGTATCCCATTTCACCAAGGCCCATTTTCTTTTCTCCTTAGTACCACTCCAAAGGAAACGATGACTGATTTGATCCAATTCTCGAAGAACATCCTTTGGAATATTCAAAATGGAAGAAACATAAATAGGAATAGCTTGAAGGACTGATTTTACCAAGGTGATTCTACCCCCATAAGAAAGCCACTTGTTGGTCCACTTTCCAATTTTCTTCTTGACTTTGTCCAACAACCAATTCCAATATTTATTTTTCTGCCTTTGAATATTTATGGGAATACCTAAATAAGTGATTGGAAGAGAGGTCTTCTTATATCTTAGCTTATCCAAGACCATGGATTCCTCGTCTAGCAGAGCAGTGAAAGAAAATAACTTTAGATTTGTCTTCATTGATCAACTGCCCAGGAGCCTTAGAAAAATAGCTAATGATTTGCTTAATATTAGAAGCTTCCTTAACTGTAGCTTTACCTAAAATAGTAGAGTCATCCACAAATTGAAGATGAGAGATAGGTCTAGCTCCATGAGCAATGGTAACTCCCTCAAGGGTTTTGTTTTCCCTCTTTTGGTTATAGTCCTACCCAAGCATTCAAGAAGAATGATGAATAAATAAGGGGATAGCGGGTCACCTTGCCTAATACATCTAAAAGCTGGGAAAGACCGAGAAGGCCTGCCATTGATAAGAACTAAGTAGGAAACTCGAAGAGATACATCCCATAATCCAATCCATCCAATCCTTAGAGAAACCAAATTGCCTCAAAACTTTGATAAGGAAGTGCCAATCCACTCGTCATAAGCTTTGGATAAGTCTAACCGAATGAACATGGAAGGAGAATTTTGCATATCCATGGAATGGATGGCTTCCCGAGCAAGAACTATCTCATCTACTATTTGACGTCCTTCCACATAACCCCCTTGCTCGGGGAAATAATCTTATGCAAAAGAGGCTTCAACCTTTCTCGCCATGATTTTAGTAATGATTTTGAGAAGAACATTACATAAAGCAATAGGTCTAAAAGCTGAGATATGATCAACCTCTTGAGCTTTTGGAACAAGAGTAATATAAGTTTTATTGATAACCTTCAAAATTTCTTTGGCTTTCCTGGCTTCTTCCACCACCTCTAATAAATCAACATGAAGGATATCCCATAACTCTTGGTAGAACTCAATAGGAAAACCATCAGTTCTTGGGGTTTTCCCTTTTTGCATTTTAAAAACTACTTGTTGAAGCTCATTGATAGTAACAGGAGCAATCAAAATAGAGTTCTCCTCATAAGTGATAAGAGAAGGGATTGCTTGAAGAACATTATATTGTGAAGCCGAGTCAAGGGGAGTAGCAAGAAAAATATTGGAAAAGTAATCAACAACAATAGAGTTCATGCCATCCCAAGTATAAACAACATCTCCATAATCTGATTTTAAGGAAGAAATAAAGTTGTGAGATCTTCGAGCTAGAAGAGATTTGTGGAAAAATTTGTGTTTCGATCTCCTTCTTTGAGCCATTGAATTCTAGATTTTTGCTTCCATAAGATTTCTTCTCTTTTTTCCCATTCCTCTAACTGAGTTGTGAGTTTAATTTCATTTGCCCTTCTCTTCTCTGTGAGGCCATCTAAACGGATTTTCTTATTCAAATTTTCAAGATGAGCAATAACTTCATGTTTTTTTTATGAACATCCCCAAACTCTTTCCAGCTCCAAGTCTTGATTTTGGATTTAATGTATTGCAGTCTTTTGACAAAACAGAACATCTTAGTCCCATGCCTAGGTTTACCTTCCTTCCACCATTGTTGCACATGAGGTCTGAAGGAAATGTCTCTAAGCCACATTAATTGAAAACGAAAAGGAGAGAAACTCACATTGGTTTTCCACATTTCCACCATGACCGGCCAATGATCCGAACCAACATTATTAAGAGTCTTCACTTTAGGAATGTGACCATGGATTAAGAAATTTTCAGAGAGCAAAACCTATCCAATCTCTCCATTATACAAGCTAAGCCTTGCCTTCGTTAGACCAAGTCATAAGGCCATTATCTCAGTTGGATATCCACAAGATGGAGGTTTGCAATATATTCGCTCATGAGGTCAATGCTTTTGTCCAAATTTCTATTTCCCCCTTTTCTCATCCAGAGAGAGGATGGTATTGAAATCTCCTCCGATCAAGATCCAAGCTTTAGGAAAATGAGAGATAATATGAGTAATATCCTTCCACTGCCTTCTTTTTTCCTCCAAAGAAGTCGGAGCATAAACAGTAATGCAGAGCATAATCTAGTTGGAATGTCTACTTTGAATAGCTATAGCCAACAAACCCCAACTGCCAACCATATGGTGAATAACTACCTCTTTTGGATCCCAAAGACAAGCAATGCCACCCGAAGTCCCTTGGGAACTGAGGGAAACCACTTTTCCAACTGGCAAATTTTACCGGCAATTAAGTCCATATCCTCCATTGACATCTTAGTTTCTTGAAGGAAAACAAGATGTGGATGATTTACCTGAATCATTCTTCTAATTTCATTTTGTTTTGAAAGACTCCCTTTGAGTCCTCTAATATTCCAAGTGATGATCTTCATTAATACCATGGCTAAAAAAGTTGGGAAGGGCATTAATCTTACCTTCCTCTACAAGCTTTTCACCTTCTTTTACCATATGATATTGATTGGTCTTGCGACCTACTTTTTGATTAGAATCCATCTTCAAATTTTTTTCCCTGTTTCTTGACTTATTCCAATTGAATCGAGATGGCTTCTAACCTTGAAGAATGCTCGTACACACCAAAATTTTACTAGATGGTTCAATAGAGTCTATATTGGGACCTCGCATTATTTGAAGTTTTGACATTTGAAATATTGTTTTTCTTGTGTAAATTTTCTCCTTTTTTTTCTCGTTGAAAACCTTTGATTTGTTGGTTTGTCTCTCGAGTTCTTCCCTTCATATTTAAATTGTGTTTCTAAGATTTCAGTTTCCATTATTTCCTCTTCCTCACTTGGGACATCATTTGTGGAAAGGATTTCAAACATATTAGCAGATGACTTTGATTGATCCTTCATAACTGGTTTTTTCTGAGTGTTCTTCTTCTTAGGTATTTGGAAACCTCGCTAAGTTTATATCTTCTTTCTTTTGATCAAGAATTTTATTTGGGCAAGCACCGGCCAAATGACCATATTCATGGCAAATTCTACAACGAAAAGGAATGTTCTCATAGTCCACTACTTGCTCCCAAGTGTCTTCCCCAAATTGTAATGTGATCTTTTTAGGTAGGGGTTTGTCAAAATCCATTAAAACACAAATCCGAGCATAAATAATATGTTCAAAATTTTGAGTACAATCAGCAATCATCATAAAAGTTCCTAAAGAGTTTCCAATTGAAGAAAAATAGTAGGATTCCAAAATTCAATAGGGAGGCCAAAGAGTCTAACCCACATGGGAGCAATAGAAGGCATCTCTTCTTCGGCTTTAAATTTAGTATGCCAGGGCTTCATGAAAAGCCCTGCCCTTCCAAAAACCAAGG
This sequence comes from Wollemia nobilis, assembly GCA_028583015.1. NCBI lineage: Eukaryota > Viridiplantae > Streptophyta > Pinopsida > Araucariales > Araucariaceae > Wollemia > Wollemia nobilis. The sequence continues at coordinate 201,168 of JAQPPZ010001710.1, forward strand.
ACCCCCTTGAAAAGTTTTCTCTCTATCTTCATTATTAGCAAATAAAACAAGAAAATAACCATTTGGATAAATAGAGATTTGTAACTCACCTTTAGTTTTCCAGATTTTTGCAGCCCAGACTTTGAAAGCGGATAGACTCGGACGAAAACCCACGAACCGACAAATTAGTCCTCTTTTTTCCAAATCTTCAATGCCAGCTTGAATGTTATCCATATCAAGCTTAACAATAGGAGTTCCATCAGCTGCTTTAAGACATCCTGACTCTGTTTTCTTGGGATCAATCTTAGGCATTCTTAGAGGTTTATGGGAAGCCCTAATATTGATATTAGCATTGGGCTGAGGCTGTCCACCACGAAGGGCATCCCTAAAATTCATTTTTGGGACCGAGTCTTCAAAATTCTTACCCTTGATAGGGGTTTTCATAGTAGAATTATTTTGTGGGTGCACCTTAGCACCAGATTCACTTGAGATATGAGCCATTTTTTGATCAACTGCTTGAAACTTGTTTCGTGATCTCTTTAATCCTTGCCCTAGACGTCGTGGAAAGGTATGGTTTTCACTTTTCTTTTGTGCAGCAAATTGGAAGCCGTTGTCACTCAAGTTCAGAGTATGATCTGTTGAAAGACAAATTTCTAACCCATATTGTATCCCTTGCAACATTTCCTGCTAAAATATTGAGAATAAACCACAAAAATATTGGCCGCTAGGGCCCGAAGGCCCTAAAACCAACCTCTGGAGCCGCTTGCACTCAACCCGGATGAAACCCTCGCATAGCCGCTTGCCAAATATGTCATTCACACATAGGGATGCGCTAGGATCTGTGTTGCTCCAAATGATATGAAAATTGGTGGAGACGTTCTAGGGTTTTTCAGGCATCTACCCTCAAAATTTTAGCTCAATCCGAGTCCGGATGAGTGAGATATGACCGAAACGAGTTCGGCAGTTTGGGCAGTCCTGCGAAAAACGTCTCCCTTCCAAAAAATCAGAGTTGAGCAGACATTGGGATGAGGTGAAGATCATCAATGACATCAAGAAGTTGAAATTCATTATCTAGATAAAAATTTGTATGATTAATCCAAGGTAAGTGGGGTGGAATAGAAGGCAAATGTGCATTAGTGGACCGCAGTAATTGAGGCAACGATAAGAACTTGTTGGGCAATGGTGTGGTTGAAATGTTATCAAAATCAACAAAATCAATAGTAGGTGGTGGGATGTAATTGGGATTATTTGGATAGCGAAGTGGGGTGTATAATTCAATAGAAATCATGTTAACAGTCACGTTGGATGTAGTAGATGTCAGATATGATGGTGGAAAGCAATAAAAATATGATGAGGATGAATTTAAAAATGGTTGATTGAGACCAAGAAGCAAAACCATAGGTGAGGAAGGAGAAGAAGAGCGGGAGTTACGGGCATACGATCACATGTGAAAAGGCATGGAGTAGCTAGTGGTGGTGAATACAGGATAATAACTAGAAAATATGGATCGAGTGATAGCTTAGTAAATTGATCAACAAGAGATTCAGCCTCATAGGAATGAGGGTCCACACGCAGTGGAGATGAATGAAATAAAGTGGATGGAATATCAATTGTAGATTGACGGGATGAACAATCGATAGGAAAATTGAGCTCAAATTCATCATCAGAAAGGACCTTGAGAGGATCAAGATTGAGATGATGAAAATTATCCTCAAGGGTGTTGATTGTTATAGTATGGTTAAAAATTCCAGATCAGTATGTAGGCTTCTGTAAAGGAGGATGTACACCCTTGTTTGTATATCCCTAGTCCATAATCGTGCTAGTTGTAATGACAAATATAGTTCCAAGAAAAATTAGGATTTGACATATGATCAAGATTGTTGTAAAATTTAGTTTGTGGTGGTGGAGGTGTTGGAGGTTCCATAGATAAGTCAAATCCCCCATATATGAAATTTGTGCAATTATTAGGTAGACCCAAAGGAACAACTACCCCAACAGTCAAGGGCAAAGCATGTAGTCGATCAAATTCATGGGTGGACTAGATGGTGGGTGAGATAACTCGAGCATTGTGTATGCCATACTCGTTAGGACCAGGTATGGTCATGAGTATAGAGACATGAGGAGGGGCCTAATGCTCAGGTTGGGGGAAGAATTCCCTAGGTGGCGAAGATTGTAATGGTATTGATGCAGGTGGAGGAGAAGGTGAAGCAAATGAATCAGGAGGATTTGATTGAGCCAATTAGTCATCAATTTGAGTGGCACGACGTGTCAATTCATATCATTCAATAGGTGTTCCCGTGATGGGATGGTTTACATGTGTGAACTGAGAGGTTGGAATAGAAGATGTGGCTGGTGTGGTAGGGATGACTTGTGACCAAAAATAATGAGGCACAAAGTGATGGGAAGATGTATATGGGGTAGGAAGAATAGGAGGTGTGGTATAAGATGAAGCCAGTGAGGGCACAACTGAAAAGATGAATGGGGAGAATGGTACATGGGAAGAAGATAAAGGAATGTGTGAAAATGTTAGAGTGGTAGAATCACCAGTAATCGAAGGTGGATGTGAGGAAGATGAGGATATGTCACTTAAATCAAGTGTGGGATGTGAATATGAGGATGATGGAAAGGTGGCATCAAAATATTATCATGGAGTGGGAGCAAACTGTGTGGATGATAGGGGTGGACCTGGTGGAAGAGCGAAAATATTATAGAATTTGAATGGGTCATCATTAGTAGGTATGTAGTGGACCAATCCATTGTAAACATATTTTATACAATGATGTAGCATGGAAGGGACACACTGCATGTCCTGAATCCATGGGCATCCCAAAAGAATATTGTACTACATCTCTCCTTCAATGATGTGGAAGAGAGTGGAAATGGTTTTGGCACCGACCTGAATGAAGAGGATAATGGTGCCTACGGTAGGGTGCATAAAGCCATCAAAGGCTCGAAGTTCCATAGAAGGAGTAGCAAGATGAGTAGGAGGGAGGTGAAGATGACCAAGGGCAATGATAGAGATGATACTAATGTATGAGACTGTATCAATGAGAACATACTTATAAGTGATAAAATTGATGGAAGCTTGGATATGTAAAGGAGGATCTGCCCCCTCGCCTACAACTTCAATAATCTTGTGGTCATGGAAGCTGATAGAAGGTTGTAAGCATATCTAAACATTGCCAATAAAGTTGGTAAAGGTATTAGTATCATGGTTCTCAAGATCAAGATAACGAAGAATAGAATTAAAGGCCTCACGATGAGGTTGGGATTGATGTAGAATGTCATAGATGGATAACCTTGTAGGGACAGTGCGGAGTTGATATAAAAGGCTACTATGAATAGTTATGATATTATATGGTATGACAATAGGAGTGGGTGGAGGAATTGGGGGATTAGAAGAAGGTGATGGAAGATAAGTAGAAGGACATTGGGCTTCAGCAGGAGGTGGGTAGTGTTTGTTACAGGTAGCAATGTTGATCATACCCAAAAATCCCTGTTGAAAAGGACCATGATTGACATGATTGATCTATCGAGGATTGGATTGAGCATTAGACCCCCATGTTCAGGAAATGGATTTTGATATCCTCAAATTTTGATTTTGTGGTGCAAGGGGATTAGATACCTAAATGGCACCACAGTCAATTAGATCTTGAACGGTGTGGTGAAAGATGTGATAAGAAACAAGTGGGTGGCCACATTAGTGATGAAAATCACAGAATGCCTATGGATTGTGGTCCCACGAGAGGAGATGATTAGGATCATCAAGTCTGATATCAGGAAAATAGATAAGGCCCCCATTGAATAAATGGTGGAATAAAGTGAGCATGGGTTTAGAAAAAGGTGTCCAATTGTGTTATGGACAAGGAGGGTAAGGGTTACACTCCTAAAATGGCTTAGAAGGTGGAGGTGGGTCAGTTTGGTGTGGAGATTGTGGTGGTTGGGGTGGTGCTGATTATGGTGATGAAGATGAAGTGAGTAGCACCTGATTGGTTTGAGGTGGTTTGGAAGTGGTTGGAATGTATGGATTTTTATTGTAGCAGAAGTTGAAGGGATAAGGTTGTTTTGGATGAAGCTTCATCTTGCCTGTATGGACTTTGATATCCTCGATAACCTTGGATTGAACAATAGCCTTCTCATATGTGCGACTCTGATGGATTTACAAAGTGAGATATTTGTTTATGGCAACTTTTGGTGAACAGTTTGACAATTTTTTTAGGTGGGATGGTAAAAGAAAGATCATGAATGACAACCCTCCATCGAGAGATAAAATCAGTAATAGGCTCATCATCAAACTGGTGTAAAGCATATACATATGACAATATCATCTTGGTTTTGATATTGATATAAAAATGTTTGAGAAATATATTGACCAACTGTTCAAATTTGAAAAGGTTGCGACGAGGCAAATGGTTGTACCAATCTAACACTTGACCACCAAGAGAAAGTAGAAATGTGCAAAGCATGAAGGGATCAGTACCATGAAGTTGGTAACAAGTGAAGTGATAATTGTTAAGGAGCTCTTTGGGATGTTCTTTACTTTTAAATTTGTTAAATTTAAGGATCTAAAATTGGTAAGGATAAGGATGCATAGGAATAGACTGATGAATCGGTTTATTGCACAACTCATCATAGGTGGGATTTTGGGGCCCATAACCAGTTGTGTGCAAATCCAAATTTTTGATTTGTTCATGCATAGCTTGTAGTTCACTAGAGAGTACCATTTTAGTATCTAGTGGGGATGGAAATGGATGCGAATAAGGTGGATGAAGTGGTTGCAATGATGCCTATGAATAAGCCAAATGGGGTGGATATTGCAGTTGTTGCTCTTCCCATTGATTATAGTAAGTAGCTTGTTGTGGATCAGGTGCTAACATGGATTGATATTGTGGGAGAGGAACCTAAGATGGATGCGATGAATTGTATGAATATTGTGCTGCAGTTTGTTGTTGTTGATCATGGTACACAAGAATTTGTTGATCGAGCATGGATTCTTGCTAGTGTTATGCATGATAGAAAGTTAGCTATGATTGGATGGTGGTAGTGGAGGACCAAGTAGGCAGTAAAGTGAATAAAGTAGGTGGTGTCGAAGATGGTGGTGGAAGATATGAGGGTGTAGTGAAATAAAATTAACTAGAGGATGGAGCGGTAACCAATAAGAGATGAGGTGGCATGGAAGGAGTAGAAAGGGAAGATTTGGGATAGGTTGAATAACATGGTGGATTGGCAAGATATGAGGGGTAATTTGGATTATATGAAGAAAGAGGAGTGGATTGCGATGACCAAAAAGGAGAAGGTGGAGGTAGGTAGAAAGAGGAGGATGATGCCAATGGAGAACAGTATGATTATGATGGTGGAAAGCTGGATAGAAAAGTTGTACCGAACTATGGAATGAACAAGGGTGGCTACTACGATGGAATAAATTAATGTTGTTGGAATTGTTGGGATGGAGGTTGTTGATATTGTGGTGGTATTTGATAGTATTGAGGTGGAATTTGAAAATATTATGGCGAAAGTGATGATGATGGATAAGATGGAGGTTTTGAATGTTGTGGAGTTTATTGTGGGCATGATATTTGGGAAGAATAATATGGAGGTGGAGTGGAAGAAGGGGGTGTGAAAATCATACCTACTATTTGTATAGTAGTGACAACATCAGGGATGATTTAAGACAGGGTTATGCATAAGGGGTCGACCCCAAAATATATTTATAAAAATTTGGCAAATCGGTTTCAAAATCCAGGTGAATAGTTTCGAAACACATGTAGAAGGTTCACTATTATTAGGGGAAATGTTGAAAATTTAAACTTAAAATGGTCAAATTATTATAAAATTGGGGCGAATCGACCAAAAAAAAATTTCATCCAGAATTTTTGGCTAATGGACCCTGGTCAAGGGTCTTAAATATTAGCCAATTCCAAATTTTGAAATACCTAATTTTAGCCAATTTTGTGAAAATAGCCACTATGCATAACCCTGATTTTAGAGATGACAATGTTATAGTCATCCCCAAGAGTAGATGAGAGGATTTCTATAGAAAGGTATGATTTGTATATGGGGATGGAGGTGGAGTGGGCTCATCAAAAATTATGGTGGGGATAGGCCTACCTAGTGTAATGTAGACGACATGCTTGCAATAAGTTGATGGTGGATTGGAGGGGGAGAGATCATCTGGAGATTTGTTCTCATAGGTCTCATCCTCCTTCTAGGTTGGAGTGGAAGATGCGACATGGGATATGAGAATTGCCTTAGGTGTGTGTGACCTGGTTAGCAAATCAGGTGGAGCTACAAAGGTAACTCAGACTTATAAGGTAGATCATTGGTCTAGGAGGAAAAGGTACCGACAACCATGACAGTTTGACGAGCAACCTCAATGGCACAACAGAGAGCCTCACACATCTGACTATGCATAACTGGCATGATGATGTGTGTGCTAGTGAAGGAATAATCAAAAGGTGTGATATTTGGTCTTTGGAAAGCTCTGTGACTAGTTTTGACACTTACTATTTTAGAAAACACAGGTTTATATGATAGGGTGTAAACTTTTTTGTAATCAAAAGTTCACACAGCAGGGTGTAAACCTCAATAAAATAGACGTAGAGGGAGGATTTTTGTTGTGTGGGATATCTCTATGCTATGTGAAAAATCTTGTTCTATTATGTGACTTGAAAGATAGGTTCACACGATGGGGTGCAAACTTTTCTATACCTGGAAGTTTGCATAGGGGGTGCAAACATAGAGAAAATAGAAAAGGAGGGTGAATTTCTGCTGTGATGAATCTTTGTGTGTTGTGTCAATTACTATGCAGTTTTATAGCCTAGAATCTAGGTTCGCATGATGAGGTATGAATTTATCTAAACCTGGAAGTTCCAACATGGGAGTGCAAACCACCTGAAAATAGAATATGCAATGCTGCATGAAAGTGAAATTGTGGAACAACCAAGCAAGTTATGAGAAATTTTGATATGTTGTTGTAACCACTTTTTGTGACTCAATAATAAGCAAATGTTTTTGGATTTTTTTGTGTTTTGATGAGAGTATTATATCCGTCCTAAGAAAAAACCATAGGAATGGGTGAATTCTACTTGAAATAGGTATGTCGTAGCATAGAACCTCCTACAACACCCAAAGGTATGCATAATAGAACTATGTTTCCAACGGGCGAGTGGCAACCTAAATGGAATCTGGTATAGTAAAATGGTATCCAAAGGAGGGAGACTCAAGATGCTCAAATGAGTCAATATACTCTCACAAAGAGAGGTCACATTGTCAATGTGTTGCTACCAACATACCCATGCTTTCGCTTAACCCTCACATTTAAGGCATACATAGTAACGATCAGTTGTGCCCACTAATTATTTTTAAAAGCCCTATGGTAAAGGGGATTTCTAAAACTACCCACTTCAAAGGTACCTTATAGTGATTAAATTTGGATAACCAACACTTGAAAGTGGGGGATCACCCAAGGATTAAGGTCGATCGACCACTCCTAGGGGGCTACTATGGTGATTAAATGAGGGGTGAGCTGGTGAAAGGAGATGAAATCCAATATCACCTATATCAAGTGGGGATTGGTGATGAAATCCAACTCTTACACTGTGAATATCACATGAGTATGTGGATGTGTGTTCTATGCAAACAATTTTAGAAGCAAAGCTACCCTAAATACCTTTTTGAAATTGAAATCTAGATTAATGTGCTTTTTTGAATTGAAATCTAATCTAATATGCCTTTTAAAAAAAATGACTAGAAAAGAACCTAGATTAAATGCTTCCTCATAAAATCAAGTTAATCTAATGCTTTTGGAAATACAGACAGGAAAGGAAATGTGTTTTGAAATAAATCTAGCCTAAGGACTTCCTCACAAAACCAAATTAATCTAGGGCTTTGAAATAAGGACTGAATGGAAATGCTTTTGGAAACAAATCTAGACTAACATGCGTCCTCATGAAATCAAGTTAATCTAATGCTTTTGGAAAACAAAAACTGAAATGAAATGCTTGTGAAAGGAAAATCTAGACTAGAAAACCTTTTGAAAGCTAACTAAAATGATAAAAGTGCATGCAACAAGTAAATTTGAACCCAAGCGATGATGTGATCTCAAAACCTCAAAAATTAACAAAGTATTAGAAATATACCTGTGTCCAAGCAGTTGCATAATCCTCTGTTTACCTTTGTGGAGAAAATTTGTGCCAGTTTGATAAGTTTGCACCCCGAGGTGCGAACCTGTCTTCTACTAGAAGTTTGTACAAGGGCATGCGAACCTGGAACTGTGAGTTGGTTCAACTTGGTTTGTGATTTTGATGAATGAGTTTCAGTTTTTTGGTGGTCCTAACACAATTTCCTACATAGAAAATAGCCAAAAGTTAATTTTCTAACCAAACTATCACAAACTTGCAGAGATAAAGCATGCACCTAAAATAAACAAATCCTAGGAATTTGAAAGACTAACTAGATGCCACACAAAAATACAAGGAATGATTTCACCTTGCATACACCATGGCGAGAGGCAATTTGGGGTCTAGATATTGGGGAATGCAATCCTTGGGAACATGAGGTTTTTAACCTCCCCTGACTTACCTTGCCAGTTGCTGGGGTGTCTAAAACCAATACATGTGCTTCAAGGACCAATTTTGAGGCAAATTGTAAATTTTAGACGCCCAAGTGTGTACTCTTTGAACCTCAGAAGCACGTTGGTGCACCAAAAATCAGGGGAGATGATAATTGTCTGCTTGTATGTGGATGATCTGATATATACTGGCAATAATGAGGTACTATTTGACCAGTTTCGAACAACCATGAAGAAGGAGTTCGAGATGACAGATTTAGGGTTGATGAAGTACTTTCTCGGCATCGAAGTTGACCAATCAATAGATGGCATCTTCATTTCTCAGGGTAAGTATGTGAAGGATGTCCTAAAGTGGTTTAATATGGAGGACAACAAACCTACCATCACACCTATTGCCACAGGTCTGAAGCTAAGCAAGTTGGATTCCAATAGAAATGTTGATCCAACTTTGTTTAAGAGGCTAGTTGGCAGTCTCATGTATCTAACTGCAACTAGACCCGATCTGATGTTTGGAGTCAGTTTGATCAGCATATTTATGGAGACTTCGAAGGACACGCACTGGCAAGCAGGCAAATGGATTTTGTGCTATGTCAACGGGACGTGAAACCATGGAATTTTCTATGCCAGACAAGACCAGCTGGAACTAGTGGGCTACATAGATAACGATTGGGCTGGCAGCACTGATGATCGGAAGAGCACTTCCGACTATTCTTTCCATCTTGGTTCGGGAGTAGTTTCATGGTTGTCCAAGAAGCAACTGATAATTGCATTGTCCACTGTTGAGGCCGAATATGTTGTTGCCACGTCAGTCGAATGCCAGGCAGTATGGCTGCGTAGGATTCTAGGTGAGCTGAACCATCCATCGGAAGGGGTGACAACCATTTTTTGTGACAACAATTTAGCCATCGCACTGTCGAAGGATCCAGTGTTCCATGGGCGGACGAAGCACATTGATATATGATACCATTTCATCAAAGAGCTGGTGATGTAGGATGAAGTTTGGCTACTGTTTTGCAGGTCCAAGGAGCAGGTAGCTAACATATTCACAAAACCTTTGAAGGAGGAGGACTTCAGTAGACTGTGTGAAATGTTAAGCGTCAAAGTCTTTGTGAAATCAGGTTTAAAGAAGGGTGTTAGAAATCTAAACCCGATTTCTGCCGAAGATCGCTCCGGAGACGAGCGATTCTTGGAATCGCTTGCTTGCTGCAGCGAGACCAGGAATCGCTCAACTACTGAGCGAGACTGGTCTTCGCTCAGCAAGAGCAACGAGAAAACATCTACCTCTAGTTAGTCGCTAGTCAGTCCGTACCGCATCGCAATTATTTCATGTGTGTGGGTAGTTGATTTGTTTCCCGCCTTTATCCTCCAAGCCCAACCATATATATATCAGTTCGGTTGGCATTTTGAAGTGAAGAGGGTATAGAGCAAAAAAAGGAGAATAGCAACAGAGTAGTAGCAGAAAGAGGCAAGTACCGAACAACAGATTCGAAGCCTTTTGTTTTTTGTTTATCCTGCATCTATATGCAGATGATTGTAAACCCCTCAATGGAGGAAGCATTGTAATCTGTCTACTTACATAAATACAATCGTGTTTTATTTGAGTTTGCTACATTTTACCAAGAACCCTCAATTTGTTCCATTTCTATTTTCCACCGAACAAAACACCGTGTGTTTAAATGTATGACATTTCCTAGTCTATTTTCTACTACTTTTCACTTCGAAGTTTTATATTCAAACCTCCTTCCTATCTTGCTGGGTATTGAAGTTAATGACATCATTCGTTGTTCTTCTCATGCGAATCCCAACATTGTTGTATGGTTGAGCGACCAACAGGTCTCTTTTTTCGTCACAATGATTCCAAGGCTGGAATAATTTAATCATTGGCTAAGTCTAAGCTTTGGACTGAAAACCTTCTACTTTGCTCCAATTCGCTTAGAGTTTTTCCTCGCTCTATTATAAAGCGACTTCGAATGTCGCTGCAGTTTGCAAGCGACTCCAAGTATCGCTCCAGCCAGCAAGCGACTCCAAAGTTCGCATGGCTAGTGAGCGATCTGAGGTCTCGCTAAAGTTAGTCAACGATCAGGTGACTTAATTTCTATACTATGTTCATGTACCATGGTGTCCAATGTAGCAAAATTTCTCAAGGAATGGATGATGTACCATTCATATTTGGGTGTAGGGCATTTTTTCCTCTATGACAATAACAGTGAAGATAACCTAGAGGAAACCTTGGGCAATCTGGGTGGTGAATTCAAGGTGACTAGGCATCCTTGGCCTTGGATCAAAACCCAAGAGACTGGATTTTCACACTGTGCTTTGCTTGCTAGAAGCAAATGCCAGTAGATGCTTTACATAGATAGTAGATAAATTTTTCTTCACTCCCCAGTGGCTAGATGCCCTTCAAGATGACATCCAATCCAAAAAAAAGGCCAAAAAAGATCAAATCCAGGTCAAAACCTTCCCATATTACTGAAAAACCACTGCAGTCACCGGTCATGAAGAGGACCAACAACATGAAAATTGGGCAGATCTCTATCAAGTGCAATAACTTTGGGCCTTCAGGCCTGAAAGTACACCCTGAGAGAGGGGTCACACGGGTACACATGCAGAGAAAAGTAGTGTTTCGAAACTCGCTATAAACTCGGGAGTCTAATTTTTGCGAGTTCTCGTCAACTCGTGATAAACTCGGCAAAAACTTGGGGAAATCTCGAGAAAAAATACAATCGAAAAAATTAAAAAAAATAAATATAAGGTCACAACATTAGACTCTCGATAGCGTGTCCTTGGCATTGGGAGGAGATAGGTAAGATCACTGTCTACCCATTTTAGCTTTGCCCATTTTAGCTTGTCGAACATTCGAAATAGATATAAATCACTGGAACGCCCAATGGCATGTCCGACGACAACGGCCTCGATAGAAATTAGCATTTAAGCATAAGGCCTCCATAGAAATTAGCATTTACCTGCACCTTTCTAATCTCAGCCCCTCCATAGAAATTAGCATTTACCTGCACCTTTCTAATCTCAGCATTACGCATAATGTGGCACATTTCTAATCTCACCCCTCATATCCCGCCTTGGCCCTTCTAATCCTACGAATTCATCCCGCCTTGGCCCTTCTAATCCTACGAATTCATCTTCCCATCTCACCGCCTATGAGTCGCTGCACTCCGAGGTCCAATCAATTTTGGCTTTAATGAAGTTGTGTAGAAATCTCTTTATGGCTTTAATGAAGTCTGGGTATGTAGAAATCTCTTTTTCGTTGTTTTGTGTGAGCCAAAGTTTTGTCTCGGGTTTATTTTTATTTTTTTTAATGAAGTCTGGGTGTGTATAATTTTTTTGTTTATTTATTTAATTAAATTTTTTATTTTTTTTAATAGATCATGGTTGCACGCCTGTGGCAGTGAAAGACTCGCTGAAACGATTGTTGGAGCAGAGCGAGGTGAGGTTCCGTGTGTCCCAGTCCAGTCAGGCTTCTAAGGCATTGGCCCAATCTGTTTCCTCAACACCTCGCCCCCTCGGCCCCAACCCCTGTCTCCCCTGCCTTGGCCTCGGCCCCTGCCTCCCGTCTTTCCCCTGCTTCCCCTGCCTCAGCCTGGCCCCTGCCTCCCGTGTCTTTGCCCTGCTTCTATCCGTACAAGTCTCGGCAAGTAATCGCCGAGAACTCGACGAATAATGGTCGAGTAACTCGCCGCGATTACTCGTCCGAGTTTTTTATTAGAAAAACTCGCAGGCCTCCCTGACCCGCGAGTTTCGCGGGTACTTGCGAGTAACCTGCGAGTTTCGAAACACTGGAGAAAAGGCCCACCAACGCCACAAATCTATAGTATTGCTGGAAGCGCTTCCAAAAATTGCTCAATGTAATTCATCATTTTCAACTGGAACGAGGTTACATAACCGAATATATGAAACCCTCTAAAGCGGTGATCAATCATTACAAATACCAGCCTGGAGCGAATTCGAAACCAAGTTCAGGAGAAGGGTGTCTGCATATGTAGTGGATTGGACCGATTCAAGGAATCTTGGATCCCAGGACAGAACTCCCGGGCTGGGAGATCAGGCACTAGAGCCTCCACAGTGGGAGCACAGGTTCTGTGACGTCAACGACACTGCGCTCAGAGATTTTGCTTTGAAAGTATTTTCTGCTGGCTCAAAAATGCTCTGGCAGTTGTGATTACATGTTTTAAATAAAAGAAAAAAAACTGCTTCTGCAGTAACAGCCGCAGTGAAAAAATAGTAAACACTTTTTTTCGTTTTGATGGATGTTCATTGAAGCACAAGGGAGAGCGCCGCAGTTGTACTATAATTCAGAATTATTTTGCCATTCCCATTGGCTTTCCCTTGTTAGTTTGCATTCATTCAAAAGTTGTATAAGAAATCAACTTGTTGCTTCAGAACTATGAGATAATGTTGTGTAATTGCATATTGAAGTCCGATATGGAAAGGGAAATATTTTTGAACTTTTAAACGTCAATTTTTTCAGAATTTTCTTAAACCCCCGCACCACTATCATTGGTAAAGCTAAAACATCTACACATTAATAAACAAAACGAAATATACCGAGAGGGCATAAAATGATAGTTTTTCCTTCTTAGTACACATGGTTCCTCGTTGAATCAGGACCTCCGTTGCCCATACATATATTTCGAATGCCAGAACTATAAAAATTAGTATAGCAATACAATAAAACTAGGTAATCTGGTGGGGCTGATTGGCAAGTATAGGTTATTCTCAAAGATGAAAAGGTGGATTCGAGTTGAACGAGATTCAAATTTGTAACTGAACACAAGATTTGAACAGGCCTTTTCATCCAGTTTCATGGGGTTCGACACAACAGGGATCTTCATTTTAACAAAGCCTATCCAACTCACAATCCTGCACCTGGCTTCACTTCTCCTCATCGTAACAAGCGTCTCAAACTTATTAGTTCATTGCGCATCACTCACTTGCCCATCCGCCCCCACTTCATTTAGTAATTACAATAAAAATATATTGTTCTTTTTTATTTTATCTTTAAACTATTTCATTCGTATACTAGCGCATACAACTTTAATTTGAACTTAAATCCAACTCTATTGGAACAATGATATTTTATAAGAAAATATTATATATAAAATAATTTAAAAAACTGTTAATTTGTACTTGTAAATATATTAATATATTTTCTCTTGGCATATTTTTAGAATAGCTTCCCAATCAACCTATGGTTCGATGAAGATTGCAAAAAAATGAAGATTACTAAAGGAACCAACGGGTAAAACAAGAGCAAACAAAAAAACATATGAGAAACTGGTAAGGGCAAAAAAGAAAAATACACTAGAATAAAGAGAAAAGAATTGATTTACTTAGGGAAGCATGAACCAAAGAAATTTTGGAAGGAACCAAGCGTGAAAAGGATGCAAATTGAAAAATAAAATAACAGTTAATCAGTGGTTGGAGTATTCAAAACAACTGTATCAGCGTAGTAACCAGGAGGAGACACCCCCTCCTATCATTGTCAAGAAAGAACTTTTCACAATTGAAGACATTATTCAAGGGATAAAAAAGTTAGCAACTGGTAAAGCCCGTGACATAGACAATATTCAAGCAGACCATATAAAATGGGGGGTAGATATCTTGCCACTGCAAATCAAAGAAATTTTCAATGTCATACAAAATGGCTTCCCTACCGAGTGGACAACTAGCTTGACCATTCCTTTGTTTAAAAGTGGAGATGTAAATAATCCCTCAAACTATCGAACTATCATGATCAACCCTCTCTTTGCAAAGTTGTTTGAGAGTATGATAGAGCGTAGGATCAACATATGGGCAGAAGAAAATGGAAAGAGAGCAAAGGGGCAAACAGGTTTTAGGCCCAAGCACTCAACTATTGATCACTGTATCACGCTCAGACATATAGTGGAAAAAATATGGGACAAAAAAGAGGAGGCTTTTTGTTGTTTTGTAGACTTCGAAAAGGCATTTGACACTGTGCCAAGGGAAAAATTATGGAATAGAATGGAAGAGCTAGAGGTTCCAATTCACTACAGGGCAACAGTTCATAGTCTATATGAGCATGTAAAGGCTAGAATTATAACACATGAAGGGTTATCTGAATGTTTTGGTAGTGACATAGGTGTCAGACAAGGTTGCCCTCTATCTCTGACCTTATTTGGGTTGTACATTGACAAGTTAGAAGAATGGATAAACAAATTTGGAGAGGGTGTGCATTTAGCCAAATATGTGGTAAAACTCCTCATGTATGCAGATGATGTAATTCTTGTGGCCAAAACAGCCAAAGATCTAGAAGATCACCTTCAAGCTCTGGAACTCTTTTATAAAGAAGTTGGAATGCAGGTGAACACGAGCAAAACAAAAATTATGATTTTTCCAGCAAAAAAGAAGAAGCAACAACTCAAATTTTAGTTTGCAAGAGAACCGCTTGATGTAGTAGTAGAATACAAATACCTGGGCATAGAATTTCATGACAAACTTAATTGGAATACATGTAGGATGAAAATAACTCAAAGTGGTTGGAGAGCATTATATGCACTTCAAAACAGTGTAGGAATGCCGAGTTGTGGGACTGGAAGACCACCAAGGTCTTATTTGGCCTACTTGTTACATCGGTTCTGTTGTATGGTTGCGAGTTGTGGGCTAGTGACACAACAAATGCAAAATGGAGGTAAATAGAAAGGATTCAAAAATATCTAATCATAAAATTTCTCAAAATTAATACCACAACCCTTTATGAAATTATTCTAGCTGAATGTTCTCTTTAGAAGCAATTGCTATGACCAAGCTGTTATGTTACTTAAAAAAAATAGAAAACATGACAGATGATAGATGGCCTAGGGCAGCTAGGGACGAAGAGTTGCATAGGAGAAATAATACATGGATGAAACAAAATCAGAAATGGATGAAATGTTGGGAAATCAACATAAATGAATGCCCAAATGTCAACAAAGACATAAAAAATTATGTGAATGAAAAGTTCAGAAGTGGAATGTGGAAAAATGCAAGCGAGGAAAAGACAATATTATATTGCAAATTTTAACCCAACGTATGACCATAAGGAAAAAAACGTATATAGGCGCTGAAATCAAGTGGAAGGAAAAAATACTCATTGCTCAGATAAGGACTAGCTCTCATAGGCTTAGATGTGAAACAGGGAGATAGACAACGCCCAAAGAACAATGGGAAGAAAGGATATGTACTCTATGCAGCACAGGGACAGTAGAGACAGAGGAACACTTCATTTATAAATGCCCGAGTTTTTCAGATATTCGTGACAAATACAAAGAAACACTTGAGGACGAGTGACGAGTTTATGGCAGATTTATTTGAAGACAGTAAAATAAAAGAAGTTGGGGAATTGCTAACACAAATCAGCAGGAGAAGGAACAACCTTCTCAAAAATATTAAATATCATATGATATGAGTAATTGTAGTTCCATATTTGAGGTCCCATAGACCATATTTGGGTCTCACGGGCGTAATTAAAATCTTTCATTTCATTTAATTTTAGTTATGGTTTGAACCTTGGTTTTCCAAAAAAAAATAGTTTAAAGTCAAACCGTTACAACCTCCTACATGAATAGATATACCATTTTTAATATATATTTTAATTTACATGGTGGAATTTGGCCACGAATCCGGCTAGGCTGTCTGGCTTTTATGGCCACCACAATACTTTACAATGTTTGCGCCCCAAAAATTGTCACACAGAATTTCACGTAGTCCATCCCTACAACCACCATGCCATAATCATTTTAAACCTTTTACGTCATTGAAAACACCATGAAAGGGATAAATCATGTTTAATATTTATTAGAGTTAAGTTTATTAATATATTTTTCTTGTTGAGTCCCCCATAGCGCAACGGTTTGGGCTTTGGCTCTTCTTCGGGAGGTCCAAGGTTCAAACCGCATCGTGGACGAGTGTGTGAGGGGGTAGGTGTGTGTTAAATTTCCTATTGAGATAAGCACAACTCTTGGCTTTACAAGGGATCATGGTTGGGAGGAGACTGCTCAGCCCTATGCCTTAGTAGTAAGGGTTTCTCACACTAACCAAAAATAAAAAAATATATATTTTTCTTGTTGGAAAAATATAATATTTAATATTTATTAAAGTTAATTTTATGATGTGTTTATTGGTTGAAAAGTGTTATATATATATATATATATATATATATATATATATATAAAGCAAAAACCCTCTTGCGGGGCCGCTTTGGTCCGAGAGACAAGTTACCGGGAGTCACACCCAACCTCGCCCGCACCAAAATTATCAATTGGATTTTGGATAGCCAATTCAAATTTTTGGTAGGGTGGAGATTTGAACCTGGACCTCCCTTGGAGGATTACCCTCTCCTCTCCAACTCACCTACAACACCTAGGTGTTTATATATATATATATATATATATATATATATATATATATATATATATATATATATATATATATATATATATATATATATATATATAAAGAGAGAGTTAGTGTGAGAAACCCATACGATTAACGTAGGTTGAGTAGTCTTCTCCCAACCATGACCCTAGTGACCCCTAGTAAAGCCAAGAACTATGCTTATCAATATGGAATTTAACACACATCCACCTTCTCTCTATATACCCTATGCCTTGGTAGTAAGGGTTTCTCACACTAACTAAAAATATAAATATATATTTTTTTCTTGTTTAAAAAATATAATATGTAATATTTATTAAAGTTAGTTTTATGACGTGTTCATTGGTTGAAAAGTGATATATATATATATATATATATATATATATATATATATATATATATATATATATATATATATAAAGAGAGAGTTAGTATGAGAAACCCATATAGGTTGAGCAGTCTTTTGCCAACCATGACCCCTAGTGACCCCTAGTAAATCCAAGAACTATGCTTATCAATATGGAATTTAACACACTCGCCTACACCAAGGTGTGAACCTTGGACCTCCCGAAGAAGAGCCAAAGCCATAACCAAGCCAAAGCTAGAACCGTTGCCTTGTCCCCCGTTGGGATTGATTTTATATTATTTGATATAATGGTTCTTAAAATAAGAGGCTTAATATGCAAGTTCCATAGATACTAACTAGGATTTTTGAAGATCATGGAATGGGGAGTTTTTGATGGGATAGAATCTATGAAAGTAGGTTTATTGGACTTTTATATTAATTTATCAATAAGCAAGTTTTAAACAATATTGGTAATATTTTACGAGAACTCATCTCACATAAACCAACTACTAAGGAGATAAAGCATGTGATATCTACCTAAATAAATGTTTTCATTAATATTTCAAAACCTTTTCTACAATTCATAAAGATTAAACTTAAATCAAGAGAAAGGAATTGATAAGTGGAATATGCAAAAAATTCATTTCAAGGTCATCAATGTTTTAAGATTAGACTCGTTATAAGAGATTGGAAAGTGAAAACAATGGAGGAGATGAAAAATTTAGTCATAAGACAAAATTCAAGATGAAGCAAGGAGATAGTATTGTTGTAGAGACTAAATTAGACCAAGGATTTTTCACTTTCAAAATTTGGTAAAGAAAACCCTTCTTTATCGTTAGATGGAAAAGGTTATCATGCTCACTCAAATCAACCATTGAAACAAACAAAGAAGTATACAAGGGATGAGGAAGTATAACATGTAAGTTTAAATTCAAATGTAATTAAAGATATTAAGGAAGAAGTGGAGAAAAATATCTTAAGGAAGAAGTGGAGACAAATTTATAAAAGAGAGGGCAAAAGAGATCGAGTGTAATCTAGGTGCATTGTCTTCATTTTTTTTAAGTAGTTTAAAATCATATCCATGAAATAAAATAGAAATTAGTAATTCCTTATGATTTATGGTTTCAAGAACAACATAATAAATAAAGTATTATGAAGGATATCCATTACAATCTAGGGTTTTTAGGGTAACATAAGAAAGTAAATACTTTGAATAATGATCTTTGCATTTTAATGTTTCTAGCATGACATAAAGAATAAAGTACTTTTAAGGTTATTCCTTAAACTTTAGGTTTTCCAAGGTGACATAAACCCATAGATGATAAGGTTCATTGTGAACACTGAACAATTTAAAAAATCATGAGAATGGAAAAAGATGAAGAAGACTCTCAAAATAAGAACAAAGAGAAAATGAAACTTAGTGGGCTATGTATATATGAAACTAAAAATGAACATAACATGTGTTAACAAGAAGTGGTTCTAAGCCCCTAATTAAAACTAAAAAGTGATAATGAAAAAGGATATGAATAAGAATCCTAAGAATAAATTTAATAGGTTGTTATAATCCTTAATTTATTTAAATAAAATAAACAAAAATAAATTGTGAGGAATGCAAGGCTAAATTCAAAAATATTTGTAAGATGGGGTATTTTCTAACAAAATTTGTATAGGGACTTAAGGAGGTATTACAATAATATAATGCAAACACAAATGTGATGGATAATCATTAGAAATAAAAAGTAATTGGATTTTTGGTTTTCTTACAGGGAAAATAAAAATACTATGGCTGGGGTTACCAATGTATATGTTGTACCTAATGTTACTCTTTGTGATAAATGTTGGAAGGACCTCATTTTATGTATGTCGGATTCAATGATAATGCATAATTGTGATCTATGGATTCTTTGGAGAACTTCAACATAGTTATATCTACTTTGAAAAGAAACATGGTGCTCCTAGATGGTCTAAATCAATAGAGGAATTTTATTTATTTGTCATCAAATAGCCTTTGGGATTACACTCCTTCAAGCTTTCAATATATGTGGAATAACAAACACACTGTGTAAAATCATATAGTAGAACAATTTGAGTAAAATTTTGTTATCTAATATATGGTTGTGGATAGAGTATACAATCTCTTCATACATTTTATTGTTAGTAGGATAAGATATAAAACATGTTCTCTTTAGATGTGATTTAGTCAATAATGGTCATCCAAATCCATTTTAATTTTAGTATACATAGATCCAAGAAATTTATGTCTTCCAAATGGTTATATTATGTTATGATGAAACAAGATTTGGAGGATCATATTGTACATGCTTGTTTAAGAGAAAATATTTAAAGGGGTAAAATAGATTTAAAATAAAATATTAAATTATTCAAGGTAATAACTTTACAAGAGACAAGAGAAACTAATGGAATGGACCAATATACTTATGCATAAGAATTTTTTTTATTAAAAAATAAAGAGTTAAATTGGCCCCAAAATATAGAGAGATATGGATTAAGGAAGAGGATTAAAACACCATTTTTTATGCTATAGCTAAGATAGATTTGTCTCTTTAAGAGTTTCAACTCTATATGTAAGAAGTATTGAGGAAGGAGAAGATATTAGGAAGAGAGCAATTAATTATTTCAAAGGTGTACTTTCAAAAGTTGGAAAAGATATGAAGGATCAAGATAATATTTTGAAAATATTCTATCAGTTCTAACACAAATATATAATGAAATATTGATGAGAAATATTTTTGTGGAGGATCTAAATGAGTTATTTTTTCTTTCCACTAAGAAGTTTTGATATTTGTTGAAGAGTGATAAATTAGATATAATTGAAGTGGATAGGAAAGAAGGCTATAATAAGAGTGATCTATGCCACCTTTATCAAAGTGGTTCCTAAGAAAGCTCAAACAAAATATTTTGTCAATTTTTGTTTGATAAACCTTTCTAATATGATTTACAAGACTCTTAAAAAATACAACAAATATATTGAAAAGCATGTTAATTTACATAATTATTTCTACAAAAAAAAATAAAATCAAAACATTACCTAATATTGCTAGAAATAAAATACATGTAAATCTATGGAGTTGTCTTTGGACAATGAATAATCTCACTATGAATTGAATATGATTACACTCTAACCAATAGAAAAATGGTTGGTATGATGGGGTATTTATACCCAAATATAAGTCACCCTTAGGTCAAGGTTATGAGAGCAACCTTTAGGAATACAATATTAAAATATTACAAAAGGATCTTTTTAATGGTTTACATGGGATAAAAGGGTTAATATGAACAATACAAATACAAAAGTTGACCATGGACTTAAAAAAAGCTTAACCAATATATATTTCAACATATCCCCTTAATATGAATGAGGGACATGGAGAAAGACTCTTACTTATCATCCCCCCCTAAAGGGACATTTTTCCTACACCAAGTAGTGTTGTAGCAAAGTAAAAACATGTCAAAGTTGTTATTAATGATAATTTTTGATACAATACATCAAATATTACAATGCATATAAAGTTTCCCATATGAGTCCTACAAGAAAAATATTGTATAAAATATTAAAGGAATGGGATAATAAGAACTTGAAACTAAATAAAACCATTACATTATGTGACATCATCGATATTTATAATATAAAAGAGATGGAGGTCAGAAAATACAATAAGAAAGTATTTTTATGCAAAAATACGTTTTGAAAAAAATCCTAACATCCCCCATTATTACATTATTTGAGAGAGCAAATAATGAAATAATTTCCCTATTTAAATCAAGAGATAAGTGATATTTGTTCTTGATATATTTGTGTTCTTTGTGTTGTTATTTTTGTATCAACAAAGGACATGGTTTTATTTAATAATGAATATAAAATATTTCTTTTATTTGATATCACTCTATGATATCCATCCATCCATAATTTAATTGGATTTTGTGTAGCTTTCTATAGGAGTGTCCCAATATTTCTCTTATAATTATTTAAATTTTTGACAATATATACGCAGGTTTCTTCGTGCTCATAATAGGAATATGGTAGTGCATATAGTACAATTGAAACTAATATACTATCATCAATTATTTCATCCAAATTGTTTAGTTTTGCTTTTAATTTTGCTATCTTTTAAAGAAAATTTTCCTTTTGGCAGTTTTGCACTATGCCACATTGTTTTTTTTTTATTTAGTTTGATTGTAATATGAAATATATATTCATATGATGATACAATAATTTTCTCAATTTCATATATTGCAGTTATTTTTATTTTTTATGCATCCTTCAACTTGGAAATAAATGGCTTGAAGCACTCTAATGAAAATGGCCTGAAATAATTTAAATCGAATTACCCACAAAAACAAAGATCGTGCACCCAGAAATGGAGCAAAGGTGAAAGTTCATCAAAAGAAAAATGACTAAGTGTTAAAGGTGCTCAAGTTGTAAAATATCTTTTACCCCAAGGATGGTGCGAAAGCCATGTTCATCCCATTGATGGGCGAACGTATCTAAAAGTTTGAGAAGAGCGACAAAGAGATCTAGGAATGCATTTGCCCCAAGAATAAGGCAAAAGGCCCGTTCGCCCTTTTTTGAGGTGAACATCGTAGAAAAGCATCGTTGAAAAGTCAATTCTGGCAGTTGAAAGGTCAAAGTCAGTTTTGCCCTCGTGGAGGGGTAAAAATACCTTTTTCCCTTCCAAGAGGTGAATTTACCAACGAAAGAAAATTTCGGGCGAAGATATTATGAAGGCATTTACAGGCGAATGTGTTGAGAAGATTGTGTTTACCTAGGAAAGAGGGTGATGGTTCTTGTCACCTATTGGGAAGGCGAACGCCAATTTTGATAAATGACGTAATCTCAGGCAATATTGAAGTGCAGATTTCGATTGAAGATTGACTTTGAATAAATGCCCAAATTTAATGATGGCAACAAAATGGAAGATATTTTTGTTGGTTTCATCATTTTTGAAGATGCCTTCTCAATGGTTTTGCTCCCTCTTCAAGGTGAATTTAATATAGATTAAAATATTGAAGCAATGGTTTATTTCCAGAGGATGAAGGTGGCCATAATTTAATGCATTCGAAAGTTGTTTTCCAGATCGTGATTGCTAGAAGAAGATTTCCAAGGAGAAAATATCGTGCTGATGTTTTTGATTTACAAACATTTTGCCATAAGTATTTAATGAAAGAGGTAAAAACCTCTATAAATATTAAGCAAATTTCATTGTAAAGGGGGAAGAATTGTATATTTTACAAGAAAACTTCCTAAGTTTTCTGCATCAATAGAAGAGACTTGGCTTCTAAAATTAGCAAGCATTTTTATGTGTGTGATTTCCTTCTATTTTTAAGCACTTTTGTTTATGCTCATGTTCCTGCTCTTAAGTTTCAAATTCTATATCTGGATTTAAAATATTATTGGTGAGTGAGTAAGTTTTGAAATGCGATTTGGGGGTTATCTTTGCAAAGGTGTGAGCAAATTTCTATTGTATTTCCTATGTTTCATGTTATTATAAAATTTGGTGGAATTCTTCTTGCTAGTCTATTCCAAATCCTACACATTCAGCCTGTGGCCATATTTCCCTTTAATTTTATTATTTTTTTCCGTTCCTACAACTCTAGTCTTTGACCAATGTAGGATTTATCTTGAGAGCCAGCCCTCTCTGGAGATTGGCATGGAGGACATTCATTTCCTATGGTATTTCAATGTTGGTCGTGTCTAGGGCACACAAATGTAGTTTTTATTGATTAGGCAGATATTTGACAAATAGTTTTTGGCACATCTGGTGTAACCTCAAAAGTTCCACAATGAAATGGTATTAATATTTTATGTTTGCCTTCATTTTGTATAGTTAGAACATCTGGCAACTTGATTATTCCAAGGAATCTCCAAACATGAAAGCGGTAGAAGCTGTGCTTCATGAATACAAGATCGAAGGCCAAAAATGTCAAAAATCCTATTGAGTTCTATAAAATTGATATCCAAAGGTTAGGAGAGCATCCTTAACTAGCCACTTTGTGTCGTGCATTGTCATTTCCTCATACATACCATACATCATCTGTAACAACCTCACGGTTAGTCGATGTCTTTTTTGCTCCCGTAAGTCCAATTAGTACTGCCACCAGTGTTCCTCAAGGTCCACCCCACACACTAGTCCATATGGCTCATAACCCACCACCACAGCAACCAAGGTAGTTCTCAACATTGAATAGCTCTGAAGCCTTGAATTTACAAGCCCAAAATTTAGTTCCCCAAGCAGCTTTGAAGGCTTTGCCTACATACGATGGAACTGGAAAGACTACCTATGAACACATTCAAGATGTGGCTTCTTTGGCTATGATTCATGGTATCATCAATGAAGATATCATGGTAAGGTTATTGGTTTTATCACTGAGGGTAAAGCTATTATATTGGTACCAATTTTTGCAGCCTACAACCATAGCTACAAGGCATCTGCAAGAGGAGATTGTTGATCAAGAACTTTCACGAGCAAGTTGACCCATTTTCTTGCTATACCAATTTACAAATATTCAAAGGCATCTACAGGAGGAGATTGTTGACTTCAATGTTAGGTTTACTCAGACTTGGTAACGGGTTCCAAAAGATCTTCATACCATGCATTAACAAGCTACGTTCTACTACCTTAGGGCGTTTAGCACAAACATTGGCATGGTTGTGCGACAAACCAATGTGACTACATTCCCAGACTTGTATACATAGGCACAAAAGACCGAATATGAATTGATTGCTATAGGTAGGCTTCCCTCGAAGATGACTATACCCATTCTTCCTAAACTCCCATAATATTTATATTACAGTGCATTATCACAACCCATGCTTGCCATCTATCCAGTTCCCTCATGGAGCTTGGGCTCTCCCCAAATTGCTCCACTTCCTATCCCGTAGTTCCCTAACCAAAGCCTTCCATAGTTGCCCACTCTGAAAATACCATAGTTTCCTACCCCTATCCCTTTTCCAATGCTTCTAGTGCCACCACTCCCATTGCCATTACCTGCTCCATCATCACCTTTACTATTGTCTACCTAAACCTTTGAACTCTGATTTGTATTTGAGGCTATTACAAGAGATGAAATCAAATAATTTTACACTAAGAACGATCTTAAATGAAATTGTAGTGGTAAGGAATAAATAAGTATAAGCTAATTTTTGATCGAGAAGATTTCAAACATCGTCGATTACTTAAGAAACTAGCACATCAAAGAAAGTGTATTGGTGCTCAACTTGCAATGATCCCCATGGAGAAGATACATGCATGGTCCATTTGAACTATGTACAGATGTTAGTGTCAAGTTCTAGCAGCAACCACGTTAATATGATAATGGAAGCAAATCATAATTTGATGGTACCTTATTCGTAGAAAGTCTCAGTTCTCATAAGATCTAGAAAGAAGCTAGTGACCGTAGACCCAACAAAATTAGAACCTTTGAAGGTTCCTACATATCCAAAGGTGCAAAATGAAATAATGTAATCGCGAATGAAAGCACCTGATATAACATCAAAATAGCAGGATTTTGTCTTGTTGAAATATTTACTACCCAAGCCAACTCAATGTAAGACGCATACCAAGGCACCAATTGTGCAACCTATAGCTGCATCAAATGAAGAAAAGGAACAAGCTAAGGAGTGTCTTAAGTACCCATCACTAACTAAGTTACAGAGGGTGGAAGCTACTCAATAGTACCGAGATAAGTACGAGTGAGAGATAGAAGGAAGAGTGTATGGTGTTTCTAAATATGACATTGTGGAAGAAATTAAGAGAATACCAACAAATATAAGCTTGTATGATGCATTACAGTTTATTGGATATATTGACTTGTTGTAGGAGTCTCTTAGGTTTATTAAGGAGAAGAAGAGTCATTATCAAACTGTGTTGGCCCAAAGACTCTCAAATTCTACCACTAGAAAAAATAGACCATAACCATTCTATTTGTCACTCAAAATGGAAGGGTGGATTGTGTATAACTGTATGATAGATTCTGGTGCTGCAACCACTATCATGCCAAGGGTAGTCTACGAAGCTGTGGGGATGGAATATATGAGGAGTAATTCAGGAGTGTTGCAGTTGGATGGCACTCTAGTTAAAATAATGGGGTAATTAAGGACATCCCCATTGTTCTACATAGCATGCTGAAAATTACATTCATCTAAGAGGTAGTTGTGGTCGACTTGAAACCATACTTTAGAATGTGTCTCTCAAGGAAGTTCACAACAAAGCTTGGAGGTTACCTATCTTTGGACTATTACCATCTGGAAGTTTTGTTCAAGGGAAGGAGGATCCGTATTTATATTGAGAAGCCTTATCCTTTTCATATTAATAAAATTGAGGAAGAGGGGGAGAAATATATAGGTGCAGTCAACATGATGAATAAAGAATTGCAAGAAGTTGATTTGATGGAAGAAGCACTTGGAAAAATTTACCTTGAAGATGAGTTCTCACTCACGGACTTTAATGCAATGATTGAAACTGATATTAGTTGTTACACAATAACCAAACTAGAAAAAATAGACCATATCCATTCTATTTGTCACCTAGAATGGAATGGTGGATTGTGCATAATTGTATGATAGATTTCAGTGCCGCAACCACTATCATGCCAAGGGTAGTCTACGAAGTTGTGGGGATGGAATATATGAGGAGTAATCTAGGAGTGTTGTAGTTGGATGACACTCTAGTTAAAATAATGGGGGTAATTAAGGACATCCCCATTGTTCTATACATCATGCTACAAATTACAGTCATCTAAGAAATAGTGGTGGTCAACTTGAAACCATACTTTAGCATGTGTCTCTCAAGGAAATTCACGATAAATCTTGGAGGTTACCTATATTTGGACTATTACCATCTTGAAGTTATGTTCAAGGGAAGGAGGATACACATTTATATTGAGAAGCCTTCTACTTTTCATATTAAGAAAATTGAGGAAGAAAAGGAGAAATATATAGGTGCAGTCAAAATGATGACTAAATAATTGCAAGAAGTTAATTTGATGGAAGACGCACTTGGAAAACTTTACCTTGAAGATGAGTTATCACTCATGGACTTCAATACAATGATTGAAACAGATATTAGTTGTTACACAATAACCAAACCAAAATAAAGTGAAGGAAAGGTCCCTGATTTCCCAGATCCTACTAAAGATCAATTATGGAAGCTATATTTTGATGGGGCTAGGTGTAAAAATTGTGCAGGGGCTGGTGTTGTGCTAATTTCCTCCAAAGGACTACAAACGACTTATTCATATAGGTTAACGTGGAGTTGCACCAATAATGTAGTTGATTATGAAGCACTAGATCTTAGTTTAAAGGAGGAGAAATTGGGTATTAATAAATTACAAATCTCTGGATATTATGACCTCATGGTTAATCAGATCTCAAATAGGTGTGTGTCGAAACATTGCTTGAAATATTATCACAACAAGGTATGGTATTTGTTTGAATCCTTTACTGCTTTGAATATTTAGTCAATTACACGAGAACAAAATAGAAATGTAGATATTTTAGCATCTCTTGGTGCAAATTACTCCCCTATGTAGCAAATGGTCAAGAAACCTAAGACAGTTAGGGTAATTTATAGACACTCAATCCTCTATAAGAACATCTATTGGCAAGTATTTGACAATGATGAGCAAATATTTAATTTCTTGCTCAAGGAAACTATAAGTGTGGATGATAGGGTTCTTGTCGAAGAAGAAAGGGAATGAATGATCCAGTTAAAGAATAATCACATCCCTAGGGGTCTGATAACACTAGAGAAGCTTATTAAACCAAAATTATTGGGCCGAAAAGCATAGGATCAAAGTGGATGCTAAAGAATATAAGGAATTACAGTTGCAACCTAAGAAAATTATGAAGATCAGAACTAATTGCATGCCAAAAGATTTAGAAGATATCAAAAAGTTGTGTTATGAGTATCTTGATATTGTTGCTTGGAGCTATCATGATTTGAAGGGTTACCACAAAAATGTGATCCAGCATACTGTCAAACTGCAAGAGAGAGTGAAACCTTTTTAGAAAAAACAATGGCCCATCAATCCCAAGATCGAAGTGCTCATGAAAGTGGAGTTATTGAAGACATTGGAAGCAAAGATTATTTACCTGATTAAGCACTCAACATGGGTGGTGAACCTAGTGCCAACATGAACTTGGTGCTAGCTTAAGACCTTTCAATGCTTTTGTCTCCCATACTTCCTATGGGAAATCTGGAAAGAGCATAATGCTTGTGCTTTTAGGGACTCATCTCATAGAATGAGCCATGTCCTTGCCAGTATCATTGTTGTGACAACCAAGAACATGATGATCACCCAATGTGAAGATTTACCGGAGCTCCATCCCAAAGTTATCATTACATCTAAGCTTGGCATCCTCGAAGGCACCTGCATTTATACCCCTCCCAAGGTTGATTGTTCCCTTATCATATGGATTCCTCCACCTCTAGGATTCCTTAAGATCAATTTTTATGGTGCGGCAAAAGGGAACCCCAATGTTGCAGGTGTAGGGGACATCATCCGAGGCCATGAGGAAAACATCCTCCTAGCCTACACAGAGAATCCAGGGTTCAACAACAGCCACTTTGCTGAGGCTCAGGCTCTTTATCAAGGCATCATCTTTCTCCATAGTCTTCAGGCTTCAAACATTATCATTGAAGGTGATTCCAAGAACATGATAGATAGCTTATCCCATAAGTCCTCTTCATAATCTTGGAATGTATCAAGTATGCTTGATGAAGTCAAGCAAGTGCTCCAATCCTTCATAAACTCTAAGGTGACTCACACCTACAAGGAAGGCAATAGAGTGGTGGACAAGCTAGCGAACATCGACATTTCAGAGTTTGGACTCAAGGTGTGGTCAAACTCCTTTCCCTAAGTCATAATCAATGTCAATACTGATGATATCACCAATCAGTGAGTCAAGGGGGTCCAACATGGGATTCACTCACCATAAATTCTATGCTCATACCCACTATGGTAGGTTTACTTTCTCAGTCAACACGAGCAAGGCTCGTCTTAGCAGTGTCACCATGAGCATCAGATAGTTGTCCTCCTGGTATTTGAGGCTTAGTCATGAAATCAGTTTTTATTGTAATCGACGAAGTTGTAGCACAAACAATAGTCGCATTGTAATCAACCTCACCCCAAGTCTAGAAGCGACAAGTTTTCTAAGCCATCAGTATTGATGAACCTCGATGCCTGATTTCTTTATCAGGCCATTTTAGTAGTTCTCATGCACCATAGTAGTTTGGGTTGCTTCCTCATTGTTAGATGCCCAATGCTAACTTCTCATGTCAACTCCAGTGCCATTTTGGCAAGAGGTGTTATCATCCCAAGGTTGGGCTTGGATTCCTGGCTTACTACCCTCATGGTGACCCTTATCTACCACATCCTTCGAGCCACTAAGATTTCTTATCCTCCTCATCATGGCTTGCATTCATGCACCTCATCTTTTAGTCATGGTGTCAGCTCCCAATGGCTCCATATGGCAACCCCCATTGGTTGATGTGCCAAGCCACTCGTGCCAATCGATCTTCATCCATTTCAAATAATTTTGAGCATGAGCTACATTAGCAAGAGGCTATGGTGAGTGGTTTGTTATTTATTAATTCTCACCACCTCTCCTCTTCACTCTACTCATCACTTTTCCAATTTTTGCCTTTGGTTTTCTTATTTGTTGTGTGTGTTTGCCCTTACCATGGCTGATATTGAACCCGTGTCCCTCCAATTAACCCCCTGGTGAATGACATCTTTAACGACCAGGACCTCCTAAATTTTTTGTAGCAGTTCCAAGGGGCTGAACCAAACTTTTCTGCCAAATTTATCCATTCTTGGAGGAGGGAGCACGTGGTTGTTCATGGGATAGGCTTCACAGTATCAACGGACCTCTTGGTGGAGGTAATTGGCCTCCCCAGTGATAGTGAAATAATAAACTAGGATAAGCACTCCCTTTAGGGAGAATTGGTGTTATTTAGGGATAAGGGAAAGTATCTGGATAAGGAGAAGGGCAAAATCATCAGAGAGGCACTCCCGAAGCCCTAGGATACAATGATGATTTTAGTTCTCCAGTACTTTACTTTGGATAACCCTTTGGTAATTTTGTGGAGTTTTCACCTTGCTTTCCTCAATCACCTTAGAGGAAAGAAAACAATTAACATCCCAAAATACTTATTTCGGTTGGTGGTGAGGTCGGTGCTGAGGGTTAAGAGGGGGGCATCTTCCTCCCCCCTTCACCAAGGCCTCCATCATTTTTTGTTCAGGTTTGTGGTGGCGGATCAAAATTGCAAAGGAGCAATGCAAGTTGGGCCCCATTTCCCCATGGTTGGACCAGTTAATGCTGGAGAGGACACAGGGGTAGACTCCCTTGCCCCCCTCCCATCCAATGACACCTCAAACCAATCCATAAGGGTGGATGACATCCCAATCCCTCAGAGGTCCACTCCCATATGTACCCCATCCACACCAAGTCTAAGAGCAACAAGAAAAAGACTTCGCTCGTCATTGAGGATGCTTCAGATGACTCGCTTTCTTTCCAGGAAAAAAAGGAGAAGACGTCTAGGTAGTGGTCTCAGCATGAAGGGACTTATGCATAGGCACCCCTCTTAACCTTGAGGGTGCCACGGTTCTTGAGCCTCACTGACTGAGGACATATTCGAGAGATTCAAGACTTGCTCAAGGTGTTGGGTCAGATGGCCAGAACCATCTCCTCCCTTCTGACGCAAGCGAATTCTCTCCTTAAGAAGTATAAAAGTCAGTCAAAGTCATCAATGAGTTCAAAAGTTTGGTGGGGAGATCAATGCAGGCATTGGCCTTGGTCCCAGTACATAATCTAGGGTGCAGGGTTTCTCGGTGGTGGGGGCCTCCTCTGTCACCATGCCCAAGTTTTTATGGTCTTTGGTTTGGCCTGTATGGTAATTTCATGGAAATTTAGCTATTTTTCCCTATGTGGGTTGGCTTGTTAATAGCGTGTGCCCCTGCGTGGGCTATGTTTTGTTAATAGTGGTTGCCCTTGCGTGGGTTGTGTCTATTAATAGTGGTTGTCCCTACATGGGCTATATCTTTTAATAGTTTGTGCCGTTACGTGGGTTGGTGTGTTGTCTGTCTTCAGGCCCATCACTCCTGTGAGAGCCTTTCCTTTTGGGTATTTGTGACTGTAGACTCTCCTAAAGGTTGTTAGGTTGTTCTTTTTAGATTGTATGTATCTCCATGGACTTTTTGGTTTTCTGTCATCAATGTAAAAAATTTCAAAATCCTTTCAAAATCTTTATTACCAATCAAAAAATATTATAAATTTTATTAAATTTTTTATAATCAATAATTTATTTGTTATAATTTTATTAATAAAACTTTACTTTGTAAAAACTTTACTTCACATGTCTTTAAAGACTACATAATTCTACCTTGACTTATTAAAACATATAAATATTCATATTACCTTGTATAAACTATATATGCGGTTTTGTTGCATTTTTGTTATGTCTTGTCTTAAAATATTGCATAATTTGTTAATTTATTTATTTTTTTAAATATTGATATTAAATATATTTGTTGTAATTTTATTATATTATATTTTAAGCTTTTTTTAAGGGAGATTCTTCAATGTTCACGGAAATAAAATCTGCATTTTAACGCAACGTTTGGGCTTTGGCTCTTTTTCGGGAGGTCCAAAGTTCAAACTGCAACGTGGTTGAGTGTGTGAGGGGGTGAGTGTGTGGTGGCTTTGTGATATTCTCTATTGATAAGTATAGCTCTTGACTTTAGGAGGGGTCATGGTTAAGAGAAGACTATCGTAGCGATTTCTCACAATAACCAAATCAATATATGTAAAATAATATAAATATATAATATTAAATTAAAAATGATTAATAAAGATAACATTTTATAAAAATTTTAATATAAATAAATTATATTAATATTAAAATTTATATTTTAAAAACAAACATAATATTATTTTATTAAACATCATATTTAACAAATTATATAAATAATATATTTTTATGTTTATTTTTATCTATAATTATAATGTAACCATTATTATTCATTCTATTGATAAGTTGCCTCCCTTATACTAAAAGGACATATAGCATTTATAATATATACCTAAGGGCATACGAATGGAGAGAATAAACTATTAAAAAAAAATGATTTATTTAATAAATGTTTGATTTTAATAGAGTGTAAATAATTATTTAGTATTTTCTACCAAAGGGTATACGAATGCACTAGAACAAATTATTAAAAATAAAAGATTTATTTATTTGATTTTAATAAAGTTTAAATAACTATTTAGTATTTAAAGGGCATATGAAAAAGAAATTATTGAAAATAAGAAAGTGTTTTACGGAATAGGATTTAAACATTGATTTAATATTTATATACTTAAAATTATAATTAGACTGTAATAGTATTTAAAGGGTATATGAATGTAGGAATAAATTATTAAAAAAATAAGAGAGTGTTTGACTGAATAAAATTTAAACATTGATTTAATATTTGTATACTTAAAATTATATATATATATATATATAATTTGGTTATTATTAGATCTTAAGGTTTATATGATAAGTAATAGATTAAAAATTAAAATTTTATTATTTTAATTTTTTATAATTACATAAAATATTTATATTTATATAAAATTATAATCAGATGTTAAGTATAAATATTTACTATGAAACTAGTAAAAATTAAAATCTCTTTTTATCTCATTTCTCTATAATTATATAAAATATTAAAAAATATATAATGTTCCTTTTAATTCTATATAAACACATACTATTTATAATTATGCACGGTGGGTTTTTATTTACGCGGACGTTTTATATTATTGATAATTCATCGATTCCTCCTTTCACATGATATGCCTCTGAAACTCCTACTTGCTTCCTCATTGTTAGATGCCCAATGTTGAATTCTTAGTCAGCTCCAATGCCATTTTGGCAAGAGGTTCTGTCAGCCTGAGGTTAGGCTTGGATTGTTGGCTTACCACCCTCATGGTGACCCTTATCTACCACATCCTTCGGGCCACTAAGATTGCTTATCCTCCTCATCATGAATTGCATTCGTGCACCTCATATTTTAGTCATGGTGTCAGATCCCAATGGCTCCATATGGCAACCCCCATTGGTTGGTGTGCCAAGCCACTCGTGCCAATCGATCTTCACCCATTTCAAATAATTTTGAGCATGAGCTACATTAGCAAGAGGTTATGGTGAGAGGTTTGTTATTTATTAATTCTCACCACCTCTCCTCTTCACTCTGCTCATGACCTTCCCAATTTTTGTCTTTGGTTTCCTTCTTTGTTGTGTATGTTTGCCCTCACCATGGCTGAGATTGAACCCGCATCCCTCTAATTAAACCCCTGGTGGAAGACATCTTCAATGACCACGACCTCCTAAATTTTTTGCAGCAGTTCCAAGGGGCTGAACAAGACTTGTCTACCAAATTTGTCCAT
This sequence comes from Wollemia nobilis, assembly GCA_028583015.1. Taxonomy (NCBI): domain Eukaryota; kingdom Viridiplantae; phylum Streptophyta; class Pinopsida; order Araucariales; family Araucariaceae; genus Wollemia; species Wollemia nobilis. The sequence goes on from JAQPPZ010001710.1 coordinate 233,907, forward strand.
TCTTGGAGTGGGGGGCACGTGGTTGTTCATGGGATAGGCTTCACAGTCTCAATGGACCTCCTGGTGGAGATAATTGGCCTCCCCAATGATGTTGAAATAATCAACTAGGAGAAGCACTCCCTCTAGGGAGAATTGGTGTTGTTTAGGGATAAGGGAGTCTCTGGGTAAGGATAAGGCCAGAATCATCAGAGAGACGCTCTCGAAGCCCTGGGATACAGTGATGATTTTAGTTCTCCAGTACTTTACTTTGGATAACCAGTTGGTCATTTTGTGGAGTTTTCACCTTGCTTTCCTCAATCACCTTAGAGGAAAGAAAACAATTAACATCCCATAATACTTGTTTTGGTTGGTGGAGAGGTCGGTGCTAAGTGTTAAGAAGGGAACCCCTTTCTCCCCCCTTCACCAAGGCCTCCATCGTGTTTTGTTTAGGTTTGTGGTGGCGGATCAAAATCACAAAGCTACAATGCCAGTTGGGCCCCCTCTCCAACCATGCTGGAGAGGACACAGGGACAGACTCCCTTGCTCACCTCCCATCCAACAACACCTCAACCCCAGCCATAAGGGTGGATGACATCCCAATCCCTCAAAGGTCCACTCTGATCGGTACCCCATCCACACCAAGTCTAAGAGTAACAAGAGAAAGACTTCGCTCATCATTGAGGATGCTTCATATGATTCACTTTCTTTCCAAGAAAAAAGTGAGAAGACGTCTAGGTAGTGGGCTCAGCATGAAGGGACTTCTACACAGGCACTCCTCTTAACCTTGAAGGTGACATAGTTCTTGAGCCTCACTGCATAAGGACATATTCATGAGATTCAAGACTTGATCAAGGTGCTGGGTTAGATGGCCAAAACCATCTCCTCCCTTACACAAGCAGATTCCCTCCTTAAAAAGTATAAAAGTCAGTTGAATTCATCAAGGAGTTCAAAAGTTTGGTGGGGGAGATCAATGCAGGCATTGGCTTTGGTCCCAGTACCTGATCTAGGGTGCAGGGTTTCTCGGTGGTGGGGGCCTCCTTTGTCGCCTGAACCAAGTTTTTGTGGTCTTTTATTTGGTCTGTGTGGTAATTTCATTGAAATTTAGCTATTTGTCCCTGTGTGGGTTGACTTGTTAATAGTGTGTGGCCCTGCATGGGCTATGTTTTGTTAATAGTGGTTGCCCTTGCATGGGCTGTGTCTATTAATAGTGGTTGTACCTGTGTGGGCTATATCTGTTAATAGTTTGTACCCTTACGTGGGCTGGTGTGTTGTCTATCTTCAAGCCCATCACTCTTGTGAGAGCCTTTCCTTTTGGGCATTTGTGACTGTAGATTTTCCTAAGGATTTTTAGGTTGTTCCTTTTAAATTGTGTGTGTCTCCATGGAATTTTTGGCTTTCTATCATCAATGTAAAAGATTTCGAAACCCTTTCAAAATCCTTATTACCAATAAAAAAAATATTATAAATTTTATTAAATTTTTTATAATCAATAATTTATTTGTTATAATTTTATTAATAAAACTCTACTTTATAAAAACTTTACTTCACATGTCTTTAAAGACTACATAATTCTACCTTGACTTATTAAAACATATAAATATTCATATTACCCTCTATAAACTATATATGCGGTTTTGTTGTATTTTTGTTATGTCTTGTCTTAAAATATTGCATAATTTGTTAATTTATTTTTTTAATTTTTAATTTTTTAAAAAGTATTGATATTAAATATACATCCGGTTTTGTTGTAATTTTATTATATTATATTTTAAGCATTTTTTTTTAAAAGGAGACTCTTTAATGCTCACGAAAATAAAACCTGCATTTCAACGTAACTTTCAGGCTTTGGCTCTTCTTCGGAAGGTTCATGGTTCAAACTACATCGTGGTTGAGTGTGTGAGGAGGTGAGTGTGTGGTTTGTGATATTCTCTATTGATAAATATAGCTCTCCACTTTAGGAGGGGTCATGGTTGAGGGGAGACTGCTCAGCCCTGTACGTGATCATAGGGGTTTCTCACAATAACCAAATCAATATATATATATATATATAAAAGAATATAAATATGTAATATTAAATTAAAAATAATTAATAAAGATATTTTTTTATAAATTTTTTAATATAAATAAATTATATTAATGTTAAAATTTATATTTTAAAGACAAACGTAAAATTATTTTATTACACATTATATTTAACAAATTATATAAATAATATATTTTTATGTTTATTTTTATCTATAATTATAATGTAACCATTATTATTCATTCTCTTAATAATTTACCTCCCTTATACTAAAAGGACATATAGCATTTATAATATATACCTAAGGGCATACGAATGGAGAGAATAAACTATTAAAAATAAAAGGATTTATTTTAGAAATGTTTGATTTTAATAGAGTGTAAATAACTATTTAGTAACAAGGCCAAAAATCCAATATTGAAGGTCAAAATATCAAAAATCCTATTGAGTTCTATAAAATTGATATCCAAAGGTTAGGAGAGCATCCTTAACTAGACACTTTGTGTCGTGCATTGTCATTGCCTCATAAATCCCATATATCATTTGTAACAACCTCATGGTTTGTCGATGTCTTTTTTGCTCCCGTAAGTCCAATTAGTACTGCCACTAGTATTCCTCAAGCTGCACCCCACACACTAGTCCATATGGCTCAAAACCCGCCACCATAGCAACCAAGGTAGTTCTCAAAATTGAATAGCTCCAAGGCCTTGAATTTACAAGCCCAAAATTTAGTTCCTCAAGTAGCTTTGAAGGCTTTGCCTACATATGATGACACTAGGAAGATTACCTATGAACACATTCAAGATGTGACTTTTTTGGCTATGACTCATGGTATCATCGATGAAGATATCATTGTAAGGATATTGGTTTTATCAATGAGAGGAAAGTTGTTATATTGGTACCGATCGTTGTAGCCTACAAACATAGCTACAAAGGATCAGTTAGCGAGATTGTTGATCAAGAACTTTCATGAGCAAGCTGATCCATTTTCCCTGCTACACCAATTTACAAATATTCAAAGGCATCTGCAAGAGGAGATTGTTGACTTCAACGTCAGGTTTACTTAGAATTGGTAACAGGTTCCAAAATATCTTCGGCACACGCATGAACAAGCTACGTTCTACTACCTCAAGGTTTTTAGCACAAACATTGGCATGGTCGTGTGACAAACCAACGTGACTACATTTCCAGACCTGTATACATAGGCACAAAAGATCGAATCTGACTTGATTTCTATAGGTAGGCTTCCCTCGAAGATGACTATACCCATTCTTCCTGAACTCCCATAGTATTTGTATTCTAGTGCATTGTCACAGCCCATGCCTACCATGTACCCAGTTCCCTCATGGAGCTCGAGCTCTCCCGAAATTTCTCTAGTTCCTATCCCATAGTTCCCTACTCAAAGCCTTCCATAGTTGCCCACTTCGAAAAATCACAGTTTCCTGCCCCTATCCATTTTCCAATGCTTCCAGTGCCACCACTCCCATTGCCATTACCTGCTCCATGGGCACCTTTACTGTTGTCAATGCTGCCTACACCTTTGAAATCTGATATGTATTTGAAGATATTACAAGAGGTGAAATCAAATAATTTGACACTAAGAATGATATTAAATTAAATTGTAGTGGTAAGGAATAAATAAGCAGAAGCTAATTTTTGATCGAGAATATTTCAAACATCATCGATTACTCAAGAACAAACATCTACTAGTAAAGGTCCCAAAAAAGGTTCAACGATGCTAGCAAATGAAGAAACTAGCACATCAAAGAAAGTGTACTAGTGCTCAACTTGCAATGATCCCCATGGAGAAGATACATGCATGGTCCATTTGAACTATGTACATATTTTAGTGTCAAGTTCGAACATGTTAATATGATAATAGAAGCGAATCATAATTTGATGGTACCTTATTTGGAGCAAGTCTTAGTTCTCATGAGATCTAGAAAGAAGCTAGTGATCGTAGACCCAAAAAAATTAGAACCTTTGAAGGTTCCTACAGATCCAAGGTGAAAAATGAAAAAATGCAATCGCCAATGAAAGTGCCTGATGTAACATCAAAATAGCAGGATTTTGTCTTGTTGAAGGATTTACTACCCAAGCCAACTCAATGTAAGATGTATACCAAGGCACAAGTTGTGCAACCTAGAGCTTCTCAAGCATCAAATGAAGAAAAGGAACAAGCTAAGGAGCGTCTTAAGTACCCATCGCTAACTAAGTGATAGAGGGTGGAAGCTACTCAATAGTACCGAGATAAGTATGAGCGAGCGATAGAAGGAATAGTGCCTGGTGTTTCTAAATATGACATCATGGAAGAAATGAAGAGAATACCAATAAATATAAGCTTGTATGATGCATTACAGTTGTCTGGGTATATTGACTTGTTGCAGGAGTCTCTTAGGTCTATTAAGGAGAAGAATAAGAGTCATTCTCAAACTGTTTTGGCCTAGACACTCTCGAATTCTACCACTGGAAAAAATAGACCATATCCATTCTATTTGTCACTCAGAATGCAAGGATGGATTATGCATAACTGTATGATAGATTTCGGTGCCGCAACCACTATCATGCCAAGGGTAGTCTACGAAGTTGTGGGGATGGAATATATGAGGAGTAATCCAGGAGTGTTGTAGTTGGATGGCACTCTAGTTAAAATAATGGGGGTAATTAAGGACATCCCCATTGTTCTACATAGCATGCTACAAATTACAGTCATCTAAGAAGTAGTGGTGGTCGACTTGCAACCATACTTTAGCACATGTCTCTCAAGGAAGTTCACGACAAAGCTTGGAGGTTACCTATATTTTGACTATTACCATATGGAAGTTTTATTCAAGGAAATGAGGATCCGTATTTATATTGAGAAGCCTTCTCCTTTTCATATTAAGAAAATTGAGGAAGAGGAGGAGAAATCTATAGATGCAGTCAACATGATAACTAAATAATTGCAAGAAGTTGATTTGATGGAAGAAGCACTTGGAAAACTCTACCTTAAAGATGAGTTCTCACTTATGGACTTCAATGCAATGATTGAAACTGATATTGGTTGTTGCACAATAACCAAACCAGAACAAAGTGAAGGAAAGGTCCTTGATTTCCCAGATCCTATTGAAGATCAATTATGGAAGCTATATTTTGATGGAGCTAGGTGTAAAAATAGTGTAGGGGCTGGTGTTGTGCTAATTTCCTCCAAAGGACTACAAAAGACTTATTCATATAGGTTAACGTGGAGTTGCACCAATAACGTAGTTGAGTACGAAGCGCTATATCTTAGTTTAAAGAAGGAGAAATTGGGTATTAAGAAACTGCAAATCTTTGGAGATTATGAGCTCATGGTTAATCAGATCTCAAAAAGGTGTGTGTCGAAACAACAATGCTTGAAATCTTATCCCAACAAGGTATGGGATTTGTTTGAATCCTTTACTGCTTTGAATATTTAGCTAATTCCACGAGAAAAAAATAGACATGTAGATATTTTAGCCTCTCTTGGTGCAAATTACTCCAATATGGAGCAAGTGGTCAAGAAACCAAAGACAGTTAGTGTAATTTATAGACCCTCAATCCTCGATAAGAACATCTATTGGCAAGTATTTGACAATGATTAGGAGATAGTTAATTTATTGCTCAAGGAAACTATAAGTGTGTATGATAGGGTTCTTGCCGAAGAAGAAAGGGAAGGAATGATTCAATTAAATAATACACACATCCCTAGGGGCCTGATAACACTAGAGAAGCTTATTCAACCAAAATGATCGGGCCAAAAAGCATAGGATCAAAGTTGATGCTAAAGAATATAAGGAATTATAGTTGCAACCTAAGAAAATTATCAAGATCAGAACCAATTGCATGCCAGAACAGTTAGAAGATATCAAAAAGTCGTGTTATGAGTATCCTGATATTGTTTCTTGGAGCTATCATGATTTGAACGGGTACAAAAAAAATATGATCTAACATACTATCGAACTGCAAGAGAGAGTGAAATATTTTTATTAAAAAAAATGGCCCATCAATCCCAAGATCAAAGTGCTCATGAAAGTGAAGTTATTTAAGACATTGGAAGCAAAGATTATTTACCTGATTAAGCACTCAACATGCGTGGTGAACCTAGTTCCAGTGTGAACTTGGTGCTAGCTTAAGACCTTTTGATACTTTTGTCTCCCACAGTTCCTATGGGAAATCTGGAAAGAGCACAATGCTCATGCTTTCAGGGACTCATCTCATAGAATGAGCCATGTCATTTCTAGTATCATTGCTATGAAAACCAAGAACGTGATGATCACCCTATGTGAAGATTTGTCGGAGCTCCATCCTGAAGGTATCATTGCATCTAAGCTTGGCATTCTAGAAGGCACCTGTATTTATACCCCTCCCAAGGCTGATCATTCCCTTATCATATGGATTCCTCCACCTCTAGGATTCCTTAAGCTCAATTTTTATGGTGCGGCAAAAGGGAACCCCAATGTTGCAGGTGCAGGGGGCATCATCCGAGGCTATGAGGAAAACATCCTCCTAGCCTACACAAAGAATCCAAGGTTCAACACTAGTCACTTTGTTGACGCTCAGGCTTTTTATCAAGGCATCATATTTCTCCATAGTCTTTAGGCTTCAAACATTATCATTGAAGGTGATTCCAAGAACATGATAGAAAGCTTATCCCATAAGTCCTCTTAATAATATTGGAATGTATCAAGTATGCTTTATGAAGTCAAGCAAGTTCTCCAATCCTTCATAAACTATAAGGTGACTCACACCTACAAGGAAGGAAATAGAGTGGTGGACAAGCTAGTGAACATTGACATTTCAAAGTTTGGACTCAGGGTGTGGTCAGACTCCTTCCCCCAAGTCATCATCAATGTCAATACTGATTATATCACCAATCAGTGAGTTAAGGGGGTCCAACATGGGATTCACTCACCATAGATTCCATGCTCATACCCACTATGGTAGGTTGAATTAGTCAGCACCAGTGAGGCTTGTCTTAGTAGTGTCACCATGAGCATCAAATAGTTGTCCTCCTGGTATTTGAGGCTTAGTCATGAAATAATTTTTTATTGTAATCGAGGAAGTTGTAGCACAAATAATAGTCGCATTGTAATCAACCTCACCCCAAGTTTAGAAGTGACAGGTGTGCTAAGCCATCAAGATTGATGGACCTTGGTACCCGATTTCTTGATCGAGCCATTTTTGTAGTTCCCATGCATCGTAGTTGTTTGGGTTGCTTCCTCATTGTTAGATGCCCAATGCTGACTTCTCACGTCAAATCCAGTGCAATTTTGGCAAGAGGTGTTGTCAGCCTGAGGTTGGGCTTGGATTGTTGGCTTACCACCCTCATGGTGACCCTATCTACCACATCCTTCAGGCCACTAAGATTGCTTATCCTCCTCATCATGACTTGCATTCGTGCACCTCATATTTTAGTCATGGTGTCAGCTCCCAATGGCAATCCCCATTGGTTGGTGTGCCAAGCCACTCGTGCCAATCGATCTTCACCCATTTCAAATAATTTTGAGCATGAGCTACATTAGCAAGAGGCTATGGTGAGTGGTTTGTTATTTATTAATTCTCACCACTTCTCTTCACTCTGCTCATCACCTTCCCAATTTTTGCCTTTGGTTTCCTTCTTTGTTGTGTATGTTTGCACTCACCATGGCTGAGATTGAACTCGCGTCCCTCCAATTAACCCCTTGGTGGAAGACATCTTCAATGACCACGACCTCCTAAATTTTTTGTAGTAGTTCTAGGGGGCTGAACCAGACTTGTCTACAAAATTTATTCATTCTTGGAGCCGGGAGAACGTGGTTGTTCATGGCATAGGCTTAACAGTCTCAACGGACCTCCTAGTGGAGGTAATTGGCCTCCCCAATGATGGTGAAATAATAAACTAGGAGAAGCACTCCCTCTAGGGAGAATTGGTGTTGTTTAGGGATAAAGGAGAGTCTCTAAGTAAGGATAAAGGTGGAATCATCAGAGAGACACTCTCGAAGCCCTAGGATATAGTGATGATTTTAGTTCTCCAATACTTTACTTTGGATAACTCGTTGGTCATTTTGTGGAGTTTTCACCTTGCTTTCCTCAATCTTAGAGGAAAGAAAACAATTAACATCCCAGAATACTTGTTTCGATCGATGGAGAGGTCAGTGCTGAGTGTTAATAGGGGGGGCATTCCTCCTCCTTTACCAAGGCCGACATCGTGTTTTTTTCAATTTTGTTGTGGTGATCAAAATTGTAAAGGAGCAATGCAATTTGGGTCTCCTCTCCCCATGGTTGGACCAGTCAATGCTGGAGAGGACACAGGGGTAGACGCCCTTGCCCCCTCCCATCCAACGACACCTCAACCCCAACCATAAGGGTGGATGACATCCCAATCCCTCAGAGGTCCACTCCCATCGGTACCCCATCCACACCAAGTCTAAGAGCAACAAGAGAAAGACTTTTCTCATCATTGAGGATGCTTTAGATGACTCGCTTTATTTCTAGGAAAAAGGTGAGAAGATGCCTAGGTAGTGGACTCAACATGAAAGGAATTCTGCACAAGAACCCCTCTTAACCTTAAATGTGACACAGGTCTTGAGCATTACTGAATGAGGACATATTAAGTAGATTCAAGACTTGCTCAAGGTGCTGGGTCAGATGGCCAGAACCATCTCCTCCCTTCTAACGCAGGCAGATTCCCTCCTTAAGGAGTATAAAAGTCAATCGAAGTCATCCAGGAGTTCAAAAGTTTGGTGGGGGAGATCAATGCAGGCATTGGCCTTGGTCTCAGTACCTGATCTAGGGTGAAGGGTTTCTCGGTGGTGGGGGCCTCCTCTGTCGCTTGACCCAAGTTTTTGTGGTCTTTGATTTGGCCTGTATGGTAATTTCATGGAAATTTAGCTATTTCTCCCTATGTGGATTGGCTTGTTAATAGTGTGTGCCCCTACGTGGGCTATGTTTTGTTAATAGTGGTTTCCCTTGCATGGGTTGTGTCTGTTAATAGTGGTTGTCCCTGCATGGGCTATATTTGTTAATAGTTTGTGCCCCTACGTGGGCTTGTGTATTGTCTATCTTTAGGCCCATCACTCCTGTGAGGGCCTTTCCTTTTGGGTATTTGTGAATGTAGACTCTTCTAAGGATTGTTAGGTTGTTCCTTTTATATTGTGTGTGTCTCCATAAACTTTTTGGCTTTCTGTCATCAATGTAAAAAATTTCAAAACCCTTTCAAAATCCTTATTACCAATAAAAAAATATTATAAATTTTATTAAATTTTTTATAATCAATAATTTATTTGTTATAATTTTATTAATAAAACTCTACTTTTTACTTCACGTCTTTAAAGACTACATAATTCTACCTTGAGTTATTAAAACATATAAATATTCATATTACCCTGTATAAACTATAGATGCGGTTTTGTTGTATTTTTGTTATGTCTTCTCTTAAAATATTGCATAATTTGTTAATTTCTTTTAAAGTATTGATATTAAATATTTACATTCGGTTATGTTGTAATTTTAATATATTAATATTTTAAGCATTTTTTTTAAGGGAGACTCTTCAATGCTCACGGAAATAAAACCTGCATTTTAACACAACGTTCGGGCTTTGGCTTTTTTTCGGGAGGTCCAAAGTTCAAACTACAGCGTGGTTGAGTGTGTGAGGGGTTGAGTGTGTGGTGGCTTTTTTATGTTTCCTATTGATAAGTATAACTCTCAACTTTACGAGGGATCATGGTTGAAAGGAGATTACTCAGGCTTGTATGTGATCATAAATGATTCTCACAATAACCAAATCAATATATATATATATAAAAGAATATAAATATATAATATTAAATTAAAAATAATTATTAAAAATAATTATTTTATAATTTTTTTTTTTGGTAATTATTATAGTAGATTAAAAAAGGGTTTTTATAGAGGATCCCAAAACCTTATGTACAAAATCAGCCTTGCATCATGCCTCCTGGCTTTATGTATAAGCCTATTACAGAAAACGTAACCCCTAAAAAAACCTGATTACATAAGCAATGGGCCTAGGGCATCAATCCCTTGAAACTGAACACCAAAACAGAAATCCCGCCCAACGGTAACAGTAAGCATGAAACAATCCCTGTCAGCGAGAAACAGACAAATAAGAAAGAAAGTAGTTTTGGAGATCCCGCCCAGCGGGGAGTAGCCAAAAACCACCATCGAGAAGATCCCGCCCAGCAGGAAGCAAAGAAAAACCGTTACAATAAAATCCCGCCTCGCGAGAAGTAGTCAAAACCACCACAAACAGTCCCGCATAGCGGGAAGCAACAGGGAAATCCCGCCATCCGGGAAACCAGCAAAAAAGAAAGGATTCCGCCTCGCAGGAAAACTGGCGGATTTGGCAGATCCCGCCCTGTGGAGAAACCATCCCGCCCACCGGGAAAACATTCCGTTTAGTGAGAGCCATCCTGCAGGAAGCCGACGACCGACGACAGAGAGGATCCGACCCATCGGGAAGTGACCAAAGAGTTGCACCACAAAGAACCCGCCCCGAGAAAACAGAAGAGGATCCCAGCAGCAGGGACCAAGAATCTCGTCCAAGCACAGAGCCCGCCGAGGATTCACAAGACAAAAGGGGGAAGCTGTCCAAACCCTAAACCATCACCTCCACCGCACCGAGAAACGTAGGGACCAGATCAATGCGAATAACCTGCAAAAAACCCCAGGGGGAAGCCTGAGGGAAAAAGGGAAGGGATCCCCAACCAAACAGGGATCCCCGGGAAGCACCGATCCGAAAAAACAACCAAGGAAACCCTAGCCGCGGGAGGGGGCACGAGATAGTGGAGAAGGATCTCCCCCGGGAGATCATCTCGCAAACAACCACTCCCCGGGAGAGATGACCTGAGTTGAGCCAAGAACTGGGCAGGAACCAGGAGCCATGGGAGGGGGAGCAGGGGAGGGACTAGAGCCCTCCCCTCTCTACTTTCTTCCCTCACCCTCTCTCTATTTTTTTCCAAATTGCATTAAAGAGTATCATTTTTATAAATTTTTTAATATAAATAAATTATATTAATATTCAAATTTATATTTTAACATATAAATAATATATTTTTATGTTTATTTTTATAACCCTTATTATTCATTCTCTTAATAAGTTCCCTCCCTTATACTAAAAGGACATATATCATTTATAATATATACTTAAGGGCATACTAATGGAGAGAATAAACTATTAAAAATAAAAGGATTTATTTAAAAGTGTTTGATTTTAATAGAATGTAAATAACTATTTATTATTTTCTACCAAAGGGTATACGAATGCACTAGAACAAATTATTAAAAATAAAATATTTATTTATTTGATTTTAATAAAGTTTAAATAACTATTTAGTATTTAAAGGGCATATGAAAAAGAAATTATTGAAAATAAAAAAAGTGTTTGACGGAATAGGATTTAAACATTCATTTAATATTTATATACTTAAAATTATAATTAGACTATAATAGTATTTAAAGGGTATATGAATGTAACGAAGAAATTATTAAATGAGTATTTAAAGGGCATATGAATGTAGCGAAAAAATTATTAAAAAAATGAGAGAGTATTTAATTGGATTTTACTGCATTGTAGGGTGCTTACTGGTGAACAACTTATGAAGCGTGGTTTTCATAGCCATTTTAGATGTGAAATGTGTGAAGAGAATGTAGAAAATCTCAACCATATTTTTATTGAGTGTACTTTAGCCTCTAAGCTATGGAGGAGAATGGCCACTTTACTTGGCTTACAGTGGTCCAATTTTTTTACTTTTGAATAGCTTTGGAGGGATTGGCCTAATCAAGAGGGCGTTGATCATTTTATTAGGCAGTTAGTTTGGATGGGTTCTACCATTCTTATTTGGAATATTTGGAATGAAAAGAACAACCAAATTTTTAATCAAGATAGGAAGGATATTCATTATATTTGGCAAAATACCATAGCCAACTTAGTTGAATAAGTCCATCATCTCCTTAATCACGTCCAAAACTCCCACCAAATATGGGATCAAGTGATGCAAAGATTGAAGATTAAATCTTCTAAGGGCAACCAAATTAAAGGGAATGTGAGTATTAGTAAGATGGATAGGACAAGAAATTGGCAACCTCCTCCTAAGGATTTTGGAAAAGTCAATACTGATGGAGCCTCTAAAGGGAACCCTAGAAAATCCAGTGTGGGAGGAATTGGTAGACTTTCGAGATGGCTCCTTGGTTTTTACTTTTGTTGAGAATTTGGGTATTCTTTCCAATAACCTTGTTGAGGGGTATGGTATCCTCAGAGGCCTTCAGGAGGCTACTAAAGTTGGATGGGAAAAGGTGTTAGTTGAGTTTGACTCTCAACTTATGATTAATCTCTTGAAGACTCCTTCTAAGAATTATAAGGTGGATTGGAGAATAAAAAGAATTATTGAGAAGATTTAATTAATCCAGATGGGTTTTTTGAAAGTTGATTACAATCATGTGGTCAGAGATCAAAACAAGAGTGCTGATGCTTTAGCTAATTGGGCTTTGGACAAAGGTGATATTACTTGTTATGGCTACCCTCCTAGATGGTGGGCTTCTCAAATTAGGGAAGCTCTTCTTTCTATCATTTCTTTGGATGGCTCAAGTTCTGAAGGTACCTAGTTTCTTTTTGTTTTTTTTGTTTTTTCTTCTCTTTGGTTCATTCAGTTTTTTTTAGTTACCTAGATCATTCTATTCTTTCTTTTGTTTCCTCTATTGATTCTTGCATTAATAGTCTTCTGGTCTAGATAGGTCATTGTTATGTTCAATTTTTTTTTCTTTTATTTTTTTTAGTTTTTTAAGGTGGGTGGGTTCTTTTGTTTTGTTTTGTTTTTGTGTTCTTTGTGTTGTTTTTTGTTGTTCTTGTGTTTTTGTTGTTTTGTGTTTTTTTCGTTCTTGTTCTTGGGTTTCTCTTTGTTTGTGTTAATTCGTGTTTTTATGTGTGAGTGTTTTCTATGTTTTATGTTTTTGTTTATTGTCTGTTATTGGTTGTTTTTTATTTTTATTTTTTAAATTTTTTAGGTTTTGGTTGTGTTTATTTTTTATGTTTTTTTTGGGTTATGTCTTTGTAGTGTTCTGTTTTTTTGTCTTGTTTGTGTTTTGTTATGTGGTTCTTGTGTTTTTCTATGTGGTTCGTGTTGTGGTTTCTTTTATCTTATTATACGTGTTTGGTTGTGCTTTTGTTTTTGACACACTCAAGGAGAATGTTTTTTATTTTATTTTATTATTTTTGTTGTTATTTACTTATTTTTAAATTGATTTTATGTATTTGTTTGCTCTTTGAGTATGTCAAAGGTGGTAGGCCAGGTCCTAGTCCTGGGTATTTTTGGCAGAATGTATACCCCTGCCTCCTTGGATCTTACCCGAAAGTGGCATCCCTTTTGGGATGTTTTCCACAAATAAATAAATAAAAAATATATGCCTCTGAAACTCCTACTTGCTTCCTCATTGTTAGATGCCCAATGTTGACTTATCACATCAGCTCCAGTGCCGTTTTGGCAAGAGGTGTTGTCATCCCGAGGTTAGGCTTGGATTGTTGGCTTACCATCTCATGGTGACCCTTATCTACCACATCCTTCAGGCCACTAAGATTACTTATCCTCATCATCATGACTTGCATTCGTGCACCTCATATTTTAGTCATGGTGTCAGCTCTCAATGGCTCCATATGACAATCCCCATTGGTTGGTGTGCCAAGCCACTCGTGTCAATCGATCTTCACCCATTTAAAATAATTTTGAGCATGGACTACATTAGCAAGATGCTATGGTGAGTGGTTTGTTATTTATTAATTCTCACCACTTCTCCTCTTCACTCTTCTCATCACCTTCCCAATTTTTGCCTTTGGTTTCCTTCTTTGTTGTGTATGTTTGCCCTCACCATGGCTGAGATTGAACTCACATCCCTCCAATTAACCCCTTGGTGGAAGACATCTTCAATGACCACAACCTCCTAATTTTTTTGCAATAGTTCCAAGGGGCTGAACCAGACTTGTCTGCCAAATTTGTCCATTCTTGGAGCAGGGGGCATGTGGTTGTTCATGGGATAGGCTTCACAGTATCAATGGACCTCCTGGTGGAGGTAATTGGCCTCCCCAATGATGGTGAAATAATCAACTAGGAGAAGCACTCCCTCTAGGGAGAACTGGTGTTGTTTAGGGATAAGGAAGAGTCTCTGGGTAAGGAGAAGGGTAGAATCATCAGAGAGATGCTCCCGAAGCCCTAGGATATAGTGATGATTTTAGTTCTCCAGTACTTTACTTTGGATAACTCGTTGGTCATTTTGTGGATTTTTGACCTTGCTTTCCTCAATCACCTTAGAGGAAAGAAAACAATTAACATACTAGAATACTTGTTTCGATCGGTGGAGAGGTGGATGCTAAGTGTTAAGAGGGGGGCCTCTTCCTCCCCCCTTCACTAAGGCCTCTATCGTGTTTTGTTTAGGTTTGTGGTGGCAGATCAAAATCGTAAAGCAAAAATGCAAGTTGGGCCCCATCTTCCCATGGTTGGACCAGTCAATGCTGGAGGGGACATAGGGGCACACGTCCTTGCCCCCCTCCCATCCAACAACACCTCAACCCTAGCCATATGGGTGGATGACATCCCAATCCCTTAGAGGTCCACTCCCATCGGTACCCCATCCACACCAAGTATAAGAGCAACAAGAGAAAGACTTCGCTCGTCATTGAGGATGCTTTAGATGACTCACTTTCTTTCCAAGAAAAAAGAGAGAAGACATCTAGGTAGTGGGCTCAGCATGAAGGGACTTCTGCATAGGCACCCCTCTTAACCTTGAGGGTGACATAGTTCTTGAGCATCACTAACTGAGGACATATTTAGGAGATTCAAGACTTGCTCAAGGTATTGGGTCATATGGCCAGAACCATCTCCTCCCTTCTAACACAGGAAAATTCCCTCCTTAAAGAGTATAAAAGTCAGTTGAAGTCATCAAGGAGTTCAAAAGTTTGGTGGGGGAGATCAATGCAAGAATTGACCTTGGTCCCTGTACCTGATCCAATGTGTAGGGTTTCTCGATGGTGGGGGCCTCCTCTATCGCCTGGTCCAATTTTTTGTGGTCTTTGGTTTGGCTAGTGTTTGGGTTGGCTTGTTAATAGTGTGTGGCCCTGCATAGGCTATGTTTTGTTAATAGTGGGTGCTCTTGCATGGGTTGTGTCTGTTAATAGTGGTTTTCCTTGTGTGGGCTATATCTGTTAATAGTTTGTACCCCTACGTGGGCTGGTGTGTTGTCTATCTTCAGACCCATCACTCTTGTGAGGGCCTTTCCTTTTGGGTATTTGTGACTATAGACTCTCATAAGGGTTGTTAGGTTGTTCCTTTTAGATTGTGTATGTCTCCATGGACTTTTTAGCTTTATGTCATCAATATAAAAAATTTCAAAACTCTTTCTAAATCCTTATTACCAATCAAAAAAATATTATAAATTTTATTAAATTTTTTATAATCATAATTTATTTGTTATAATTTTATTAATAAAACTTTACTTTGTAAAAACTTTACTCCACATGTCTTAAAGACTACATAATTCTACCTTAACTTATTAAAACATATAAATATTCATATTACCCTGTATAAACTATATATGCGGTTTTGTTGTATTTTTGTTATGTCTTCTCTTAAAATATTGCATAATTTGTTAATTTTTTTAAAGTATTGATATTAAATATTTACATTCGGTTATGTTGTAATTTTAATATATTAATATTTTAAGCATTTTTTTTTAAAGGAGACTCTTCAATGTTCACGAAAATGAAACCTGCATTTCAGCGTAACATTCGGGCTTTGGCTCTTCTTCGGGAGATCCAAGGTTCAAACTACAGCGTGGTTGAGTGTGTGAGGGGGTGAGTGTGTGGTGGCTTTGTGATATTCTCTGTTAATAAGTATAGCTCTCGACTTTAAGAGGGGTCATGGTTGAGAGGAGAGCTCGCTCGACCTTATACATTATCATAAGGATTTCTCACAATAACCAAATCAATATATATATATATATATATATATATATATATATATATATATATATATATATTTATTTGTGGAAAACATCCCAAAAGGGATGCCACTTTCGGGTAAGACCCAAGGAGGCAGGGGTATCCATTCCGCAAAAAATGCCCAGGACTCGGACCTGGCCTACCACCTTTGACATACTCAAGGAGCAAACAAACACACAAAACCAAATTAAAAAAAGTAAATAACAACAAAAATAATAAAATAAAATAAAAAACATGCTCCTTGAGTGTGTCAAAACCAAAAGCACAACCAAACACGCACAATAAGATAAAAGAAACCACAACACAAACCACATAGAAAAACACAAGAACCACATAACAAAACACAAACAAGACAAAAACAACAGAACACTACAAAGACATAACCCAAAAAAACATGAAAAATAAACACAACCAAAACCTAAAAAATAAAATAAATAAGATAAAAATAAAAATAAAAATAAAAACAACCAACAACAGACAATAAACAAAAACAAAAAACATAGAAAACACTCACACATAAAAAAATGAAATAACACAAACAAAGAGAAACCCAAGAACAAGAACGAAAAAAAACACAAGAACAATAACAAAAAACATAAAAAAAAAACAAAACAACAGGAACACAAGAACGACAAAAAACAACACAAAGAACACAAAAACAAAACAAAACAAAAGAACCCACCCACCTTAAAAAACTAAACAAAAAAACAAAGAAGACAAAAGAAAAAAAAAAATGAACAAAACAATGACCTATCTAGAACAGAAGACTATTAATGCAAGAATCAATAGAGGAAACAAAATAAAGAATAGAATGAGCTAGGGAACTAAAAAAAACTGAATGAACCAAAGAGAAACAAAAAACAAAAAAAAAAAAAAACAAGAAGAAACTAGGTACCTTCAAAACTGGAGCCATCCAAAGAAATGATAGAAAGAAGAGCTTCCCTAATTTGAGAAGCCCACCATATAGGAGGGTGGCCATAACAAGTAAGATCACCTTTGTCCAAAGCCCAATTAGCTAAAGCATCAGCACTCTTGTTTTGATCTCTGACCACATGATTGTAATCAACTTTCAAAAATCCCATCTGGATTAACTGAATCTTCTCAATAATTCTTTTTATTCTCCAATCCACCTTATGATTCTTAGAAGGAGTCTTCAAGAGATTAATCATAAGTTGAGAGTCAAAATCAACTAACACCTTTTCCCATCCAACCTTAGTAGCCTCCTGAAGGCCTCTAAGGATACCATACCCCTCAGCAAGGTTATTGGAAAGAATACCCAAATTCTCAGCAAAAGTAAAAACCAGGGAGCCATCTGAAAGTCTACCAATTCCTCCCACACTGGCTTTTCCGGGGTTCCCTCTAGAGGCTCCATCAGTATTGACTTTTCCAAAATCCTTAGGAGGAGGTTGCCAATTTCTAGTCCTATCCATCTTACTAATACTCACATTCCCTTTAAGTTGGTTGCCCTTAGAAGGTTTAATCTTCAATCTTTGCATCACTTGATCCCATCTTTGGTGGGAGTTTTGGGGGTGATTAAGGAGTTGATGGACTGATTCAACTAAGTTGGCTATGGTCTTTTGCCAAATATAGTGAATATCCTTCCTATCTTGATTAAAAATGTCGACTGTTCCTTTCATTCCAAATATTCCAAAGAAGAATGGTAGAACCCATCCAAACTAACTGCCTAATAAAATGATCAACACCCTCTTGATTAGGCCAATCCCTCCAAAGCTGTTCAAAAGTGAAAAAATTGGACCATTGTAAGCCAAGTAAAGTTGCCATTCTCCTCCATAGCTTAGAGGCTAAAGTACACTCAATAAAAATATGGTTGATATTTTCTACATTCTCTTCACACATTTCACATCTAAAAGGGCCATGAAAACCACGCTTCATAAGTTGCTCACCAGTAAGCACCCTACGATGCAATAAAATCCAATTAAAGAACCTCACCTTAGGCCGAGCTTTTGATCCCACAATTGAGAAAATATGTCTGAAGAATGGTTGGGATTATTATGGCATAAGGTCAAATAACCTTGAGCAACTGAATACTCACCCTTAGTAGTGTTGTTCCATCCAAAACAATCTTTTTCATGGGACCAAGAGAGGGATCTCATATGAAGGATGCCTTGGATATCTTGTCTTTGCCTTTCTGGGATTTGAATAGGCCAGTCCTCAATAGGGATCCAATATCTACCAACCTTTGAATTACCAGTATGGTATCAACAATAATTAGCCACCTTTATCCAATTAGCTCGGTGAAGCTCCTCCATCCAAGGCCTCCAATCGAGAAACTGGATTATCAAAGGCTTGTGACCATCCCAAGAATCTGTCCAAAAATTTGCATGTTGACCATTATGAATGATCCAAAATAATTTTTTCTTTATCAAATCCTCACCAGTCTTAAGAACTGCTAAAATGGGAGAACCTTTGGTAGGAAGTTGATAGCGAACAAGGTCTTCAGGACTTTTGTTCTCAACATATTTAGCACGGAGATTATTGGCCCAAAGAGCATTGGGGTTATGCAACATCCTCCAATATAATTTAGCAGCTAAAGCTTTATTGTTATTAATTGAAGACCAGAATCCTAACCCCCCTTCACTCTTAGGAAGACATAAAGTATCCCATTTCACCAAGGCCCATTTTATTTTCTCCTTAGTACCACTCCAAAGGAAACGATGACTAATTTGATCCAATTCTCGAAGAATAGCCTTTGGGATATTCAAAATGAAAGAAACATAAATAGGAATAGCTTGAAGGACTGATTTTACCAAGGTGATTCTACCCCCAGAAGAAAGCCACTTGTTGGTCCACTTTCCAATTTTCTTCTTGACTTTGTCCAACAACCAATTCCAATATTTATTTTTTTGCCTTTGAATATTTATGGGAATACCTAAATAAGTGATTGGAAGAGAGGTCTTCTTATATCTTAATTTATCCAAGACCATGGATTCTTGTCTAGCGAGGCAATGAAAGAAAATAACTTTAGATTTGTCTTCATTGATCAAGCTGCCTGATAGCCTTAGAAAAACAGCTAATGATTTGCTTAATATTAGAAGCTTCCTTAACTGTAGCTTTACCTAAAAGGGTAGAGTCATCCACAAATTGAAGATGAGAGATAGGTCTAGCTCCATGAGCAATGGTAACTCCCTCAAGGGTTTTGTTTTCCCTCTTTTTGGTTATAGTCCTACCCAAGCATTCAACAAGAATGATGAATAAATAAGGGGATAGCGGGTCACCTTGCCTAATACCTCTAGAAGCTGGGAAAGACTGAGAAGGCCTGCCATTGATAAGAACTAAGTAGGAAACTGAAGAGATACATCCCATAATCCAATCCATCCAATCCTTAGAGAAACCAAATTGCCTCAAAACTTTGATAAGGAAGTGCCAATCCACTCTGTCATAAGCTTTGGATAAGTCTAACCGGATGAACATAGAAGGAGAATTTTGCATATCCATGGAATGGATGGCTTCTTGAGAAAGAACTATCTCATCTACTATTTGACGTCCTTCCACATATCCCCCTTGCTCTAGGGAAATAATCTTATGCAAAAGAGGCTTCAACCTTTCTGCCATGATTTTAGTAATAATTTTGAGAAGAACATTACATAAAGCAATAGGTCTAAAAGCTGAGATATGATCAACCTCTTGAGCTTTTGGAACAAGAGTAATATAAGTTTTATTGATAACCTTCAAAATTTCTTTGGATTTCTTGGCTTCTTCCACCACCTCTAATAAATCAACATGAAGGATATCCCAGAACTCTTGGTAGAACTCAATAGGAAAACCATCAGGACCTGGGGTTTTCCATTTTTGCATTTTAAAAACTACTTGTTGAAGCTCATTGATAGTAACAAGAGCGAGTCAAAATAGAGTTCTCCTCGAAGTGATAAGAGAAGGGATTGCTTGAAGAACATTTTGTTGTGAAGCTGAGTCAAGAGGAGTAGTAGCAAAAATATTGGAAAAGTAATCAACAACAATAGAGTTCATGCCATCCCAAGTATAAACAACATCTCTAGAATCTGATTTTAAGGAAGAAATAAAGTTGTGAGATCTTCGAGCTAGAAGATATTTGTGGAAGAAATTTGTGTTTCGATCTCCTTCTTTGAGCCATTGAATTCTAGATTTTTGCTTCCATAAGATTTCTTCTCTTTTTTCCCATTCCTCTAACTGAGTTGTGAGTTTAATTTCATCTGCACTTCTCTTCTCTGTGAGGCCATCTAAACGGATTTTCTTATTCAAATTTTCAAGATGAGCAATAACTTCATGTTTTTTTTTATGAACATCCCCAAAATCTTTCCGGTTCCAAGTCTTGATTTTGGATTTAATGTATTGCAATATTTTGGCAAAACAGAACATCTTAGTCCCATGCCTAGGTTTACCTTCCTTCCACCATTGTTGCACACGAGGTCTGAAGGAAATGTCTCTAAGCCACATTAATTGAAAACAAAAAGGAGAGAAACTCACATTGGTTTTCCACATTTCCACCATGGTGGCCAATGATCCGAACCAACATTATTAAGAGTCTTCACTTTAGGAATGTGACCATGGATTAAGAAATTTTTAGAGAGCAAAAACCTATCCAATCTCTCCATTATACAAGCTAAGCCTTGCCTTATGTTAGACCAAGTCATAAGGCCATTATCCGGTTGGATATCCACAAGATGGAGGTTTGCAATATATTCGCTCATGAGGTCAGTACTTTTGTCCAAATTTCTATTTCCCCCCCTTTTCTCATCCAGAGAGAGGATGGTATTGAAATATCCTCCGATCAAGATCCAAGCTTTAGGAAAATGAGAGATAATATGAGTAATATCCTTCCATTGTCTTCTTTTTTCCTCCAAAGAAGTCGGGGCATAAACAATAATGCAGAGCATAATCTGGTTGGAATGTCTACTTTGAATAGCTATAGCCAACAAACCCCAACTGCCAACCATATGGTGAATAACTACCTCTTTTGGGTCCCAAAGACAAGCAATGCCACCCGAAGTCCCTTGGGAGCCGAGGGAAACCACTTTTCCAGTGGCCAAATTTTCTTGGCAATTAAGTCCATATCCTCCATTGACATCTTTGTTTCTTGAAGGAAAACAAGATGTGGATGATTTATCTGAATCATTCTTCTAATTTCATTTTGTTTTGAAAGACTCCCTTTGAGTCCTCTAATATTCCAAGTGATGATCTTCATTAATACCAGGGCTAAAAATGTTGGGAAGGGCATTAATCTTACCTTCCTCTACAAGCTTTTCACCTTCTTTTACCATATGATATTGATTGGTCTTGCGACCTACTTTTTGATTAGAATCCATCTTCAATTTTTTTTCCCTGTTTCTTGACTTATTCCAATTGAATCTGAGATGGCTTCTAACCTTGAAGAATGCTCATACACAGCCAAAATTTTACTAGATGGTTCAATGGAGTCTATATTGGGACCTGCATTATTTGAAGTTTTGACATTTGAAATATTGTTTTTCTTGTGTAAATTTTCTCCTTTTTTTTTCTTTTGAAAACCTTTGATTTGTTGGTTTGTCTCTGAGTTCTTTCCTTCATATTTAAATTGTGTTTCTAAGATTTCAGTTTCCATTATTTCCTCTTCCTCACTTGGGACATCATTTGTGGAAAGGATTTCAAACATATTAGCAAATGACTTTGATTGATCCTTCATTACTTGGTTTTTTCGAGTGTTCTTCTTCTTAGGTATTTGGAAACCTGCTTGAGTTTATATCTTCTTTCTTTTGATCAGGAATTTTATTTGGGCAAGCATTGGCCAAATGACCATATTCATGGCAAATTCTACAACAAAAAGGAATGTTCTCATAGTCCACTACTTGCTCCCAAGTGTCTTCCCCAAATTGTAATGTGATCTTTTTAGGTAGGGGTTTGTCAAAATCCATTAAAACACAAATTCGAGCATAAATAATATGTTCAAAATTTTGAGTACAATCAATAGTCATCATAAAAGTTCCTAAAGAGTTTCCAATTGAAGAAAAAATAGTAGGATTCCAAAATTCAATAGGGAGGCCAAAGAGTCTAACCCACACGGGAGCTATAGAAGGCATCTCTTCTTCGGCTTTAAATTTAGTATGCCGGGGCTTCATGAAAAGCCCTGCCCTTCCAAAAAACCAAGGACCCCCTTGAAAAGTTTTCTCTCTATCTTCATTATTAGCAAATAAAACAAGAAAATAACCATTTGGATAAATAGAGATTTGTAACTCACCTTTAGTTTTCCGACTTTTTGCAGCCCTGACTTTGAAAGCGGATAGGCTCGGATGAAAACCCACAAACCAATAAATTAGTCCTCTTTTTTCCAAATCTTCAATTCCGGTCTGAATGTTACCCATATCAAGCTTAACAATAGGAGTTCCATCAACTGCTTTAAGACATCCTGACTCCGTTTTCCTGGGATCAATCTTAGGCATTCTTAGAGGTTTATGAGAAGCCCTAATATTGATATTAGCATTGGGCTGAGGCTGTCCACCACGAAGGGCATCCCTAAAATTCATTTTTGGGACTGAGTCTTCAAAATTCTTACCCTTGATAGGGGTTTTCACAGTAGAATTATTTTGTGGGTGCACCTTAGCACCAGATTCACTTGAGATATGAGCCATTTTTTGATCAACTGCTTGAAACTTATTTCATGGTCTCTTTAATCCTTGCCCTAGACAGCGTGGAAAGGTATGGTTTTCACTTTTCTTTTGTGCAGCAAATTGGAAGCCGTTGTCACTCAAGTTCACAGTATGATCTGTTGAAAGACAAATTTCTAACCCATCTTGTATCCCCTGCAACATTTCCTACTAAAATATTGAGCATAAACCACAAAAATATTGGCCGCTAGGGCCCGAAGGCCCTAAAAACCAACCTCTGGAGCTGCTTGCACTCAACCTAGATGAAACCCTCGCATAGCCACTTGCCAAATATATCGTTCACACATAGGGATGCGCTAGGATCTGTGTTGCTCCAAATGATATGAAAATTTGTGGAGACGTTCTAGGGTTTTTCAGGCATCTACCCTCAAAATTTCAGCTCAATCGAGTTCGGATGAGTGAGATATGTTTGGGCAGTCCTGTGAAAAAACGTCTCCAATTTTTATCCATCCATATATATATGAGAATATAGATATATAATATTCAATTAAAAATAATTAATAAAGATAACTTTTTATAAAAAAAATTAATATAAAAAAATTATATTAATATTAAAATTTATATTTTAAAAACAAACGTAAAATAATTTTATTGTTAACAAATTATATAAAGTATATATTTTTATGTATATTTTTATCTATAATTATAATTATAATGTAATCATTAAGGACATATAGCATTTATAATATATACTAAGGGCATACGAATGGAGAGAATAAACTATTAAAAACAAAAGGATTTATTTAGTAAGTGTTTGATTTTAATAGAGTGTAAATAACTATGACGAATGCACTAGAACAAATTATTAAAAATAAAAGATTTATTTATTTGATTTTAATAAAGTTTAAATAACTATTTAGTATTTAAAGGGTATATGAAAAAAAATGATTGAAAATAAGAAAGTGTTTGACCGAATACAATAGGATTTAAACATTGATTTAATATTTACATACTTCAAATTATAATTAGACTATAATAGTATTTAAAAGGTATATGAATATAACGAAGAAATTATTAAAAATAAGTATTTAAATTAGACTATAATAGTATTTAAAAGGTATATGAATGTAAAGAAAAAATTATTAAAAATAAGTATTTAAAGGACATATGAATGTAACAAAGAAATTATTTAAAAAAAAAAAATGAGAGTGTTTGAGTGAATAAAATTTAAACATTGATTATATATATATAAGAGATTTTAATTTTTACTAATCTTATAATAAATATTTTACATTTAATTATAATTTTATATAAATATAAATATTTTATGTAATAATAAAAAATTTAAATAATAGAATTTTAATTTTTAATCTCTTACTTATTACATTATCAAAACCTTACGATCTAATTATAACCAAATAAATATATATATATATATATATATATATATATATATATATATTATTTGGTTATAATTAAATCGTAAGGTTTTGATAATGTAATAAGTAAGAGATTAAAAATTAAAATTCTATTATTTAAATTTTTTATTATTACATAAAATATTTATATTTATATAAAATTATAATTAAATGTAAAATATTTATTATAAGATTAGTAAAAATTAAAATCTCTTTTTATCTCAACTCTCTCTAATTATATAAAATATTAAAAAATATATAATATTCCTCTCAATCTTATATAAACAACATTTACGAGTATGTTTCATACAATTTATAATTCATCGATTCCTCCTTTCACATGATATGCCTTTGAAACTCCTACTTGCTTTTCTATATAAGGAAAGTAAGACTTGTAACCTATATTATCAAATCCCAGTTTCTTTAGATGAGAAGACAAGTTGTGAAATTATTAGTATTAATGTTAACCATGTTGGGGTACAGACACAACAATAGCATTAAAGGAAAAGGAAGCTGAAAGAAAGAAGTTCCGCACACAACGAATACCGTGCCTACAGGTTCAGAGATAAGGGAGTATCGTCTGCGGCTGTGCAGTGCCATTATTTTCATTGCTATATTTTTCATCATTTTTGCTGTCACTTTGAATCAGGTGTTCCAAGGCGTGTTACTGTTTGGGATTTTTTTTTTTATAATTTGATATAAAAATAAATGAAAGAATTTTGTTTGTCGATAATGGTTTTCTTATTTTATTTGTTTATGTTGTAGATAGCAAGAAGTATCATGTACCATCCTCTACTTCGAATGCAAATCAAGGACTCTCTAGAACAAATGAAGCTCAAGAGGAGGTTAAATTAAAAGAAAACAAATCATCAGAATTCTCTAGTAGAGAAGATATATTTTATATTCAGGATGTGGTTCTGATTCCTGATGAAGTGCTTGTCATGGTTCGATTGCCTCCTGCGAGTTCTCGCAGTTTGGGTCACAGATCAATGGTTTTCTGTGTGTACTCTGATAAGATCACTACACAAGTGACCGGAATTGAATACTTACAAAGGCAAGCGGCAGTAAGATGTGAGCTTCCTCATAAGGAAGAACAAGAGCTCTCCGAGGGGTCTGAAAGCTTGAGATTCCAGTCTCTCTATCTCTTTGACAGAGATCTAAACAACCATATTAAGCAAATCAACCAAACTTCTCTAATTCGTTGGGAATTTCTGGTTTATGAAAGTTTCTCCACATATACAGATGTAGTTTTGTTTGCCAAAGGGGTGAACTACAGGAATGAATAAAGATACCAAATATCTGCGTTGTATATTCAATGGAACAGTAATGACAACAGTGACAGTCTCTAACCAGGAAGTCTTCAGATGCAAGAACCTTGATGAAGCATATACATCTGACCTTCTTATTTGCCTTTGTCCTTTTGTGGTTTGTCTTATTTGCATTCGTCTCATTCAAACTTCCCTCCATCGCTCGTTATTCCTATTATTTTCCTTTAGCGCACATGAGAGTAGTGATTCACGTCTTTTAGTTGTTTTGTATCATATACCATTTGTCTTATACCTTTACCCTCCATCGCTCGCAATTTAGGAAAATTTCCATCATCGCTTAATATTCGAGCGATTTGTGTCATTTGCATGTTAGATTAGCGATTTAGGGCAACCTCTATTTTGTCCTATTTTATTCCATCTTTTAGCTAATTCCCTCTATCGCTAAAATGAAAGTCGCTCGAAGCCTTTTTTTCAACTTTATTTAGCGGTTCAGAGCATACGAGGTGTTAGAGATAATTATTTCCAAAGTCTTATCCTTTGTTCTGTCTATCGCTCGCTAAAATGTTGAAATCCCTCCATCGTTGTTTTATTTAGCAATTTGCGGCTCAAAGCATTATTCCCAAAATCACCGACACTAGCAAGTATTTCTCGATATTGCTCCAAGCGCGAGCGATTCAAGGAATTTGGGATTTAATTTCTTCAAATTGGTATCAGAGCCCTTTAGTGCCTTGATGCGGAGACCGAAGCATGGCTTCAGGCAACAACAATTTGCAGTTGCAGATACCGCGCTTCAATGGCAAGAACTATGACTATTGGAGCATCCAGATGAAGATCCTATTCGGATCTCAGGAGCTGTGGGACCTGGTTGAGAACGGCTACCCAAAATCGACAGATGCAACAACACTTGCCACCCTCTCCCAAGCAGATAGGGACCTGTTGAAGGAGAACACCAAGAAGGACCAGAAGGCCCTATTTTACATCATGCAAGGGTCGAAGAGACCATCTTCCCGCAGATCGCATCGACCACCAAGGCAAAGTAGGCCTAGGAGATTCTGGCCAGCTCGTATCAGGGCGCCAACAAAGTCAAACTCATGAAACTACAGATGCTAAGGAGGGAGTTTGAGAACCTGCGGATGAACGAGACAGAGTCCATGGGTGACTTCTTCACCCAAATGATAGACGTAATCAACCAAATGTGGTTAAACGAAGAAATCACACAAAGCCAGAGAATCATGGAGAAGATTCTCAGAATCCTGTCTGCTAAGTTTGACTCTGTTGTGATAGCAATCGAGGAGTCGAGAGATTTGATGACCCTCTCGATGGACGAGCTCATGGGTTCGTTGCAGACATATGAGTAGAGGTTGAGCCGCTCTTCTCAGTCCTCTCTAGAAAAAGCATTAAAAGCACAAGACTCATTTTGAGATAGTGGCAGGCAAGATTCCCACCATGGCACCTCTAGTTCTCAAGGAGGAAGAGGTAGAGGTAAGCATGGGAAAGGAAAAAGATGACGATCAAACCCTAGTGAGGGAGAGACCAATTGCAATTTCCATCAGGAATGTGGAAGAGGTCGAGTGAAGAACCAAAAAAGTGGGTTCGATCAGAAAAAGGACATGTCAAAGGTCTAGTGCTATTATTGCAATAAATTCAGCCATTACATCTCATAGTGCAGAAAGAGGATGGCCAAGGAGAACCATCACTAGACCCACTACACTGATGAAACCAAAAATGCGACAGGAGGAAACGTGCTACTGAATTGCAACATTGAAGAGGAGTGCCTGAAGAATGTTTAGTATTAGGACAGTGGGTGCAACAATCATATGACGGGGAACAAGGAGATGTTCTCCCAACTGGATGAAACAGTCCAGTTCGAGGTCAAGATGGGGAACAACAGTAAGGTTCCTGTTATGGGCAAAGGTAAGATCCTCATCCACACTAGGCACAAAGAAAGGAAGCAAATATGCGATGTATACTATGTGCCTAGGTTGAAGGACAACCTGCTAAGTGTGGGACAACTCGTGCAGAAGGGACATACTATCCAGTTCAAAAATGAAACCTGCACCATCAGAGACAAAGTGCATGGGCAGATTGCAACAGTGTCAATGACGAAGAACAAGATGTTTTCGTTGCAGATTCATAACGAGTCTCTTATGTTCCTGAGTGTAGTCGTGAATGATGCTACCTGGTTGTGGCATCTTAGGTTCGGTCACCTAAGTTTTAGTGGCCTGAATTAGTTGCAAAAGAAGCATATGGTGAAGGGTTTACCCCTTATTGAGCAACTGAATCAAGTTTGTGAAGGTTGTTTGGTCGACAAGCAACACAGGGATTCGTTCCCTTCTGATGAGTCTTGGAGAGCATCACAGCCATTGGAGCTAGTGCACTTGGATATTTGCGGTCCAATGTAGATCACCATATTTTTTGGCAACAAGTACTTTTTGACCTTCATTGACGACTTCAGTCAGAAGACCTGGATCTATGCCATTAAGCAGAAGTTGGAGGATTTTGGCAAGTTCAAGGAGTTCAAGGCTCTGGTGGAGAAATAGAGCGGTTACCAGGTCAAAACCCTCAGAACTTATGGAAGAGGAGAGTACATTTCAAATGAATTCCAGTACTTCTGCAAGGTGAACGAAATTTGGATGCAGCTCTCCGCGAGATACACATCGCAGAAAAAAAATGTAGCTAAGAGGAAGAACAAAACCATCATGGAGATGGCAAGTAGCATGATGAAGGCAAAGGGATTGTTGCATGAGTTCTGGGTGGAGGCTGTAATCTATGTAGTTTATCTGCTAAACAAGTGTCCCACCAAAAGCATGAAGGACAAAATTCCTCAGGAGGCCTGGAGCGATCAGAAGCCATGTGTGGCTCACTTGCGTGTTTTTGGGTGCATTGCATATGCACATGTTCTGAAAGAGAAGCAGTAGAAGCTGTATGATAGAGCGGAGAAGTGTATCGTCACAAGATATAGTGAGGAAGCAAGGGCGTATAGACTGTATAATCCTGTGACGAAAAAGCTCATCATCAGTCGTGACATGAAGTTCCTGGAGGATGAAGCTTGGAACTAGAAGTCCAAGACTGGCCAGCCTGAGCCAGCAGTTGTTGAGTCTGTTGACTTGGAGGAGAGCAAAATATTGCCACCTATACCCTCAAGAAGTAGTAGCGGTGCCAAAAACAACATAGTCTCACCATCTCGGTCGCCTCCACTTGCAAGCATAATCTCGAACTTGAGGACTCCAGCGAAGACAAGGAGCTTGCAAGACATCTATGAGGCAACCCGTCATCATGAAGATGAGGAATATTTTGATTTCGCCTTCTTTACTGAGTGTGATCTAGTTGAGTTTGAAGAGGTAAGTTAGAATAAAAAGTGGGTGAAGGTGATGGACGAGGAGATAGAAGCCATTGAGAAGAATGATACATGTTAGATAGCAGATCTCCCAGTAGGGAAGAAGACCATTGGGGTGAAATGGGTGTATAGGACGAAGTTCAATGCCCAAGGTGAAGTTGATCGACATAAGGCCAGATTGATGGCAAAGGGCTACAAACAGAAGTCAAGCATCGACTACCATGAAGTGTATGCGCCTGTAGCCCGACTTGACACAGTCAGGATGATCCTGGTTTAACAGCCCATCAAGATTGGAAGGTGTTTCAGATGGACATCAAGTCAGCCTTACTCAACAGTGTTTTGCAGGAAGAGGTCCACATATACCAGCCACCCGATTATGAGATCGAAGGACAGGAGGGCAAGGTCCTCAAGCTGAAGAAGGCCCTGTATGGGTTGAAGCAGGCACCTAGGGCATGGTACAATCAAATTGATGGCTATTTTCAAGAAAATGGGTTTGTAAAATGCTCATATGAGCATACCCTATACCTGAAGACAAATGAAGAAGGGGAGCTCATAATCATTTGCCTCTATGTGGACAACTTGATTTACACTAGCAACAATAATGTCCTGTTCGACCAGTTCAGAACAACCATGAAGAAGGAGTTCGAGATGACGGACTTCGGGCTGATGAAGTTTTTCTCGACATTGAAGTTGACCAATCAACATATGGCATCTTCATTTCTCAAGGCAAGTATACGAAGGATGTCCTAAAGTGGTTCAAGATGGAGGACAACAAACTTGCCATCACTCCTGTTGCCACGAGATTAAAGTTGAGCAAGTTGGACTCCGAGAGAAGCATCAAACCAACTTTGTTCAAGCGACTAGTTGGCAGTCTGATGTACTTGACTGCAACTCGGCTAGATCTGATGTTTGGAGTCAATTTGATTGTCCAATTTATGGAGAATCTAAGGTATTCGCATTGGCAAGCAGGGAAGCACATCTTGTGCTATGTCAATGGGATGCAAAACCATGGCATCTTCTATACCAAAAAAGACCAGTTAGAACTGGTGGGGTACACAGACAGTGATTGGGCTGGCAACACTGATGATCGAAAGAGCACTTTCAGTTATGCATTTCATCTTGGTTCGAGAGCAGTGTCATGGACATCCAAGAAGTAACCGATTTTTGCATTGTCCACTGCTAAAGCAGAGTATGTCACCACCACTTCAGCCGCATGCCAGGCATTTTGGCTGCGAAGGGTTCTAGGTGAATTGAACCATCCTCCGAAAGGCACGACAACCGTGTTCTGTGACAATAATTTCACCATTGCACTTTCAAAGGATCCGATGTTCCATGGGTGGATGAAGCATATCGACATTCGGTATCACTTCATCAGAGAGCTGGTGAAGTTAGGCGAGGTTCAGTTGCAATTTTGCAGATCGAAGGAGCAGATACCTGATATTTTTACCAGGCCTTTGAAGGAGGAGGATTTTAGCAGACTGCATGGGCAGTTAGGTGTCAAAGGGCTTGTGAGATCAGGTTTAAATGAGGGTGTTGAAAATATTAAACCTGATGCTCTAGATCGCTATCGCTCAAGCAAAAACCTGAAATCGCCCACAAACTTCAGCGATTTGTGAATCACTCACCTGAGGCAGCGACTTTCGATCTCCCGCGATTCTAGGAATAACTTTACAAGAGACAAGAGAAACTAATGGAATGGACCAATATACTTATGCATAAGAAAACTTTATTAAAAAATAAAGAGTTAAATTGGTCCCAAAATATATAGAGATATGGATTAAGGAAGAGGATGAAAAAACCATTTTTTATGCTATAGCTAATAGATTTGACTCTTTAAGAGTTTCAACTCTATATGTAAGAAGTATTAAGGAAGGAGAAGATATTAGGGATGGAGCAATTAATTATTTCAAAGGTGTACTTTCAAAAGTTGGAAAACATATGAAGGATCAAGATAAGCTTTTGAAAAATATTCTATCAGTTCTAACACAAATATAGAATGAAATATTGATGAGAAATATTTTTGTGGAGGATCTAAATGAGTTGTTTTTTCTTTCCACTAAGAAGTTTTGATATTTTTTGAAGAGTGATAAATTAGATATAATTGAAGTGGATAGTAAAGAAGGCTATAATAAGAGTGATCTATGCCACCTTTATCACATTGGTTCCTAAGAAAGCTGAGACAAAATATTTTGATAATTTTTGTTTGATAAAACTTTCTAATATGATTTACAAGACTCTTAAAAAAATACAATAAATATATTAAAAAGCATGTTAAATTACATAATTATTTCTAGAAAAAAAATAAAATCAAAACATTACCTAGTATTGCTAGAAATAAAATACATGTAAATCTATGGAGTTGTCTTTGGACAATGAATAATCTCACTATGAATTGAATATAATTACACTCTAACCAATAGAAAAATGGTTGGTATGATGGGGTATTTATACCCAAATATAAGTCACACTTAGGTCAAGGTTATGAGACCAACCTTCAGGAATACACTATTAAAATATTAAAGAAGGATATTTTTAATGGGTTACATGGGATCAAAGGGTTAATATGAATAATACAAATACAAAAGTTGACCATGGACTTAAAAAAAGCTTAACCAATATATATTTCAACATATCCCCTTAATATGAACGAGGGACATGGAGAGAGACTCTTACTCGTCATCCCCCCTAAAGGGACATTTTTCCTACACCAAGTAGTGTTGTAGAAAAGTAAAAACATGTCAAAGTTGTTATTAATGATAATTTTTGATACAATACATCAAATATTACAGTGTGTATAAAGTTTCTCATATGAGTCCTACAAGAAAAAAATTGTATAAGCTATTAAAGGAATGGGATAATAAGAACTTAAAACTAAATAAAACCATTACATTATGTGACATCCTCGATATTTATAATATAAAAGAGATGGAGGTGAGAAAATACAATAAGAAAGTATTTTTATGCAAAAATACGTTTTGAACAAAATCCTAACATCCCCCCTTATTACATTATTTGAGAGAGCACATAATGAAATAACTTCCCTCTTTAAATCAAGAGATAAGTGACCTTTGTTATTTATATATTTGTGCTCTTTGTGTTGTTATTTTTGTATCAACAAAGGACATGGTTTTCTTTAATAATGAATATAAAATATTTCTTTTATTTGATATCACTCTATGATATCCATCCATCCATAATTTAATTGGATTTTGTATAGCTTTCTATAGCAGTGTCCCAATATTTCTCTTATATATATTTGATTTTTTGACAATATATACACATGTTTCTTTGTGCTCATAATAGGAATTGGTAGTGCATGTAGTACAATTTAAACTAATATACTATCATCAATTATTTCATCCAAACTGTTTAGTTTTGCTTTTAATTCTACTATATTTTAAAGAAAATCTTCCTGTTGGCAGTTTTGCACTATGCCACATTGGTTTTTTTTTTTTAATTTTTGATTGTAATATGAAATATATATTCATATGATGATACAATAATTTTTTCAATTTAATATATTGTAGTTATTTTTATTTTTTATGCATCCTTCAGCTTGGAAATAAATGGCTTGAAGAACTCTAACAAAAATGACCTAAAATAATTTAAATCGAATTGCCCACAAAAACGAAGATCGTGCACCCAAAAATGGATCAAAGGCGAAAGAGCATCAAAATAAAAATAACTAAGTGTTAAAGGTGCTCAAGTTGTAAAATTTCTTTTGCCCCAAGGATGGGGCGAAAGCCATGTTCACCCCATTGATGGGCGAATGTATCTAAAAGTTTGAGAAGAGCAACAAATTTATCCAGGAATCCGTTTGCCCCAAGAATAAGGCAAAATGCCCATTCGCCATTTTTTGAGGTGAACATCTTAGAAAAGCATCGTTGAAAAGTCAATTCAGGTAGTTGAAAGGTCAAATTCAGTTTTGCCCTTGTGGAGGGGCAAAAATACCTTTTGCCATTCCGAGAGGTGAATGTACCAACGAAAGAAAATTTCAGGCGAAGATATTATGAAGGCATTTACGGGCGAATGTGTTGAGAAGATTGTGTTTTCCTAGGAAAGAGGGCGATAGTTATTTTCACCTATTGGGAAGACGAATGTCAATTTTGATAAACGACGTAATCTCAAACAATATTGAAGTGCAAATTTCGATTGAAGATTGAATTTGAATGAATGACCAAATTTAATGATGGTGACAAAATGGAAGATATTTTTGTTGATTTTCATCATTTTTGAAGATGCCTTCTCAACAGTTTTGCTCCCTCTTCGAGGTGAATTTAATATGGATTAAAATAATAAAACAATGGTTTATTTCCCGAGGATGAAGGTAGCCAGAATTAAATGCATTCAAAAGTTGTTTTCCAGATCGTGATTGCTAGAAGAAGATTTCAAAGGAGAAACTATCACGTTGATGTCTTTGATTTACAAACATTTTGCCTCCATTTGTATTTAATGAAAGACGCAAAAACCTCTATAAATATTAAGAAAATTTCATTGTAAAGGGGGAAGAATTGGACATTTTGCAAGAAAAATTCCTAAGTTCTCTACATCAATAGAAGAGACTTGGCTTCTAAAATTTGCAAGCATTTTTATGTGTGTGATTTCCTTCTATTTTTAAGCATTTTTGTTTATGCTCATGTTCCTGCTCTTAAGTTTTAAATTCTATATCTGGATTTAAAATATTGCTGGTGAGTGAGTAAGTTTTGAAATACGATTTGGGGGTTATCTTTACAAAGGTGTGAGCCAATTTCTATTGTCTTTCCTATGTTTCATGCTATTTTAAAATTTGGTGGAATTCTTCTTGCTAGTCTATTCCAAATCCTACACATTCAACCTATGGCCATATTTTCCTTTCTTTTTGTTATTTTTTCCTTTCCTACAACTCTAGTATTCGACCACTGTATGATTTAACTTGATAGCCAACCCTCTCTGGAGATTTACATGGAGGACATTTCTTTTCTTTGGTCTTTCAATGTTGTCCGTGTCTAGGGTGCACAAACATAGTTTTTATTGATTAGGCAAATATTTGACAAATAGTTTTTGGCACACCTGGTGTAACCTCAAAAGTTCCACAGTTAAAAGGTATTAAGATTTGATGTTTGCCTTCGTGTTATATAGTTAGAATATCTAGCAACTTGATTATTCCCAAGAATCTCCAAACATGAAAGCAGCAGAAGCTGCGCTTCATGAATACAAGATAGAAGGCAAAAAATCTCAAAAATCCTATTAAGTTCTATAAAATTGATATCCAAAGGTTAGGAGAGCATCCTTAACTAGACACTTTATGTAGTGCATTATCATTTCCTCATACATCCCATACATCATCTGTAACAACCTCATGGTTAGTCGATGTCTTTTTTGCTCTAGTAAGTCCAATTAGTACTACCACTAGTATTCCTCAAGGTCCACCCCACACACTAGTCCATATGGCTCAAAACACACCACCACAACAACCAAGGTAGTTCTCAGCATGGAATAGCTCCGAAGCCTTGAATTTACAAGCCCAAAATTTAATTCCTCAAGTAGCTTTGAAGGCTTTGCCTACATACGATGGCACTAGCAACACTGCCTATGAACACATTCAAGATGTGGCTTCTTTGGCTATGATTCATGGTATCATCGATGAAGATATCATGGTAAGGTTATTGGTTTTATCACTGAGGGGAAATATCTTCTATTGGTATCGATCGTTGTAGCCTACAACCATAGCTACAAGGGATTAGTTAGCGAGGTTGCTGATCAAGAACTTTCAAGAGCAAGCTGACCCATTTTTCCTGCTACACCAATTTAAAATATTCAAAGGCACCTGCAAGAGGAGATTGTTGACTTAAATGTCAGGTTTACTCAAAATTGGTAACGGGTTCCAAAAGATCGTTGACCCACGCATGAACAAGCTACGTTCTACTATCTCAGGGCGTTTAGCACAAACATTGTCATGGTCGTGCGACAAGCCAATGTGACTACATTCCTAGACCTGTATACATAGACACAAATGACCGAATCTGACTTGATTGCTATAGGAAGACTTCCCTCGAAGATGACTATACCTATTCTTCCTGAAATCCCATAGTATTTGTATTCTAGTGCATTGTCACAGCCCATGCCTACCATGTACCTAGTTCCCTCATGGAGCTCAGGCTCTCCCCAAATTACTCCAGTTCCTATCCCGTAGTTCCCTAATCAAAGCCTTCCATATTTTCCCACTCTAAAAACACCACAGTTTCCTACCCCTATCCCTTTTCCAATGCTTTCAATGCCACCACTCCCATTGCCATTACTTGCTCCATCGACACCTTTACTGTTGTTGATGCTGCCTACACCTTTGAAATCTAATCTGTATTTGAAGCTATTACAAGAGGCGCAATCAAATAATTCAACACTAAGAATGATCTTAAATAAAATTATAGTGGTTAGGAAGAAATAAGTAGAAGATAATTTTTGATTGAGAAGATTTCAAACATAGTCGATTACTCAAAACAAACATCTAGTAGTAAAGGTCCTAAAAGAGGTCCAACAATGTTAGCAAATGAAGAAACTAGAACATTAAAGAAAGTGTACTGGTGCTCAACTTGAAATGATCCCCATGGATAAGATACATGCATGGTCCATTTGAACTATGTACAGATGTTAGTGTCAAGTTCTAGCAGCGACCACGTTAATATGATAATGGAAGCGAATCATAATTTGATGGTACCTTATTCAGAGCAAGTCTCGATTCTCATGAGATCTACAAAGAAGCTAATGATTGTAGAACCAAAAAAATTAGAACCTTTGAATGTTCCTACAGATCCAAAGGTGCAAAATAAAAGAATGAAATCTCTAATGAAAGTTCCTGATGTAACATCAAAATAGCAGGATTTTGTCTTGATGAAGGATTTAATACCCAAGCCAACTCGATGTAAGACGTATACAAGGGCACCAGTTGTGCAACCTATAGCTCCTCAAGCATCAAATGAAGAAAAGGAACAATCTAATGAGTGTCTTAAGTACCCATATATAACTAAGAGACAGAGGGTGGAAGCTACTCAACAATACCAAGATAAGTACGAGCGAGCAATAGAAGGAAGAGTGCCTAGTGTTTCTAAATCTGACATCATGGAAGAAATGAAGAGAATACCAGTAAATATAAGCTTGTATGATGAATTACATTTGCCTGGGTATATTGACTTGTTGCAGGAGTATCTCAAGTCTATTAAGGAGAGGAAGAAGAGGTATTCTCAAACTGTGTTGGCGAAGACACTCTTGAATTCTACCAATGGAAAAAATAGACCATATCCATTTTATTTTTCACTTAGAATGGAATGGTGGATTGTGCATAACTGTATGATAGATTTCAGTACTGCAACCACTATCATGCCAAGGGTAGTCTGCGAAGGTATGGAGATGGAATATATGAGGAGTAATCCAGGAGTGTTGCAGTTGGATGGCACTCTAGTTAAAATAATGGGGGTAATTAAGGACATCCCCATTGTTCTACATAGCATGCTACAAATTACAGTCATCTAAGAAGTAGTGGTGGTCAACTTGGAACCATACTTTAGCATGTGTCTCTCAAGGAAGTTCACGACAAAGCTTGGAGGTTACCTATATTTGGACTATTACCATCTGGAAGTTCTGTTCAAGGGAAGGAGGATACGTATTTATATTTAGAAGCCTTCTACTTTTCATATTAAGAAAATTGAGGAAGAGGAGGAGAAATATATAGGTGCAGTCAACATGATGACTAAGTAATTCCAAGATGATGATTTGATGGAAGATGCACTTGGAAAACTTTACCTTGAAGATGAGTTCTCAATCATGGACTTCATACAAAAATTGAAACTGATATTAGTTTTTACACAATAACCAAACCAGAATAAAGTGAAGGAAAGGTCCCCGATTTCCCAGATCCTATTGATCATCAGTTATGAAAGCTATATTTTGATGGGTCTAGGTGTAAAAATGGTGTAGGGGCTAGTGTTGTGCTAATTTCCTCCAAAGGACTACAAAAGACTTATTCATATAGGTTAATGTGGAGTTGCACCAATAACATAGCCAAGTACGAAGCACTATATCTTAGTTTAAATAAGGAGGAGAAATTGGGTATTAATAAACTTCAAATATTTGGAGATTATGAGCTCATGTTTAATCAGATCTCAAAAAGGTGTGTGTCAAAACAACATTGCTTGAAATCTTATCGCAACAAGGTATGGGATTTGTTTGAATATTTTATTGCTTTGAATATTTAGTCAATTCCACAAGAACAAAATAGACATGCAGATATTTTAGCCTCTCTTGGTGCAAATTACTCCCCTATGGATCAAGTGGTCAAGAAACCTAAGACACTTAGGATAATTTATAGACCCTCAATCTGTGATAAGAACATCTATTTGCAAGTATTTGACAATGATGAGAAGATATTTAATTTCTTGCTCATGGAAACTATAAGAAGAAAGGGAAGGAATGATGAGGATTAATATGTGAGTTCCATAGATACTAACTAGGCTTTTTGAAGATCATGGGATGGATATTTTTTTATGGGATAGAATCTATGAAATTAGGTTTATTGGAATTTTATATTAATTTATCAATAAGCAAGTTTTAAACAATATTGGTAATATTTTAGGAGAAATCATCTCACATAAAACAACTACTAAGGAGAGAAAGCATGTGATATATACCTAAATAAATGTTTTCATTAATATTTCAAAACCTTTTCTACAATTCATTAAGATTAAACTTAAATCAAGAGAAAGGAATTGATAAGTGGATTATGGAAAAAAATCATTTCAATGTCATCAATATTTTAAGATTAGACTGATTATAAGAGATTGGAAAGTGAAAACAATGGAGGAGATGAAAAATTTAGTCATAAGACAAAATTCAAGATGAAGCAAAGAGATAGTATTGTTGTAGAGACTAAATTAGACCAAGGATTTTTCAGTTTCAAAATTTGGTAAAGAAAACCCTTCTTTATCATTAGATGGAAAAGGTTATCATGTTCACTCAAATCAACCATTGAAACAAACAGAAGTATACAAGGGATGAGCAAGTATAACATGTAAGTTTAAATTCAAATGTAATTAAAGATATTAAGGAAGAAGTGGAGGAAAAAAATCTTAAGGAAGAAGTGGAGACAAATTTATAAAAGAGAGGGCAAAAGAGATCGAGTGTAATCTAGGTGCATTGTCTTCATTTTCCTTAAGTAGTTTAAAATCATATCCATGAAATAAAATAGAAATTAGTAATTCCTTATGATTTAGGGTTTTAAGAACAACATAATAAATAAAGGATTATGGAGGATATCCATTACAATCTAGGGTTTTTTGGGTAACATAAGAAAGTAAATACTTTGAATAATGGTCTTTGCACTTTAATGTTTCTAGCATGACATAAAGAATAAAGTACTTTTAAGGCTATTCCTTACACTTTAGGTTTTCCAAGACGACATAAACCCATAGATGATAAGTTTCATTGTGAACACTGAACAATTTAAAAAATTATGAGAATAGAAAAATATGAAGAAGACCCTGAAAATAAGAACAAAGAGAAAATGAAACTTAGAGGGTTATGTATATATGAAACTAAAAATGAAGATAGCATGTGTTAACAATAAGTGGTTCTAAGCCCCCAATTAAAACTAAAAAGTGATAATGAAAAAGGATATGAATAAGAATCCTAAGAAAAAAATTAAT
Source organism: Wollemia nobilis (assembly GCA_028583015.1). NCBI lineage: Eukaryota > Viridiplantae > Streptophyta > Pinopsida > Araucariales > Araucariaceae > Wollemia > Wollemia nobilis. The sequence continues at coordinate 272,171 of JAQPPZ010001710.1, forward strand.
AGGTTGTTATAATCCTTAATTTATTTAAATAAAATAAACAAAAATAAATAGTGAGGAATGCAAGGATGAATTCAAAAATATTTGTAAGATGGGGGATTTTCTAACAAATTTTGTGTAGGGACTTAAGGAGGTATTACAATAATATAATGCAAACACAAATGTGATGGATAATCACTAGAAATAAAAAGTAATTGGATTTTTGGTTTTCTTACAGGAAAAATAAAAATACTAAGGTTGGGGTTACCAATGTATATGTTGTAACTAATGTTACTCTTTGTGATAAATTTTGGAAGGACCTCATTTTATGTATGTTAGATTCAATGTTAATTCATAATTGTGATCTATGGATTCTTTGGATAACTTCAACATAGTTATATCTGCTTTGAAAAGAGAAATGATGCTCCTAGATGGTCTAAATCAATAGAGGAATTTTATTTATTTGTCATCAAATAGCATTTGGGATTACACTCCTTAAAGATTTCAATATATGTGGACTAACAAACACACTGTGTAAAATCATATAGTAGAAAAATTTGAGTAAAATTTTGTTATCTAATATATGATTTTGGATAGAGTATACAATATATTCATACATTTTATTGTTAGTAGGATAAGATATAAAACATGTTCTCTTTAGATGTGATTTAGTCAATAATAGTCATCCAAATCCATTTCAGTTTTAGTATACATAGATCCCAGAAATTTATGTCTTCCAAATGGTTATATTATGTTATGATGAAACAAGATTTGGAGGATCATATTGTACATGTTTGTTCAAGAGATAAAATATTTAAAGGGGTAAAATAGATTTAAAATAAAATATTAAATTATTCAAGGTAATAACTTTACAAGAGACAAGAGAAACTAATGGAATGGACCAATATACTTATGCACAAGAAAAAATTATTAAAAAATAAAGAGTTAAATTGGTCCCAAAATATATAGAGATATGGATTAAAGAAGAGGATGAAAACACCATTTTTTATGCTATAGCTAAGATAGATTTGACTCTTTAAGAGTTTCAACTCTATATGTAAGAAGTATCGAGGAAGGAAAATATATTATGAAGGGAGCAATTAATTATTTCAAAGGTGTACTTTCAAAATTTGGAAAATATATGAAGGATCAAGATAAGCTTTTGAGAAATATTCTATCAGTTCTAACACAAATATAGAATGAAATATTGATGAGAAATATTTTTGTGGAGGATCTAAATGAGTTATTTTTTCTTTCCACTAAGAAGTTTTGATATTTTTTGAAGAGTGATAAATTAGATATAATTGAAGTGGATAGTAAAGAAGGCTATAATAAGAGTGATGTATGCCACCTTTATCACATTGGTTCCTAAGAAAGCTCAAACAAAATATTTTGACAATTTTTGTTTGATAAAAATTTCTAATATTATTTACATGACTCTTAAAAAATACAACAAATATATTGAAAAGCATGTTAAATTACATAATTATTTCTAGAAAAAATATAAAATCAAAACATTACCTAGTATTGCTATAAATAAAATACATGTAAATCTATGGAGTTGTCTTTGGACAATGAATAATCTCACAATGAATTGAATATAATTACAGTCTAACCAATAGAAAAATGGTTGGTATGATGGGGTATTTATACCCAAATATAAGTCACCCTTAGGTCAAGGTTATGAGACCAACCTTCAAGAATACAATATTAAATATTACAGAAGGATATTTTTAATGGTTTACATGGGATCAAAGGGTTAATATGAACAATACAAATACAAAAGTTGACCACGGACTTAAAAAAAGCTTAACCATTATATATTTCAACATATCCCCTTAATATGAATGAGGGACATGGAGAGAGATTCTTACTCGTCATCCCCCCTAAAGGGACATTTTTCCTACACCAAATAGTGTTGTAGAAAAGTAAAAACATGTCAAAGTTGTTATTAATGATAATTTTTGATACAATACATCAAATATTACAATGCATATAAAGTTTCACATATGAGTCCTACAAGAAAAAAATTGTATAAACTATTAAAGGAATGGGATAATAAGAACTTAAAACTAAATAAAACCATTACATTATGTGACATCCTCGATATTTATAATATAAAAGAGATGGAGGTGAGAAAATAAAATAAGAAAGTATTTTTATGCAAAAATAATTTTTGAACAAAATCCTAACATCCCCCCTTATTACATTATTTGAGAGAGCAAATAATGAAATAACTTTCCTCTTTAAATCAAGAGATAAGTGATCTTTGTTATATATATTTGTGATCTTTGTGTTGTTATTTTTGTATCAACAAAGGACATGGTTTTCTTTAATAATGAATATAAAATATTTCTTTTATTTGATATCACTCTATGATATCCATCCATCCATAATATAATTGGATTTTGTGTAGCTTTCTATAGCAGTGTCCCAATATTTCTCTTATATATATTTGATTTTTTGACAATATATATACATGTTTCTTCATGCTCATAATAAGAATATTGTAGTGCATATAGTACAATTGAAACTAATATACTATCATCAATTATTTCATCCAAACTGTTTAGTTTTGCTTTTAATTTTGTTATCTTTTAAAGAAAATGTTCCTGTTGGCAGTTTTGCATTATGCTACATTGGGTTTTTTTTTAATTTTTATTGTAATATGAAATATATATTAATATGATGATACAATAATTTTCTCAATTTAATAAATTGCAGTTATTTTTATTTTTTATGCATCCTTAAGCTTGGAAATAAATGGCTTGAAGCACTTTAATGAAAATGGCCTGAAAAAATTTATATAGAATTTCCCACAAAAATGAAGATCGTGCACCCAGAAATGGAGCAAAGGCGAAAGAGCATCAAAAGAAAAATGACTAAGTGTTAAAGGCGCTCAAGTTGTAAAATGTCTTTTACCCCAAGGATGGGGTGAAAGCCATGTTCACCCCATTTATGGGCGAACGTATCTAAAAGTTTGATAAGAGCGACAAAGAGATCCAGGAATCCATTTGCCCCAGGAATAAGGCAAAAGGCCCGTTCGTACTTTTTTGAGGTGAACATCATAGAAAATCATCGTTGAAAAGTCAATTTAGGCAGTTGAAAGGTCAAAGTCAAATTTTCCCTTATGGAGGGATAAAAATACCTTTTGCCCTTCCGAGAGGTGAATGTACCAATGAAAGAAAATTTTGGGCGAAGATATTATGAAGGCATTTACGGGCGAATGTGTTGAGAAGATTGTGTTTTCCTAGGAAAGAGGGCGACAGTTATTTTCACCTATTGGGAAGGCGAACGTCAATTTTGATAAACGACGTAATCTCAAGCAATATTGAAGTGCAAATTTCGATTGAAGATTGACTTTGAATGAATGACCAAATTTAATGGTGGTGAAAAAGAAGAAGATATTTTTGTTGATTTTCATAATTTTTGAAGATGCTTTTTGAACGGTTTTGCTCCCTCTTCGAGGTGAATTTAATATGGATTAAAATATTAAAGCAATGGTTTATTTCTCGAGGATGAAGGTGGCCAAAATTAAATGCATTCAAAAGTTGTTTTCCAGATCGTGATTGCTAGAAGAAGATTTCAAAGGAGAAACTATCATGCTGTTGTCTTTGATTTACAAACATTTTGCATCCATTTGTATTTAATGAAAGACACAAAATATCTATAAATATTAAGAAGATTTCATTGTAAAGGGGGAAGAATTGAATATTTTACGAGAAAGCTTCCTAAGTTCTCTGCATCAATAGAAGAGACTTGGCTTCTAAAATTTGCAAGAATTTTTATGTGTGATTTCCTTCTATTTTTAAGAATTTTTGTTTATGCTCATGTTCCCGTTCTTAAGTTTCAAATCCTATATCTGGATTTAAAATATTGCTGGTGAGTAAGTTTTGAAATGCGATCTGGGGGTTATCTTTGCAAAAGTGTGAGCTAATTTCTATTGCCTTTCCTATGTTTCATGCTATTATAAAATTTTGTGGAATTCTTCTTGCTAGTCTATTCCAAATCCTACACATTCAGCCTATGGCCATATTTTCCTTTCTTTTTGTTATTTTTTCTTTTCCTACAACTCTAGTCTTTGACCAGTGCAATATTTATCTTGATAGCCAGCCCTCTCTGGAGATTGGCATGGAGGACATTCCTTTTCTCTGGTCTTTCAATGTTGGCCATGTCTAGGGCACACAAACGTAGTTTTTATTGATTAGGCAACTATTTGACAAATAGTTTTTGGTACGCCTAGTGTGACCTCAAAAGTTCCACAGTAAAATGGTATTAAGATTTTATGTTTGCCTTCATGTTGTATAGTTAGAAAATATGTCAACTTGATTATTCCCAAGAATATCCAAACATTAAAGCAGCAGAAGTTGCACTTCATGAATACAAGATCGAAGGCCAAAAATCTCAAAAATCCTATTGAGTTCTATAAAATTGATATCCAAATGTTTGGAGAGAATCCTTAACTAGCCACTTTGTGTCGTGCATTGTCATTTCCTCATACATACCATACATAATATGTAACAACCTCACAGTTAGTCGATGTCGTTTTTGCTCTAGTAAGTCTAATTAGTATTTCCAATAGTATTCCTCAAGGTCCACCCCACACACTAGTCCATATGGCTCAAAACACACCACCACAACAACCAAGGTAGTTATCAACATGGAATAGCTCTAGAGCCTTGGATTTACAAGCCCAAAATTTAGTTCCTCAAGTAGCTTTGAAGGCTTTGCCTACATACTATGGTACTAGCAAGATTGCCTATGAATAAATTCAAGATGTGGCTTCTTTGGATATGATTCACGGTATCATCGATGAAGATATCATGGTAAGGTTATTCGTTTTATCATTGAGGGGAAAGATCTTATATTGGTACCAATCGTTGTAGCCTACAACCATAACTACAAGGGATCAGTTAGCAGGGTTGTTGATCAAGAACTTTCATGAGCAAGCTCACCTATTTTCCCTACTACACCAATTTACAAATATTCAAAGGCATCTGAAAGAGGAGATTTTTGACTTAAATTTCAGGTTTACTCAAAATTGGTAACAGGTTCCAAAATATCATCGGCCCATGCATGACCAAGCTACATTCTACTACCTCAGGGCATTTAGCACAAAAATTATCGTGGTCGTGCGACAAGCCAACATGACTACATTCCCAGACCTGTATACATAGACACAAAATACCGAATCTGACTTGATTTCTATAAGCAGACTTCCATCAAAGATGACTATACTCATTCTTCTTGAACTTCCATAGTATTTGTATTCTAGTGCATTATCACAACCCATGCCTGCCATGTACCAAGTTCCCTCATGGAGCTTAGGCTCTCCCCAAATTACTCCAGTACCTATCTCGTAGTTCCCTAATCAAAGCCTTCCATAGTTTCCCACTCCCAAAACACCATAGTTTACTGCCCCTATCCCTTTTCCAATGCTTCCAGTGCCACCACTCCCATTGCCATTACCTGCTCCATCGACACCTTTACTATTGTTGATGCTGCCTACACCTTTGAACTCTAATCTATACTTGAACCTATTACAAGAGGTGCAATCAAATAATTCGACACTAAGAATGATCTTAAATGAAATTATAGTGTTAAGGAAGAATTAAGCAGAAGATAATTTTTGATCGAGAAGATTTCAAACATTGTCGATTACTAAAAAACAAGAATCTAGCAGTAAAGGTCTAAAAGAGGTCCAACAATGCTAGCAAATGAAGAAACTAGCACATCAAAGAAAGTGTACTGGTGCTCAACTTGCAATGATCCTCATGGATAAGATACATGCATGGTCAATTTGAACTATGTACGGATGTTAGGGTCAAGTTCTGGTAGCAGCCACGTAATATTATAATGGAAGAGAATCATAATTTGATGGTACCTTATTCAGAGCAAGTCTCGATTATCATGAGATCTACAAAGAAGCTAGTGATCGTAGACCCAATAAAATTAGAACCTTTTAAGGTTACTATAGATCCAAAGGTGCAAAATAAAATAATGCAATCGCCAATGAAAGTACCTGATGTAATATCAAAATAGCAGGATTTTGTCTTGTTGAAGGATTTACTACCCAAGCCAACTCGATGTAAGACATATAACAAGGCACCAATTGTGCAACCTATAGCTCCTCAAGCATCAAATGAAGAAAATGAACAAGCTAGGGAGTGTCTTAAGTACCCATATCTAACTAAGAGACAAAGGGTGGAAGCTACTCAATAGTACTGAGATAAATACAAGCGAGCAATAGAAGGAAGAGTGCCTAGTGTTTCTAAATATGACATCATGGAAGAAATGAAGAGAATACCAACAAATATAAGCTTGTATGATGCATTATAGTTGCCTGGGTAGATTGAATTTTTGCATGAGTCTCTCAGGTCTATTAAAGAGAAGAAGAAGAGGTATTCTCAAACTGTGTTGGCCAAGACACTCTTGAATTCTACCACTAGAAAAAATAGACCATATCCATTCTATTTGTCACTTAGAATGGAATGGTGGATTGTACATAACTGTATGATAGATTTCAGTACCACAACCACTATCATGCCAAGGGTAGTCTGCGAAGCTATGAGGATGGAATATATGAGGAGTAATACAGGAGTGTTGCAGTTGGATGGCACTCTAGTTAAAATAATGGGGGTAATTAAGGACATCCCCATTGTTATACATAGCATGCTATAAATTACAATTATATAAGAAGTAGTGGTGGTCAACTTGGAACCATAATTTACCATGTGTCTCTCAAGGAAGTTCATGACAAAGCTTGGAGGTTACCTATCTTTGGACTATTACCATCTGGAAGTTCTGTTCAAGGGAAGGAGGATACATATTTATATTGAGAAGCCTTCTACTTTTCATATTAAGAAAATTGAGAAAGAGGAGGAGAAATATATAGGTGCAGTCAACATGATGACTAAATAATTGCAAGAAGTTGATTTTATGGAAGACGCACTTGGAAAAATTTACCTTGAAGATGAGTTCTCACTCATGGACTTCAATAAAATTATTGAAACTGATATTAGTTGTTACACAATAACCAAACCAGAATAAAGTGAAGGAAAGGTCCCTGATTTCCCAAATCCTATTGAACATATTTTATGGAAGTTATATTTTGATGGGGCTAGGTGTAAAAATGGTGCAGGGGCTGGTGTTGTGCTAATTTCCTCCAAAGGACTACAAAAGACTTATTCATATAGGTTAATGTGGAGTTGCACTAATAACGTAGTCGAGTACGAAGCACTATATCTTAGTTTAAAGAAGGAGGAGAAATTGGGTATTAAGAAACTGCAAATATTTGGAGATTATGAGCTCATGGTTAATAAAATCTCAAAAATGTTTGTGTTGAAACAACATTGCTTGAAATATTATCACAACAAGGTATGAGATTTGTTTGAATCCGTTATTGCTTTGAATATTTAGTCAATTCCACGAGAAAAAAATAGACATGCAGATATTTTAGACTCTCTTGGTGCAAATTACTCCCCTATGGAGCAAATGGTCAAGAAACCTAAGATAGTTAGGGTAATTTATAGACCCTCAATCCTCGATAAGAACATCTATTGGCAAGTATTTGACAACAATTAGAAGATAGTTAATTTCTTGCTCATGGAAACTATAAGAAGAAAGTGAAGGAATGATGAGGCTTAATATGTGAGTTCCATAGATACTAACTAGGCTTTTTGAAGATCATGGTATGGAGATTTTTTGATGGGATAGAATCTATGAAAGTAGGTTTATTGGAATTTTATATTAATTTATCAATAAGCAAGTTTTAAACAATATTGGTAATAATTTAGGAGAACTCATCTCACATAAACCAACTACTAAGGAGAGAAAGCATGTGATATATACCTAAATAATTTTTTTCAATAATATTTAAAAACATTTTCTACAATTCATTAAGATTAAACTTAAATCAAGAGAAAGGAATTGATAAGTGGATTATGGAAAAAATTCATTTCAATGTCATCAATGTTTTAAGATTAGACCGATTATAAAAGATTGGAAAGTGAAAACAATGGAGGAGATGAAAAATTTAGTCATAAGACAAAATTCAAGATGAAGCAAGGAGATAGTATTGTTGTAGAGACTAAATTAGACCAAGGATTTTTCACTTTCAAAATTTGGTAAAGAAAACTCTTCTTTATCATTAGATGGAAAAGGTTATCATGTTCACTCAAATCAACCATTGAAACAAACAAAGAAGTATACAAGGGATGAGTAAGTATAATATGTAAGTTTAAATTCAAATGTAATTAAAGATATTAAGGAAGAAGTGGAGATAAATTTATAAAAGAGAGGGCAAAAGAGATCGAGTGTAATCTAGGTGCATTGTCTTCATTTTCCTTAAGTAGTTTAAAATCATATCCATGAAATAAAATAGAAATTAGTAATTCCTTATGATTTAGGGTTTTAAGAACAACATAATAAATAAGGGATTATGGAGGATATCCATTACAATCTAGGGTTTTTAGGGTAACATAAGAAAGTAAATACTTTGAATAATGGTCTTTGCACTTTAATGTTTCTAGCATGACATAAATAATAAAGTACTTTTAAGGCTATTCCTTACACTTTGGGTCTTCCAAAGGGACATAAACCCATAGATGATAAGTTTCATTGTGAACACTAAACAATTTAAAAAATTACGAGAATGGAAAAATATGAAGAAGACCCTGAAAATGAGAACAAAGAGAAAATGAAACTTAGAGGGTTATGTATATATGAAACTAAAAATGAACATAGCATGTGTTAACAATAAGTGGTTCTAAGCCCCCATTAAAACTAAAAAGTGATAATGAAAAAGGATATGAATAAGAATCCTAAGAAAAAAATTAATAGGTTGTTATAATCCTTAATTTATTTAAATAAAATAAACGAAAATAAATAGTGAGGAATGCAAGGATGAATTCAAAAATATTTGTAAGATGGGGGATTTTCTAACAAATTTTGTGTAGGGACTTAAGGAGGTATTACAATAATATATTGCAAACACAAATGTGATGGATAATCACTAGAAATAAAAAGTAATTGGATTTTTGGTTTTCTTACAGGAAAAATAAAAATACTAAGGTTGGGGTTACCAATGTATATGTTGTAACTAATGTTACTCTTTGTGATAAATTTTGGAAGGACCTCATTTTATGTATGTAGGATTCAATGATAATTCATAATTGTGATCTATGGATTCTTTCGAGAACTTCAACATAGTTATATCTGCTTTGAAAAGAAAAATGGTGCTCCTAGATGGTCTAAATCAATAGAGGAATTTTATTTATTTGTCATCAAATAGCATTTGGGATTACGCTCCTTCAAGATTTCAATATATGTGGAATAACAAACATATTGTGTAAAATCATATAGTAGAAAAATTTGAGTAAAATTTTGTTATCTAATATATGGTTGTGGATAGAGTATACAATATCTTCGTACATTTTATTGTGAGTAGGATAAGATATAAAACATGTTCTCTTTAGATGTGATTTAGTCAATAATAATAATCCAAATCCATTTCAATTTTAGTATACACAGATCCAAGAAATTTATGTCTTCCAAATGGTTATATTATGTTATGATGAAACAAGATTTGGAGGATCATATTGTACATGTTTGTTCAAGAGATACAATATTTAAAGGGGTAAAATAGATTTAAAATAAAATATTAAATTATTCAAGGTAATAACTTTACAAGAGACAAGAGAAACTCATGGAATGGACCAATATACTTATGCACAAGAAAATTTTATTAAAAAATAAAGAGTTAAATTGGTCCCAAAATATATAGAGATATGGATTAAGGAAGAGGATGAAAACACCATTTTTTGTGCTATAGCTAAGATAGATTTGACTCTTTAAGAGTTTCAACTCTATATGTAAGAAGTATTGAGGAAGGAGAAGATATTAGGGAGGAAGAAATTAATTATTTCAAAGGTGTACTTTCAAAAGTTGGAAAATATATGAAGGATCAAGATAAGCTTTTGACAAATATTCTATCAGTTCTAACACAAATATAGAATGAAATATTTATGAAAAATATTTTTGTGGAGGATCTAAATGAGTTATTTTTTCTTTCCACTAAGAAGTTTTGATATTTGTTGAAGAGTGATAAATTAGATATAATTGAAGTGGATAGGAAAGAAGGCTATAATAAGAGTGATCTATGCCACCTTTATCACATTGGTTCCTAAGAAAGCTTAGACAAAATATTTTGACAACTTTTGTTTGATAAAAATTTCTAATATGATTTACAAGACTCTTAAAAAATACAATAAATATATTGAAAAGCATGTTAAATTACATAATTATTTCTAGAAAAAAATAAAATCAAAACATTACTTAATATTGCTAGAAATAAAATACATGTAAATCTATGGAGTTGTCTTTGGACAATGAATAATCTCACTATGAATAGAATATAATTACACTCTAACCAATAGAAAAATGGTTGGTATGATGGGGTATTTATACCCAAATATAAGTGACCCTAAGGTCAAGGTTATGAGACCAACCTTCAGGAATACAATATTAAAATATTACAGAAGGATCTTTTTAATGGTTTACATGGGATAAAAGGGTTAATATGAACAATACAAATACAAAATTTGACCATGGACTTAAATTTTTTTTAACCAATATATATTTCAACATATCCCCTTAATATGAATGAGGGACATGGAGAGAGACTCTTACTCGTCATCTCCCCTAAAGGGACATTTGTCCTACACCAAGTAGTGTTGTATAAAAGTAAAAACATGTCAAAGTTGTTATTAATGATAATTTTTGATACAATACATCAAATATTACAATGCGTATAAATTTTCTCATATTATTCCTACAAGAAAAAAATTGTATAATATATTAAAGGAATGGGATAATAAGAACTTAAAACTAAATAAAACCATTACATTATGTGACATCCTCGATATTTATAATATAAAAGAGATGGAGGTGAGAAAATACAATAAGAAAGTATTTTTATGCAAAAATACATTTTGAACAAAATCCTAACATCCCCCCTTATTACATTATTTGAGAGAGCAAATAATGAAATAAATTCCCTCTTTAAATCAAGAGATAAGTGATCTTTGTCCTTTATATATTTGTGCTCTTTGTGTTGTTATTTTTGTATCAACAAAGGACATGGTTTTATTTAATAATGAATATAAATTATTTCTTTTATTTGATATCACTCTATGATATCCATCCATCCATAATTTAATTGGATTTTGTGTAGCTTTCTATAGCAGTGTCCCAATATTTCTCTTATATATATTTGATTTTTTGACAATATATACACATGTTTTTTTGTGCTCATAATAGGAATATGGTAGTGCATGTAGTACAATTGGAACTAATACACTATCATTAATTATTTCATCCAAACTGTTTAGTTTTGCTTTTAATTCAGCTATCTTTTAAAGAAATATATATTCATATGATTGTAATATTACATATATATTCATATGATGATACAATAATTTTCTCAATTTAATATATTACAATTATTTTTATTTTTTATGCATCCTTCAGCTTGGAAATAAATGGCTTGAAGAACTCTAACGAAAATGGCCTAAAACAATTTAAATCGAATTGCCCACAAAAATGAATATCGTGCACCCAAAAATGGAGCAAAGGCGAAAGAGCATCAAAAGAAAAATTACTAACTGTTAAAGGCGATCAAGTTGTAAAATGTATTTTGCACCAAGGATGGGGTGAAAACCATGTTCACCCCATTGATGGGTGAACGTATCTAAAAGTTTGAGAAGAGCGACAAAGAGATCCAGGAATCCGTTTGCCCCAGGAATAAGGCAAAAGGCCCGTTCACCATTTTTTGAGGTGAACATCGTAGAAAAGCATCGTTGAAAAGTCAATTCAGGTAGTTGAAAGGTCAAAGTAAGTTTTGCTCTTATGGAGGGGCAAAAATACCTTTTGCCCTTCCGAGAGGTGAATGTACCAACGAAAGAAAATTTTGGGTGAAGATATTATGAAGGCATTTATAGGAGAATGTGTTGAGAAGATTATGTTTTCCTAGGAAAGAGGGTGATGGTTCTTTTCACCTATTGGGAAGGCAAACATCAATTTTGATAAACGCTGTAATCTCGGGCAATATTGAAGTGCATATATCGATTGAAGATTGACTTTGAATGAATGCCCAAATTTAATGATGGTGACAAAATGGAAGATATTTTTGTTGATTTTCATCATTTTTGAATATGCCTTCTCAACGGTTTTGCTCCCTCTTCGAGGTGAATTTAATATGGATTAAAATATTAAAGCAATGTTTTATTTCTCGAGGATGAAGTTGGCCAGAATTAAATGCATTCAAAAGTTATTTTCTAGATCGTGATTGCTAGAAGAAGAGTTCAAAGGAGAAACTATCATGCTAATGTATTTGATTTATAAACATTTTGTCTTGATTTGTATTTAATGAAAGACGCAAAAAACTCTATAAATATTAAGCAAATTTCATTGTAAAGGGGGAAGAATTGGACATTTTGCGAGAAAACTTCCTAAGTTCTCTGCATGAATAGAAGAGACTTGGCTTCTAAAATTTGCAAGCATTTTTATATGTATGATTTCCTTCTATTTTTAAGCATTTTTGTTTATGCTCATGTTCCTGCTCTTAAATTTCAAATTCTATATTTGGATTTAAAATATTGCTAGTGAGTGAGTAAGTTTTGAAATGCGATCTGGGGGTTATCTCTGCAAAGGTGTGAGAGAATTTATATTGCATTTCCTATGTTTCATGCTATTATAAAATTTGGTGGAATTCTTCTTGCTAGTCTATTCCAAATCCTACACATTCAGCCTATGGCCATATTTTCCTTTCTTTTTATTATTTTTCCTTTCCTACAACTCTAGTCTTCGACCAGTGTAGGATTTATCTTGATAGCCAACCCTCTCTGGAGATTGGCATGGAGGACATTCCTTTTCTTTGGTCTTTCAATGTTGGCTGTGTCTAGGGTGCACAAATATAGTTTTTATTGATTAGGCAGATATTTGACAAATAATTTTTGGCACGCCTAGTGTGACCTCAAAATTTCCACAGTAAAATGGTATTAATATTTGATGTTTGCCTTCGTATTGTATAGTTAGAACATATGGCAAATTTATTATTCCCAAGAATTTCCAAACATGAAAGCAATAGAAGTTGCGCTTCATGAATACAAGATTGAAGGCCAAAAATCTCAAAAATCTTATTGAGTTCTATAAAATTGATATCCAAAGGTTAGGAGAGAATCCTTAACTAGCCACTTTGTGTCATGCATTGTCATTTCCTCATACATCCCATACATAATATGTAACAACCTCACGGTTAGTCGATGTCTTTTTTGCTCTAGTAAGTCCAATTAGTACTGCCACTAGTATTCCTCAAGGTCCACCCCACACACTAGTCCATATGGCTCAAAACCCACCACCAAAAAAATCAAGGTAGTTCTCAGCATGGAATAGCTCCAGAGCCTTGAATTTACAAGCCCAAAATTTAGTTCCTCAAGTAGCTTTGAAGGCTTTGCCTACATACAATGGCACTAGCAGGACTGCGTATGAACACATTCAAGATGTGGCTTCTTTGGCTATGATTCATGGTATCATTAATGAAGATATCATGGTAAGGTTATTGGTTTTATCACTGAGGGGAAAGATCTTATATTGGTAATGATCATTGCATACTACAACCATAGCTACAAGGGATCAGTTTGTGGGGTTGCTGATCAAGAAATTTCATGAGCAAGCTGACCCATTTTCCCTGCTACACCAATTTACAAATATTCAAAGGCATCTGAAAGAGGAGATTGTTGACTTAAATGTCAGGTTTACTCAAAATTGGTAACAGGTTCCAAAATATTGTTGGCCCACACATGAACAAGCTATGTTCTACTACCTCAGGGCGTTTAGCACAAAAATTGTCATGGTCGTGCGACAAGCCAACGTGACTACATTCCCAGACCTGTATACATAAACACAAAAGACCAAATCTAACATGATTGCTATAGGCAGAATTCCCTTGAATATGACTATACGCATTCTTCTTGAACTCCTATAGTATTTGTATTCTAGTGCATTGTCACAACCCATGCCTGCCATGTACTTAGTTCCCTCATGGAGCTCGGGATCTCCCCAAATTACTCCAGTTCCTATCCGATAGTTCCCTAATCAAAGCCTTACATAGTTGCCCACTTCGAAAACACCACAGTTTACTACCCCTATGTCTTTTCAAATGCTTCAAGTGCCACCACTCCCATTGCCATTACCTGCTCCATCGACACCTTTACTGTTGTCAATGCTACCTACACCTTTGAACTCTAATATGTATTTGAAGCTATTAAAAGAGGTGCAATCAAATAATTCGACACTAAGAATGATATTAAATAAAATTGTAGTGGTAAGTAAGAAATAAGCAGAAGCTAATTTTTTATCGAGAAGATTTCAAACATTGTTGATTACTCAAAAACATGCATCTAGCAGTAAGGGTCCTAAAAGAGGTCCAACAATGCTAGCAAATGAAGAAACTAGCACATCAAAGAAAGTGTACTGGTGCTCAAATTGCAATGATTCCCATGGATAAGATACATGCATGGTCCATTTGAACTATGTACAAATGTTAGTGTCAAGTTCTAGCAGTGACCACGTTAATGTGATAATGGAAGCGAATCATAATTTGATGGTACCTTATTTAGAGCAAGTCTCAATTCTCATGAGATCTAAAAAGAAGCTAGTGACCGTAGACCCAAAAAAATTAGAACCTTTGAAATTTCCTATAGATCCAAAGGTGCAAAATAAAATAATGCAATTGCCAATGAAAGTGCCTGATGTAACATCAAAATAGTAGGATTTTGTCTTGTTGAAGGATTTACTACCCAAGCTAAATCGATGTAAGACGTATACCAAGGCACCAGTTGTGCAACCTATAGCTCCTCAAGCATCAAATGAAGAAAAGGAACAAGCTAAGGAGTGTCTTAAGTACCCATATCTAACTAAGAGACAAAGAGTGGAAGCTACTCAATAGTACCGATATAAGTACGAGCGAGCAATAGAAGGAAGAGTGCCTAGTGTTTATAAATATGACATCATGGAAGAAATGAAGAGAATACCAGCAAACATAAGCTTGTATGATGCATTATAGTTGCCTGGGTAGATTAAATTATTACAGGAGTCTCTCATGTCTATTAAGGAGAAGAAGAAGAGTCATTCTCAAAATGTTCTGGACAAGACACTCTTGAATTCTACCATTGGAAAAAATAGACCATATCCATTATATTTATCACTTAGAATGGAATGGTGGATTGTGCATAACTGTATGATAGATTTCAGTGCCGCAACCACTATCATGCCAAGGGTAGTCTGCGAAGCTGTGGGGATGAAATATATGAGGAGTAATCTAGGAGTGTTGTAGTTGGATGGCACTCTAGTTAAAATAATGGGGGTAATTAAGGACATCCCCATTGTTCTACATAGCATGCTACAAATTACAGTCATATAAGAAGTAGTGGTGGTCAACTTGGAACCATACTTTAGCATGTGTCTCTCAAGGAAGTTCATGGTAAATCTTGGAGGTTACCTATCTTTGGACTATTACCATCTGGAAGTTCTGGTCAAGAGAAGGAGGATACGTATTTATATTGAGAAGCCTTCTACTTTTCATATTAAAAAAATTGAGGAAGAGGAGGAGAAATATATAGGTTTAGTCAACATGATGACTAAAGAATTGCAAGAAGTTGATTTGATGGAAGATGCACTTGGAAAAATTTACCTTGAAGATGAGTTCTCACTCATGGACTTCAATATAATGATTGAAACTGATATTAGTTTTTACACAATAACCAAACCAGAATAAAGTGAAGGAAAGGTCCCTGATTTCCCAGATCCTATTGAACATCAATTACGGAAGCTATATTTTGATGGGGCTAGGTGTAAAAATGGTGTAGGGGCTGGTGTTGTGCTAATTTCCTCCAAAGGACTACAAAAGACTTTTTCATATAGGTTAATGTGGAGTTGCACCAATAACGTAGCCAAGTACGAAGCACTATATCTTAGTTTAAAGAAGGAGGAGAAATTGGGTATTAAGAAACTATAAATATTTGGATATTATGAGATCATGGTTAATTAGATCTCAAAAAGGTGTGTTTCAAAACAACATTGCTTGAAATATTATCGCAACAAGGTATGGGATTTATTTGAATCCGTTATTGCTTTGAATATTTAGTCAATTCCACGAGAACAAAATAGACATGCATATATTTTAGCCTCTTGGTGCAAATTACTCCCCTATGGAGCAAGTGGTCAAGAAACCTAAGACAATTAGGGTAATTTATAGACCCTCAACCCTCAATAAGAACATCTATTGGCAAGTATTTAACAATGATGAGAAGATAGTTAATTTCTTGCTCATGTAAACTATAAGAAGAAAGGGAAGGAATGATGAGGCTTAATATGCGAGTTCCATAGATGCTAACTAGGCTTTTTGAAGATCTTGGGATGAAGATTTTTTTATGGGATAGAATCTATGAAAGTAGGTTTATTGGAATTTTATATTAATTTATCAATAAGCAAGTTTTAAACAATATTGGTAATATTTTAGGAGAACTCATCTCACATAAACCAACTACTAAGGAGAGAAAGCATGTGATATATACCTAAATAAATGTTTTCATTAATATTTCAAAACCTTTTCTACAATTCATTAAGATTAAACTTAAATCAAGAGAAAGGAATTGATAAGTGGATTATGGAAAAAAATCATTTCAATGTCATCAATATTTTCAGATTAGACTGATTATAAGAGATTGGAAAGTGAAAACAATAGAGGAGATGAAAAATTTAGTCATAAGACAAAATTCAAGATGAAGCAAGGAGATAGTATTGTTGTAGAGACTAAATTAGACCAAGGAATTTTCACTTTCAAAATTTGTTAAAGAAAACCCTTCTTTATCATTAGATGGAAAAGGTTATCATGTTCACTCAAATCAACCATTGAAACAAAAAAAGAAGTATACAAGTGATGCGGAAGTATAACATGTAAGTTTAAATTCAAATGTAATTAAAGATGTTAAGGAAGAAGTGGGAAAAAAAAATCTTAAGGAAGAAGTAGAGAAAAAATTATAAAAGAGAGGGAAAAAGAGATCGAGTGTAATCTAGGTGCATTGTCTTCATTTTCCTTAAGTAGTTTAAAATCATATCCATGAAATAAAATAGAAATTAGTAATTCCTTATGATTTAGGGTTTTAAGAATAGCATAATAAATAAAGGATTATGGAGGATATCCATTACATTATAGGGTTTTTAGGGTAACATAAGAAAGTAAATACTTTGAATAATGGTCTTTGCACTTTACTATTTCTAGCATGACATAAAAAATAAAGTACTTTTAAGGCTATTCCTTACACTTTAGGTTTTCCAAGGGGACATAAACCCATAGATGATAAGTTTCATTGTGAACACTGAACAATTTAAAAATTTATGAGAATGGAAAAATATGAAGAAGACCCTCAAAATAAGAACAAAGAGAAAATGAAACTTAGAGGGTTATGTATATATGAAACTAAAAATGAACATAGCATGTGTTAAAAATAAGTAGTTCTAAGCCCCCAATTAAAACTAAAAAGTGATAATGAAAAAGGATATGAATAAGAATCCTAAGAAAACAATTAATAAGTTGTTTTAATCCTTAATTTATTTAAATAAAATAAATAAAAATAAATAGTGAGGAATGCGAGGATGAATTCAAAAATATTTGTAATATGGGGGATTTTATAACAAATTTTGTGTAGGGACTTAAGGAGGTATTACAATAATATAATACAAACACAAATGTGATGGATAATCTCTAGAAATAAAAAGTAATTGGATTTTTGGTTTTCTTACGGGAAAAATAAAAATACTAAGGTTGGGGTTACCAATGTATATGTTGTAACTAATGTTACTCCATGTGATAAATGTTGGAAGGACCTCATTTTATGTATGTCGGATTCAATTGTAATTCATAATTCTGATCTATGGATTCTTTGGAGAACTTCAACATAGTTATATCTACTTTGAAAAGAAAAATGGTGCTCCTAGATGGTCTAAATCAATAGAGTAATTTTATTTATTTTTCATCAAATAGCATTTGGGATTACACTCCTTCAAGCTTTCAATATATGTGGAATAACAAACACACTGTGTAAAATAATAAAGTAGAAAAATATGAGTAAACTTTTGTTATTTAATATATTGTTGTGGATAGAGTATACAATCTCTTCATACATTTTATTGTGAGTAGGATAAGATATAAAACATGTTATCTTTAGATGTGATTTAGTCAATAATGGTCATACAAATCCATTTCAATTTTAGTATACACGGATCCAAGAAATTTATGTCTTCCAAATGGTTATATTATGTTATGATGAAACAAGAATTGGAGGATCATATTGTACATGTTTGTTCAAGAGATAAAATATTTAAAGGAGTAAATAGATTTAAAATAAAATATTAAATTATTCAAGGTAATAAATTTACAAGAGACGAGAGAAATTAATGGAATGGACCAATATACTAATGCACAAGAATTTTTTTTTTATTAAAAAATAAATAGTTAAATTGGTCCCAAAATATAGAGAGAGATGGATTAAGGAAGAGGATGAAAACACCATTTTTTATGCTATAGCTAAGATAGATTTGACTCTTTAAGAGTTTCAACTCTATATGTAAGCAGTATTGAGGAAGGATAAGATATTAGGGAGGGAGCAATTAATTATTTCAAAGGTGTACTTTCAAAAGTTGGAAAATATATGAAGGATGATTTTAGTTCTCCAATACTTTACTTTGGATAACTCGTTGGTCATTTTGTGGAGTTTTCACCTTGCTTTCCTCAATCACCTTAGAGGAAAGAAAACAATTAACATCCCAGAATACTTGTTTCGATCGATGGAGAGGTCAGTGCTGAGTGTTAATAGGGGGCCTCTTCCTCCTCCTTTACCAAGGCCGACATCGTGTTTTTTTCAATTTTGTTGTGGTGATAAAAATTGTAAAGGAGCAATGCAATTTGGGTCTCCTCTCCCCATGGTTGGACCAGTCAATGCTGGAGAGGACACAGGGGTAGACGCCCTTGCCCCCTCCCATCCTACGACACCTCAACCCCAACCATAAGGGTGGATGACATCCCAATCCCTCAGAGGTCCACTCCCATCGGTACCCCATCCACACCAAGTCTAAGAGCAACAAGAGAAAGACTTTGCTCATCATTGAGGATGCTTTAGATGACTCGCTTTATTTCTAGGAAAAAAGTGAGAAGACGCCTAGGTAGTGGACTCAACATGAAAGGAATTCTGCACAAGCACCCCTCTTAACCTTAAATGTGACACAGGTCTTGAGCATTACTGAATGAGGACATATTCAGCAGATTCAAGACTTGCTCAAGGTGCTGGGTCAGATGGCCAGAACCATCTCCTCCCTTCTAACGCAAGCAGATTCCCTCCTTAAGGAGTATAAAAGTCAATCGAAGTCATCCAGGAGTTCAAAAGTTTGGTGGGGGAGATCAATGCAGGCATTGGCCTTGGTCTCAGTACCTGATCTAGGGTGAAGGGTTTCTCGGTGGTGGGGGCCTCCTCTGTCGCTTGACCCAAGTTTTTGTGGTCTTTGATTTGGCCTGTATGGTAATTTCATGGAAATTTAGCTATTTCTCCCTATGTGGATTGGCTTGTTAATAGTGTGTGCCCCTACGTGGGCTATGTTTTGTTAATAGTGGTTTCCCTTGCATGGGTTGTGTCTGTTAATAGTGGTTGTCCTTGCATGGGCTATATTTGTTAATAGTTTGTGCCCCTACATGGGCTTGTGTATTGTCTATCTTTAGGCCCATCACTCCTGTGAGGGCCTTTCCTTTTGGGTATTTGTGAATGTAGACTCTTCTAAGGATTGTTAGGTTGTTCCTTTTATATTGTGTGTGTCTCCATAAACTTTTTGGCTTTCTGTCATCAATGTAAAAAATTTCAAAACCCTTTCAAAATCCTTATTACCAATAAAAAAATATTATAAATTTTATTAAATTTTTTATAATCAATAATTTATTTGTTATAATTTTATTAATAAAACTCTACTTTTTACTTCACATGTCTTTAAAGACTACATAATTCTACCTTGAGTTATTAAAACATATAAATATTCATATTACCCTGTATAAACTATATATGCGGTTTTGTTGTATTTTTGTTATGTCTTCTCTTAAAATATTGCATAATTTGTTAATTTCTTTTAAAGTATTGATATTAAATATTTACATTCGGTTATGTTGTAATTTTAATATATTAATATTTTAAGCATTTTTTTTTAAGGGAGACTCTTCAATGCTCACGGAAATAAAACCTGCATTTTAACACAATGTTCGGGCTTTGGCTTTTTTCGGGAGGTCCAAAGTTCAAACTACAGCGCGTGGTTGAGTGTGTGAGGCACTGAGTGTGTGGTGGCTTTTTGATGTTTCCTATTGATAAGTATAACTCTCAACTTTACGAGGGATCATGGTTGAAAGGAGATTACTCAGGCTTGTATGTGATCATAAATGATTCTCACAATAACCAAATCAATATATATAAAAGAATATAAATATATAATATTAAATTAATAATAATTATTAAAAATAATTTTTTTATAAAATTTTTAATATAAATAAATTATATTAATATTCAAATTTATATTTTAACATATAAATAATATATTTTTATGTTTATTTTTATAACCCTTATTATTCATTCTCTTAATAAGTTCCCTCCCTTATACTAAAAGGACATATATCATTTATAATATATACTTAAGGGCATACTAATGGAGAGAATAAACTATTAAAAATAAAAGGATTTATTTAAAAGTGTTTGATTTTAATAGAATGTAAATAACTATTTATTATTTTCTACCAAAGGGTATACGAATGCACTAGAACAAATTATTAAAAATAAAATATTTATTTATTTGATTTTAATAAAGTTTAAATAACTATTTAGTATTTAAAGGGCATATGAAAAAGAAATTATTGAAAATAAAAAAAGTGTTTGACGGAATAGGATTTAAACATTCATTTAATATTTATATACTTAAAATTATAATTAGACTATAATAGTATTTAAAGGGTATATGAATGTAACGAAGAAATTATTAAATGAGTATTTAAAGGGCATATGAATGTAGCGAAAAAATTATTAAAAAAATGAGAGTGTTTGACTGGATAAAATTTAAACATTGATTTTATATATATATATATATATATATATATATATATATATATATAATTTGGTTATAATTAGATCTTAAGGTTTTGATAATATAATAAGTAAGAGATTAAAAATTAAAATTTTATTATTTCAATTTTTTATAATTACATAAAATATTTATATTTATATAAAATTATAATTAGATGTTAAGTAAAAATATTTACTATGAAACTAGTAAAAATTAAAATTTCTTTTTATCTCAATTCTCTATAATTATATAAAATATTAAAAAATATATAATGTTCCTCTTAATCCTATATAAACACATACTATTTATAATTATGCACGTTGGGTTTCTATTTACATGGATGTTTCATACTATTTATAATTCATTGATTTCTCCTTTCACATGATATGCCTCTGAGGGCAGTTGATCAATGAAGACAAATCTAAAGTTATTTTCTTTCAGTGCTCTGCTAGACAGGAATCCATGGTCTTGGATAAATTAAGATATAAAAAGACCTCCTTTCCAATCACTTATTTAGGTATTCTCATAAATATTCAAAGGCAGAAAAATAAAGATTGGAATTGGTTGTTGGACAAAGTCAAGAAGAAAAATTGGAAAGTGGACCAACAGGTGGTTTTCTTCAGTGGGTAGAATCACCTTGGTAAAATCAGTCCTTCAAGCTATTCCTATTGATGTTTCTTCCATTTTGAATATCCCAAAGGCTATTCTTCGAGAATTGGATCAAATCAGTCATCGTTTCCTTTGGAGAGGTACTAAGGAGAAAAGAAAATGGGCCTTGGTGAAATGGGATACTTTATGTCTTCCTAATAATGAAGGGAGGTTAGGATTATGGTCTTCTATTAATAACAACAAAGCTTTAGCTGCTAAATTATATTGGAGGATGTTGCATAACCCCAATGCTCTTTGGGCCAATAATCTCCGTGCTAAATATGCTGAGAACAAAAGTCCTGAAGACCTTGTTCGCTATCAACTTCCTACCAAAGGTTCTCTCATTTTAGCAGTTCTTAAGACTGGTGAGGATTTGATAAAGAAAAATTTATTTTGGATTATTCATAATGGTCAACAGATAAATTTTTGGACAGATTCTTGGGATGGTCACAAGCCTTTGATAACTCAATTTCTCGATTGAAGGCCTTGGATGGAGGAGCTTCACCGAGCTAATTGGATAAAGGTGGCTAATTACTATCGGTACCATAATGGTAATTCAAAGGTTGGTAGATATTGGATCCCTATTGAGGACTGGCCTATTCAAATACCAGAAAGGCAAAGACAAGATATCCAAGGCATCCTTCATATGAGATCCCTCTCTTGGTCCTATGAAAAAAAATGTTTTGGATGGAACAACACTGCTAAGGGTAAGTATTCAGTTGCTCAAGGTTATTTGACCTTATGCCATAATAATCCCAACCATTCTTCTGACATCTTTTATCGATTGTGGGCTCAAAAGCTCTAGCCTAAGGTGAGGTTCTTTAATTGGATTTTACTGCATTGTAGGGTGCTTACTGGTGAACAACTTATGAAGCGTGGTTTTCATAGCCATTTTAGATGTGAAATGTGTGAAGAGAATGTAGAAAATCTCAACCATATTTTTATTGAGTGTACTTTAGCCTCTAAGCTATGGAGGAGAATGGCCACTTTACTTGGCTTACAATGGTCCAATTTTTTTACTTTTGAATAGCTTTGGAGGGATTGGCCTAATCAAGAGGGCGTTGATCATTTTATTAGGCAGTTAGTTTGGATGGGTTCTACCATTCTTATTTGGAATATTTGGAATGAAAAGAACAACCAAATTTTTAATCAAGATAGGAAGGATATTCATTATATTTGGCAAAATACCATAGCCAACTTAGTTGAATAAGTCCATCATCTCCTTAATCACGTCCAAAACTCCCACCAAATATGGGATCAAGTGATGCAAAGATTGAAGATTAAATCTTCTAAGGGCAACCGACTTAAAGGGAATGTGAGTATTAGTAAGATGGATAGGACAAGAAATTGGCAACCTCCTCCTAAGGATTTTGGAAAAGTCAATACTGATGGAGCCTCTAAAGGGAACCCTAGAAAATCCAGTGTGGGAGGAATTGGTAGACTTTCAGATGGCTCCCTGGTTTTTACTTTTGTTGAGAATTTGGGTATTCTTTCCAATAACCTTGTTGAGGGGTATGGTATCCTCAGAGGCCTTCAGGAGGCTACTAAGGTTGGATGGGAAAAGGTGTTAGTTGAGTTTGACTCTCAACTTATGATTAATCTCTTGAAGACTCCTTCTAAGAATTATAAGGTGGATTGGAGAATAAAAAGAATTATTGAGAAGATTTAATTAATCCAGATGGGATTTTTGAAATTTGATTACAATCATGTGGTCGGAGAGATCAAAACAAGAGTCTTGATGCTTTAGCTAATTGGGCTTTGGACAAAGGTGATCTTACTTGTTATGGCCACCCTCCTAGATGGTGGGCTTCTCAAATTAGGGGAAGCTCTTCTTTCTATCATTTCTTTGGATGGCTCAAGTTCAGAAGGTACCTAGTTTCTTTTTGTTTTTTTTTTTTTTTCTTCTCTTTGGTTCATTCAGTTTTTTTTAGTTACCTAGATCATTCTATTCTTTCTTTTGTTTCCTCTATTGATTCTTGCATTAATAGTCTTCTGGTCTAGATAGGTCATTGTTATGTTCAATTTTTTTTTTCTTTTATTTTTTTTAGTTTTTTAAGGTGGGTGGGTTCTTTTGTTTTGTTTTGTTTTTGTGTTCTTTGTGTTGTTTTTTTGTTGTTCTTGTGTTTTTGTTGTTTTGTGTTTTTTTGTTCGTTCTTGTTCTTGGGTTTCTCTTTGTTTGTGTTAATTCGTGTTTTTATGTGTGAGTGTTTTCTATGTTTTATGTTTTTGTTTATTGTCTGTTATTGGTTGTTTTTTATTTTTATTTTTAAAATTTTTTAGGTTTTGGTTGTGTTTATTTTTTATGTTTTTTTTGGGTTATGTCTTTGTAGTGTTCTGTTTTTTTTGTCTTGTTTGTGTTTTGTTATGTGGTTCTTGTGTTTTTCTATGTGGTTAGTGTTGTGGTTTCTTTTATCTTATTATACGTGTTTGGTTGTGCTTTTGTTTTTGACACACTCAAGGAGAATGTTTTTTATTTTATTTTATTATTTTTGTTGTTATTTACTTATTTTTAAATTGATTTTATGTATTTGTTTGCTCTTTGAGTATGTCAAAGGTGGTAGGCCAGGTCCTAGTCCTGGGTATTTTTTGCAGAATGTATACCCCTGCCTCCTTGGATCTTACCCGAAAGTGGCATCCCTTTTGGGATGTTTTCCACAAATAAATAAATAAAAAAGATATGCCTCTGAAACTCCTACTTGCTTCCTCATTGTTAGATGCCCAATGTTGACTTATCACATCAGCTCCAGTGCCGTTTTGGCAAGAGGTGTTGTCATCCCGAGGTTAGGCTTGGATTGTTGGCTTACCATCTCATGGTGACCCTTATCTACCACATCCTTCAGGCCACTAAGATTACTTATCCTCATCATCATGACTTGCATTCGTGCACCTCATATTTTAGTCATGGTGTCAGCTCTCAATGGCTCCATATGACAATCCCCATTGGTTGGTGTGCCAAGCCACTCGTGTCAATCGATCTTCACCCATTTAAAATAATTTTGAGCATGGACTACATTAGCAAGATGCTATGGTGAGTGGTTTGTTATTTATTAATTCTCACCACTTCTCCTCTTCACTCTTCTCATCACCTTCCCAATTTTTGCCTTTGGTTTCCTTCTTTGTTGTGTATGTTTGCCCTCACCATGGCTGAGATTGAACTCACATCCCTCCAATTAACCCCTTGGTGGAAGACATCTTCAATGACCACAACCTCCTAAATTTTTTGCAATAGTTCCAAGGGGCTGAACTAGACTTGTCTGCCAAATTTGTCCATTCTTGGAGCAGGGGGCATGTGGTTATTCATTGGATAGGCTTCACAGTATCAACGGACCTCCTGGTGGAGGTAATTGGCCTCCCCAATGATGGTGAAATAATCAACTAGGAGAAGCACTCCCTCTAGGGAGAACTGGTGTTGTTTAGGGATAAGGAAGAGTCTCTGGGTAAGGAGAAGGGTGGAATCATCAGAGAGATGCTCCCGAAGCCCTAGGATATAATGATGATTTTAGTTCTCCAGTACTTTACTTTGGATAACTCGTTGGTTGTTTTGTGGATTTTTGACCTTGCTTTCCTCAATCACCTTAGAGGAAAGAAAACAATTAACATACTAGAATACTTGTTTCGATCGGTGGAGAGGTGGATGCTAAGTGTTAAGAGGGGGGCCTCTTCCTCCCCCCTTCACCAAGGCCTCCATCGTGTTTTGTTTAGGTTTGTGGTGGCAGATCAAAATTGTAAAGCAAAAATGCAAGTTGGGCCCCATCTTCCCATGGTTGGACCAGTCAATGCTGGAGGGGACATAGGGGCACATGTCCTTGCCCCCCTCCCATCCAACAACACCTCAACCCCAACCATATGGGTGGATGACAACCCAATCCTTTAGAGGTCCACTCCCCATCGGTACCCCATCCGCATCAAGAATAAGAGTAGAAAATAAAGGCTTCGCTCATCATTGAGGATGCTTCAGATGACTCACTTTCTTTCCGGGGAAAAAGAGAGAAGACATCTAGGTAGTGGGCTCGAAATGAAGGGACTTCTACACAGGCACCCCTCTTAACCTTGAGGGTGACATAGTTCTTGAGCATCACTAACTGAGGACATATTTAGGAGATTCAAGACTTGCTCAAGGTATTGGGTCATATGGCCAGAACCATCTCCTCCCTTCTAACATAGGAAAATTCCCTCCTTAAAGAGTATAAAAGTCAGTTGAAGTCATCAAGGAGTTCAAAAGTTTGGTGGGGGAGATCAATGCAAGAATTGACCTTGGTCCCTGTACCTGATCCAATGTGTAGGGTTTCTCGATGGTGGGGGCCTCCTCTATCGCCTGGTCCAATTTTTTGTGGTCTTTGGTTTGGCTAGTGTTTGGGTTGGCTTGTTAATAGTGTGTGGCCCTGCATAGGCTATGTTTTGTTAATAGTGGGTGCTCTTGCATGGGTTGTGTCTGTTAATAGTGGTTTTCCTTGTGTGGGCTATATCTGTTAATAGTTTGTACCCCTACGTGGGCTGGTGTGTTGTCTATCTTCAGGCCCATCACTCTTGTGAGGGCCTTTCCTTTTGGGTATTTGTGACTATAGACTCTCATAAGGGTTGTTAGGTTGTTCCTTTTAGATTGTGTATGTCTCCATGGACTTTTTAGCTTTATGTCATCAATATAAAAAATTTCAAAACTCTTTCTAAATCCTTATTACCAATCAAAAAAATATTATAAATTTTATTAAATTTTTTATAATCATAATTTATTTGTTATAATTTTATTAATAAAACTTTGCTTTGTAAAAAATTTACTCCACATGTCTTAAAGACTACATAATTCTACCTTAACTTATTAAAACATATAAATATTCATATTACCCTGTATAAACTATATATGCGGTTTTGTTGTATTTTTGTTATGTCTTCTCTTAAAATATTGCATAATTTGTTAATTTTTTTAAAGTATTGATATTAAATATTTACATTCGGTTATGTTGTAATTTTAATATATTAATATTTTAAGCATTTTTTTTTAAAGGAGACTCTTCAATGTTCACGAAAATGAAACCTGCATTTCAGCGTAACATTCGGGCTTTGGCTCTTCTTCGGGAGATCCAAGGTTCAAACTACAGCGTGGTTGAGTGTGTGAGGGGGTGAGTGTGTGGTGGCTTTGTGATATTCTCTGTTAATAAGTATAGCTCTCGACTTTAAGAGGGTCATTGTTGAGAGGAGACTGCTCAACCTTATACATTATCATAAGGATTTCTCACAATAACCAAATCAATATATATATATATATATATATATATATATATATATATATATATATTTATTTATTTATTTTTTTTTTTATTTGTGGAAAACATCCCAAAAGGGATGCCACTTTCGGGTAAGACCCAAGGAGGCAGGGGTATCCATTCCGCCAAAAACGCCCGGGACTCGGACCTGGCCTACCACCTTTGACATACTCAAGGAGCAAACAAACACACAAAACCAAATTAAAAAAAGTAAATAACAACAAAAATAATAAAATAAAATAAAAAACATGCTCCTTGAGTGTGTCAAAACCAAAAGCACAACCAAACACGCACAATAAGATAAAAGAAACCACAACACAAACCACATAGAAAAACACAAGAACCACATAACAAAACACAAACAAGACAAAAACAACAGAACACTACAAAGACATAACCCAAAAAAACATGAAAAATAAACACAACCAAAACCTAAAAAAAAAATAAAATAAAAATAAAAATAAAAACAACCAACAACGAGACAATAAACAAAAACAAAAAACATAGAAAACACTCACACATAAAAAAATGAAATAACACAAACAAAGAGAAACCCAAGAACAAGAACAAAAAAAAACACAAGAACAATAACAAAAAACATAAAAAAAAAACAAAACAACAAAAACACAAGAACAACAAAAAACAACACAAAGAACACAAAAACAAAACAAAACAAAAGAACCCACCCACCTTAAAAAACTAAACAAAAAAACAAAGAAGACAAAAGAAAAAAAAATGAACAAAACAATGACCTATCTAGACCGAGGAAGACTATTAATGCAAGAATCAACGGAGGAAACAAAATAAAGAATAGAATGAGCTAGGGAACTAAAAAAAGCTGAATGAACCAAAGAGAAACAAAAAAAAAAACAAGAAGAAACTAGGTACCTTCGAAGCTGGAGCCATCCAAAGAAATGATAGAAAGAAGAGCTTCCCTAATTTGAGAAGCCCACCATATAGGAGGGTGGCCATAACAAGTAAGATCACCTTTGTCCAAAGCCCAATTAGCTAAAGCATCGGCACTCTTGTTTTGATCTCTGACCACATGATTGTAATCAACTTTCAAAAATCCCATCTGGATTAAGTGAATCTTCTCAATAATTCTTTTTATTCTCCAATCCACCTTATGATTCTTAGAAGGAGTCTTCAAGAGATTAATCATAAGTTGAGAGTCAGACTCAACTAACACCTTTTCCCATCCAACCTTAGTAGCCTCCTGAAGGCCTCTAAGGATACCATACCCCTCGGCAAGGTTATTGGAAAGAATACCCAAATTCTCGGCAAAAGTAAAAACCAGGGAGCCATCCGAAAGTCTACCAATTCCTCCCACACTTGGCTTTTCCGGGGTTCCCTCTAGAGGCTCCATCGGTATTGACTTTTCCAAAATCCTTAGGAGGAGGTTGCCAATTTCTAGTCCTATCCATCTTACTAATACTCACATTCCCTTTAAGTTGGTTGCCCTTAGAAGGTTTAATCTTCAATCTTTGCATCACTTGATCCCATCTTTGGTGGGAGTTTTGGGGGTGATTAAGGAGTTGATGGACTGATTCAACTAAGTTGGCTATGGTCTTTTGCCAAATATAGTGAATATCCTTCCTATCTTGATTAAAAATTTGGTTGTTCCTTTCATTCCAAATATTCCAAAGAAGAATGGTAGAACCCATCCAAACTAAGCTGCCTAATAAAATGATCAACACCCTCTTGATTAGGCCAATCCCTCCAAAGTTGTTCAAAAGTGAAAAAATTGGACCATTGTAAGCCAAGTAAAGTTGCCATTCTCCTCCATAGCTCAGAGGCTAAAGTACACTCAATAAAAATATGGTTGATATTTTCTACATTCTCTTCACACATTTCACATCTAAAAGGGCCATGAAAACCACGCTTCATAAGTTGCTCACCGGTAAGCACCCTACGATGCAATAAAAGCCAATTAAAGAACCTCACCTTAGGCCAGAGCTTTTGAGCCCACAATTGAGAAAATATGTGAGAAGAATGGTTGGGATTATTATGGCATAAGGTCAAATAACCTTGAGCAACTGAATACTCACCCTTAGTAGTGTTGTTCCATCCAAAACAATCTTTTTCATGGGACCAAGAGAGGGATCTCATATGAAGGATGCCTTGGATATCTTGTCTTTGCCTTTCTGGGATTTGAATAGGCCGGTCCTCAATAGGGATCCAATATCTACCAACCTTTGAATTACCAGTATGGTACCGACAGTAATTAGCCACCTTTATCCAATTAGCTCGGTGAAGCTCCTCCATCCAAGGCCTCCAATCGGGAAGCGAGTTATCAAAGGCTTGTGACCATCCCAAGAATCTGTCCAAAAATTTGCATGTTGACCATTATGAATGATCCAAAATAATTTTTTCTTTATCAAATCCTCACCGAGTCTTAAGAGCTGCTAAAATGGGAGAACCTTTGGTAGGAAGTTGATAGCGAACAAGGTCTTCGGGACTTTTGTTCTCGGCATATTTAGCACGGAGATTATTGGCCCAAAGAGCATTGGGGTTATGCAACATCCTCCAATATAATTTAGCAGCTAAAGCTTTGTTGTTATTAATTGAAGACCGGAATCCTAACCCCCCTTCACTCTTAGGAAGACATAAAGTATCCCATTTCACCAAGGCCCATTTTCTTTTCTCCTTAGTACCACTCCAAAGGAAACGATGGCTGATTTGATCCAATTCTCGAAGAACACCTTTGGGATATTCAAAATGGAAGAAACATAAATAGGAATAGCTTGAAGGACTGATTTTACCAAGGTGATTCTACCCCCGAGAAGAAAGCCACTTGTTGGTCCACTTTCCAATTTTCTTCTTGACTTTGTCCAACAACCAATTCCAATCTTTATTTTTCTGCCTTTGAATATTTATGGGAATACCTAAATAAGTGATTGGAAGAGAGGTCTTCTTATATCTTAATTTATCCAAGACCATGGATTCTGTCTAGCGGAAGCGGTGAAAGAAAATAACTTTAGATTTGTCTTCATTGATCAAGCTGCCGAGTAGCCTTAGAAAAATAGCTAATGATTTGCTTAATATTAGAAGCTTCCTTAGCTGTAGCTTTACCTAAAAGGGTAGAGTCATCCACAAATTGAAGATGAGAGATAGGTCTAGCTCCATGAGCAATGGTAACTCCCTCAAGGGTTTTGTTTTCCCTCTTTTTGGTTATAGTCCTACCCAAGCATTCAGCAAGAATGATGAATAAATAAGGGGATAGCGGGTCACCTTGCCTAATACCTCTGGAAGGTAGGAAAGAGCGAGAAGGCCTGCCATTGATAAGAACTAAGTAGGAAGCTGAAGAGATACATCCCATAATCCAATCCATCCAATCCTTAGAGAAACCAAATTGCCTCAAAACTTTGATAAGGAAGTGCCAATCCACTCTGTCATAAGCTTTGGATAAGTCTAACCGGATGAACATAGAAGGAGAATTTTGCATATCCATGGAATGGATGGCTTCTGAGCAAGAACTATCTCATCTACTATTTGACGTCCTTCCACATATCCCCCTTGCTCTGGGAAATAATCTTATGCAAAAGAGGCTTCAACCTTTACTGCCATGATTTTAGTAATAATTTTGAGAAGAACATTACATAAAGCAATAGGTCTAAAAGCTGAGATATGATCAACCTCTTGAGCTTTTGGAACAAGAGTAATATAAGTTTTATTGATAACCTTCAAAATTTCTTTGGATTTCCTGGCTTCTTCCACCACCTCTAATAAATCAACATGAAGGATATCCCAGAACTCTTGGTAGAACTCAATAGGAAAACCATCGGGACACTGGGGTTTTCCCTTTTTGCATTTTAAAAACTACTTGTTGAAGCTCATTGATAGTAACGGGAGCGAGTCAAAATAGAGTTCTCCTCGGAAGTGATAAGAGAAGGGATTGCTTGAAGAACATTTTGTTGTGAAGGCTGAGTCAAGAGGAGTAGCGGCAAAAATATTGGAAAAGTAATCAACAACAATAGAGTTCATGCCATCCCAAGTATAAACAACATCTCCAGAATCTGATTTTAAGGAAGAAATAAAGTTGTGAGATCTTCGAGCTAGAAGAGATTTGTGGAAGAAATTTGTGTTTCGATCTCCTTCTTTGAGCCATTGAATTCTAGATTTTTGCTTCCATAAGATTTCTTCTCTTTTTTCCCATTCCTCTAAGCCGAGTTGTGAGTTTAATTTCATCTGCACTTCTCTTCTCTGTGAGGCCATCTAAACGGATTTTCTTATTCAAATTTTCAAGATGAGCAATAACTTCATGTTTTTTTTTATGAACATCCCCAAACTCTTTCCGATTCCAAGTCTTGATTTTGGATTTAATGTATTGCGAGTCTTTTGGCAAAACAGAACATCTTAGTCCCATGCCTAGGTTTACCTTCCTTCCACCATTGTTGCACACGAGGTCTGAAGGAAATGTCTCTAAGCCACATTAATTGAAAACGAAAAGGAGAGAAACTCACATTGGTTTTCCACATTTCCACCATGACTGGCCAATGATCCGAACCAGCATTATTAAGAGTCTTCACTTTAGGAATGTGACCATGGATTAAGAAATTTTCAGAGAGCAAAAACCTATCCAATCTCTCCATTATACAAGCTAAGCCTTGCCTTATGTTAGACCAAGTCATAAGGCCATTATCTGGTTGGATATCCACAAGATGGAGGTTTGCAATATATTCGCTCATGAGGTTAGTACTTTTGTCCAAATTTCTATTTCCCCCCTTTTCTCATCCAGAGAGAGGATGGTATTGAAATCTCCTCCGATCAAGATCCAAGCTTTAGGAAAATGAGAGATAATATGAGTAATATCCTTCCATTGTCTTCTTTTTTCCTCCAAAGAAGTCGGGGCATAAATAGTAATGCAGAGCATAATCTGGTTGGAATGTCTACTTTGAATAGCTATAGCCAACAAACCCCAACTGCCAACCATATGGTGAATAACTACCTCTTTTGGGTCCCAAAGACAAGCAATGCCACCCGAAGTCCCTTGGGAGCCGAGGGAAACCACTTTCCAGGTGGCCAAATTTTACTGGCAATTAAGTCCATATCCTCCATTGACATCTTTGTTTCTTGAAGGAAAACAAGATGTGGATGATTTATCTGAATCATTCTTCTAATTTCATTTTGTTTTGAAAGACTCCCTTTGAGTCCTCTAATATTCCAAGTGATGATCTTCATTAATACCGAGGGCTAAAAATGTTGGGAAGGGCATTAATCTTACCTTCCTCTACAAGCTTTTCACCTTCTTTTACCATATGATATTGATTGGTCTTGCGACCTACTTTTTGATTAGAATCCATCTTCAATTTTTTTTCCCTGTTTCTTGACTTATTCCAATTGAATGTGAGATGGCTTCTAACCTTGAAGAATGCTCATACACAACCAAAATTTTACTAGATGGTTCAATGGAGTCTATATTGGGACCTGCATTATTTGAAGTTTTGACATTTGAAATATTGTTTTTCTTGTGTAAATTTTCTCCTTTTTTTTTTGTTGAAAACCTTTGATTTGTTGGTTTGTCTCTGAGTTCTTTCCTTCATATTTAAATTGTGTTTCTAAGATTTCAGTTTCCATTATTTCCTCTTCCTCACTTGGGACATCATTTGTGGAAAGGATTTCAAACATATTAGCAAATGACTTTGATTGATCCTTCATTACTTGGTTTTTTACGAGTGTTCTTCTTCTTAGGTATTTGGAAACCTGCTTGAGTTTATATCTTCTTTCTTTTGATCGGGAATTTTATTTGGGCAAGCATCGGCCAAATGACCATATTCATGGCAAATTCTACAACGAAAAGGAATGTTCTCATAGTCCACTACTTGCTCCCAAGTGTCTTCCCCAAATTGTAATGTGATCTTTTTAGGTAGGGGTTTGTCAAAATCCATTAAAACACAAATTCGAGCATAAATAATATGTTCAAAATTTTGAGTACAATCAGCGAGTCATCATAAAAGTTCCTAAAGAGTTTCCAATTGAAGAAAAAACAGTAGGATTCCAAAATTCAATAGGGAGGCCAAAGAGTCTAACCCACACGGGAGCTATAGAAGGCATCTCTTCTTCGGCTTTAAATTTAGTATGCCGGGGCTTCATGAAAAGCCCTGCCCTTCCAAAAAACCAAGGACCCCCTTGAAAAGTTTTCTCTCTATCTTCATTATTAGCAAATAAAACAAGAAAATAACCATTTGGATAAATAGAGATTTGTAACTCACCTTTAGTTTTCCAGCTTTTTGCAGCCCAGACTTTGAAAGCGAGATAGACTCGGACGAAAACCCAAGAAACAACAAATTAGTCCTTTTTTTCCAGATCTTCATTGTTAGTATGAATGTTGTCCATATCAAGCCTAACAATAGGAGTTCCATCAAGTGCTCTAAGACACCCTGAATTGGTTTTCCTTGGATCGATCTTAGGCATTCTTAGAGGTTTATGAGAAGCCCTAATATTGATATTAGCATTGGGTGAGGCTGTCCACCACGAAGGGCATCCCTAAAATTCATTTTTGGGACTGAGTCTTCAAAATTCTTACCCTTGACGGGGGTTTTCACAGGAGTAGAATTATTTTGTGGGTGCACCTTAGCACCAGATTCACTTGAGATATGAGCCATTTTTTGATCAACTGCTTGAAACTTATTTCGTGGTCTCTTTAATCCTTGCCCTAGACGCCGTGGAAAGGTATGGTTTTCACTTTTCTTTTGTGCGGCAAATTGGAAGCCGTTGTCACTCAAGTTCACAATATGATCTGTTGAAAGACAAATTTCTAACCCATCTTGTATCCCCTGCAACATTTCCTGCTAAAATATTGAGCATAAACCACAAAAATATTGGCCGCTAGGGCCCGAAGGCCCTAAAAACCAACCTCCGGAGCTGCTTGCACTCAACCCAGATGAAACCCTCGCATAGCCGCTTGCCAAATATATCGTTCACACATAGGGATGCGCTAGGATCTGTGTTGCTCCAAATGATATGAAAATTGGTGGAGACGTTCTAGGGTTTTTCAGGCATCTACCCTCAAAATTTCAGCTCAATCCGAGTTCGGATGAGTGAGATATGGCCGAAACGAGTTCGGCAGTTTGGGCAGTCCTGCGAAAAAACGTCTCCAATTTTTATCCATCCATATATATATGAGAATATAGATATATAATATTCAATTAAAAATAATTAATAAAGATAACTTTTTATAAAAAAAATTAATATAAAAAAATTATATTAATATTAAAATTTATATTTTAAAAACAAACGTAAAATAATTTTATTGTTAACAAATTATATAAAGTATATATTTTTATGTATATTTTTATCTATAATTATAATTATAATGTAATCATTAAGGACATATAGCATTTATAATATATACTAAGGGCATACGAATGGAGAGAATAAACTATTAAAAACAAAAGGATTTATTTAGTAAGTGTTTGATTTTAATAGAGTGTAAATAACTATGACGAATGCACTAGAACAAATTATTAAAAATAAAAGATTTATTTATTTGATTTTAATAAAGTTTAAATAACTATTTAGTATTTAAAGGGTATATGAAAAAAATGATTGAAAATAAGAAAGTGTTTGACCGAATACAATAGGATTTAAACATTGATTTAATATTTACATACTTCAAATTATAATTAGACTATAATAGTATTTAAAAGGTATATGAATATAACGAAGAAATTATTAAAAATAAGTATTTAAATTAGACTATAATAGTATTTAAAAGGTATATGAATGTAAAGAAAAAATTATTAAAAATAAGTATTTAAAGGACATATGAATGTAACAAAGAAATTATTTAAAAAAAAAAAATGAGAGTGTTTGAGTGAATAAAATTTAAACATTGATTATATATATATATATATATATATATATATATATATATATATATATATATATATATATATATATATATATATATATATATATATTATTTGGTTATAATTAGATCGTAAGGTTTTGATAATGTAATAAGTAAGAGATTAAAAATTAAAATTCTATTATTTAAATTTTTTATTATTACATAAAATATTTATATTTATATAAAATTATAATTAAATGTAAAATATTTATTATAAGATTAGTAAAAATTAAAATCTCTTTTTATCTCAACTCTCTCTAATTATATAAAATATTAAAAAATATATAATATTCCTCTCAATCTTATATAAACAACATTTACGAGTATGTTTCATACAATTTATAATTCATCGATTCCTCCTTTCACATGATATGCCTTTGAAACTCCTACTTGCTTTTCTATATAAGGAAAGTAAGACTTGTAACCTATATTATCAAATCCCAGTTTCTTTAGATGAGAAGACAAGTTGTGAAATTATTAGTATTAATGTTAACCATGTTGGGGTACAGACACAACAATAGCATTAAAGGAAAAGGAAGCTGAAAGAAAGAAGTTCCGCACACAACGAATACCGTGCCTACAGGTTCAGAGATAAGGGAGTATCGTCTGCGGCTGTGCAGTGCCATTATTTTCATTGCTATATTTTTCATCATTTTTGTTGTCACTTTGAATCGGGTGTTCCAAGGCGTGTTCTTGTTTGGGATTTTTTTTTATAATTTGATATAAAAATAAATAAAAGAATTTTGTTTGTCGACAATGGTTTTCTTATTTTATTTGTTTATGTTGCAGATAGCAAGAAGTATCATGTACCATCCTCTACTTCGAATGCAAATCAAGGACTCTCTAGAACAAATGAAGCTCAAGAGGAGGTTAAATTAAAAGAAAACAAATCATCAGAATTCTCTAGTAGAGAAGATATATTTTATATTCAGGATGTGGTTCTGATTCCTGATGAAGTGCTTGTCATGGTTCGATTGCCTCCTGCGAGTTCTCGCAGTTTGGGTCACAGATCAATGGTTTTCTGTGTGTACTCTGATAAGATCACTACACAAGTGACTGGAATTGAATATTGCTCCAAGCGCGAGCGATTCAAGGAATTTGGGATTTAATTTCTTCAAATTGGTATCAGAGCCCTTTAGTGCCTTGATGCAGAGACCGAAGCATGGCTTCAGGCAACAACAATTTGCAGTTGTAGATACCGCGCTTCAATGGCAAGAACTATGACTATTGGAGCATCCAGATGAAGATCCTATTCGGATCTCAGGAGCTGTGGGACCTGGTTGAGAACGGCTACCCAAAATCGGCAGATGCAACAACACTTGCCACCCTCTCCCAAGCAGATAGGGACTTGTTGAAGGAGAACACCAAGAAGGACCAGAAGGCCCTATTTTACATCATGCAAGCAGTCGAAGAGACCATCTTCCCGCGGATCGCATCGACCACCAAGGCAAAGTAGGCCTAGGAGATTCTGGCCAGCTCGTATCAGGGCGCCAACAAAGTCAAACTCATGAAACTACAGATGCTAAGGAGGGAGTTTGAGAACCTGCGGATGAACGAGACAGAGTCCATGGGTGACTTCTTCACCCAAATGATAGACGTAATCAACCAAATGTGGTTAAACGAAGAAATCACACAAAGCCAGAGAATCGTGGAGAAGATTCTCAGAAGCCTGTCTGCTAAGTTTGACTCTGTTGTGATAGCAATCGAGGAGTCGAGAGATTTGATGACCCTCTCGATGGACGAGCTCATGGGTTTGTTGAAGACATATGAGTAGAGGTTGAGCCGCTCTTCTCAGTCCTCTCTAGAAAAAGCATTAAAAGCACAAGACTCATTTTGAGATAGTGGCAGGCAAGATTCCCACCATGGCACCTCTAGTTCTCAAGGAGGAAGAGGTAGAGGTAAGCATGGGAAAGGAAAAAGAGGACGATCAAACCCTAGTGAGGGAGAGACCAATTGCAATTTCCATTAGCAAGGTGGAAGAGGTGGAGTGAAGAACCAAAAAAGTGGGTTCGATCAGAAAAAGGACATGTCAAAGGTCTAGTGCTATTATTGTAAGAAATTCAGCCATTACATCTCATAGTGCAGAAAGAGGATGGCCAAGGAGAACCAACACCAGACCCACTACACTGATGAAACCAAAAACACGACAGGAGGAAACGTGCTACTGAATTGCAACATTGAAGAGGAGTGCCTGAAGAATGTTTAGTATTAGGACAGTGGGTGCAACAATCATATGACGGGAAACAAGGAGATGTTCTCCCAACTGGATGAAACAGTCCAGTTCGAGGTCAAGATGGGGAACAACAGTAAGGTTCCTGTTATGGGGAAAGGTAAGATCCTCATCCACACTAGGCACAAAGAAAGGAAGCAAATATGCGATGTATACTATGTGCCTAGGTTGAAGCACAACTTGCTAAGTGTGGGACAACTCGTGCAGAAGGGACATACTATCTAGTTCAAAGATGGAACCTGCACCATTAGAGACAAAGTGCATGGGCAGATTGCAACAGTGTCAATGACGAAGAACAAGATGTTTTCGTTGCAGATTCATAATGAGTCTCTTATGTTCCTGAGTGTAGTCGTGAATGATGCTACCTGGTTGTGGCATCTTAGGTTCGGTCACCTAAGTTTTAGTGGCCTGAATTAGTTGCAAAAGAAGCATATGGTGAAGGGTTTACCCCTTATTGAGCAACTGAATCAAGTTTGTGAAGGTTGTTTGGTCGGCAAGCAACACAGGGATTCGTTCCCTTCTGATGAGTCTTGGAGAGCATCACAGCTATTGGAGCTAGTGCACTTGGATATTTGCGGTCCAATGTAGATCACCATATTTTTTGGCAACAAGTACTTTTTGACCTTCATTGACGACTTCAGTCAGAAGACCTGGATCTATGCCATTAAGCAGAAGTTGGAGGATTTTGGCAAGTTCAAGGAGTTCAAGGCTCTGGTGGAGAAATAGAGCGGTTACTAGGTCAAAACCCTCAGAACTTATGGAAGAGGAGAGTACATTTCAAATGAATTCCAGTACTTCTGCAAGGTGAACGAAATTTGGATGCAGCTCTCCGCTAGATACACATCGCAGAAAAAAAATGTAGCTAAGAGGAAGAACAAAACCATCATGGAGATGGCAAGTAGCATGATGAAGGCAAAGGGATTGTTGCATGAGTTCTGGGTGGAGGCTGTAATCTATGTAGTTTATCTGCTAAACAAGTGTCCCACCAAAAGCATGAAGGACAAAATTCCTCAGGAGGCCTGGAGTGATCAGAAGCCATGTGTGGCTCACTTGCATGTTTTTGGGTGCATTGCATATGCACATGTTCCGAAAGAGAAGCAATAGAAGCTGTATGATAGAGCGGAGAAGTGTATCGTCACAAGATATAGTGAGGAAGCAAAGGCGTATAAACTGTATAATCCTGTGACGAAAAAGATCATCATCAGTCGTGACATGAAGTTCCTGGAGGATGAAGCTTGGAACTAGAAGTCCAAGACTGGCCAGCCTGAGCCAGCAGTTGTTGAGTCTGTTGACTTGGAGGAGAGCAAAATATTGCCACCTATACCCTCAAGAAGTAGTAGCGGTGCCAAAAACAACATAGTCTCACCATCTCGGTATCCTCCACTTGCAAGCATAATCTCGAACTTGAGGACTCCAGCGAATACAAGGAGCTTGCAAGACATCTATGAGGCAACCCGTCATCATGAAGATGAGGAATATTATGATTTCGCCTTCTTTACTGAGTGTGATCTAGTTGAGTTTGAAGAGGTAAGTCAGAATCAAAAGTGGGTGAAGGTGATGGCCTAGGAGATAGAAGCCATTGAGAAGAACGATACATGTTAGATAGCAGATCTCCCAGTAGGGAAGAAGACCATTGGGGTGAAATGGGTGTATATGACGAAGTTCAATGCCCAAGGTGAAGTTGATCGACATAAGGCCAGATTGATGGCGAAGGGCTACAAACAGAAGTCAAGCATCGACTACCATGAAGTGTATGCGCCTGTAGCCCGACTTGACACAGTCAGGATGATCCTGGTTTAACAGCCCATCAAGATTGGAAGGTGTTTCAGATGGACATCAAGTCAGCCTTACTCAACGGTGTTTTGCGAGGAAGAGATCTACATAGACCAACCACCCGATTATGAGATCGAATGATGGGAGGGCAAGGTCCTCAAGCTGAAGAAGGCCTTGTATGGGTTGAAGCAGGCACCTAGGGCATGGTACAATCAAATTGATGGCTATTTTCAAGAAAATGGGTTTGTAAAATGCTCATATGAGCATACCCTATACCTAAAGACAAATGAAGAAGGGGAGCTCATAATAATTTGCCTCTATGTGGACAACTTGATTTACACTAGCAACAATAATGTCCTGTTCGACCAGTTCAGAACAACCATGAAGAAGGAGTTCGAGATGACGGACTTCGGGCTGATGAAGTTTTTCTCGACATTGAAGTTGACCAATCAACATATGGCATCTTCATTTCTCAAGGCAATTATACGAAGGATGTCCTAAAGTGGTTCAAGATGGAGGACAACAAACTTGCCATCACTCCTGTTGCCACGAGATTAAAGTTGAGCAAGTTGGACAACGGGAGAAGCATCAAACCAACTTTGTTCAAGCAGCTAGTTGGCAGTCTGATGTACTTGACTGCAACTCGGCTAGATCTGATGTTTGGAGTCAATTTGATTGTCCAATTTATGGAGAATCTAAGGTATTCGCATTGGCAAGCAGGGAAGCGCATCTTGTGCTATGTCAATGGGATGCGAAACCATGGCATCTTCTATACCAGAAAAGACCAATTAGAACTAGTGGGGTACACAGACAGTGATTGGGCTGGCAACACTGATGATCGAAAGAGCACTTTCGGTTATGCATTTCATCTTGGTTCGAGAGAAGTGTCATGGACATCCAAGAAGTAACTGATTGTTGCATTGTCCACTGCTAAAGTAGAGTATGTCACCACCACTTCAGCCGCATGCCATGCAGTTTGGCTGCGAAGGGTTCTAGGTGAATTGAACCATCCTCCGAAAGGCACGACAACCGTGTTCTATGACAACAATTTCACCATTGCACTTTCAAAGGATCCGGTGTTCCATGGGTGGATGAAGCATATCGACATTCGGTATCACTTCATTAGAGAGCTGGTGAAGTTAGGCGAGGTTCAGTTGCAATTTTGCAGATCGAAGGAGCAGATACCTGATATTTTTACCAGGCCTTTGAAGGAGGAGGATTTTAGCAGACTGCATGAGCAGTTAGGTGTCAAAGGTCTTGTGAGATCAGGTTTAAAGGAGGGTGTTGAAAATATTAAACCTGATGCTCTAGATCGCTATCGCTCAAGCAAAAACCTGAAATCGCTATGCATAAGAAAACTTTATTAAAAAATAAAGAGTTAAATTGGTCCCAAAATATATAGAGATATGGATTAAGGAAGAGGATGAAAAAACCATTTTTTATGCTATAGCTAAGATAGATTTGACTCTTTAAGAGTTTCAACTCTATATGTAAGAAGTATTAAGGAAGGAGAAGATATTAGGGATGGAGCAATTAATTATTTCAAAGGTGTACTTTCAAAAGTTGGAAAACATATGAAGGATCAAGATAAGCTTTTGAAAAATATTCTATCAGTTCTAACACAAATATAGAATGAAATATTGATGAGAAATATTTT
Organism: Wollemia nobilis; assembly: GCA_028583015.1. NCBI lineage: Eukaryota > Viridiplantae > Streptophyta > Pinopsida > Araucariales > Araucariaceae > Wollemia > Wollemia nobilis. Next base: position 312,775 of record JAQPPZ010001710.1, read on the forward strand.
TGTGGAGGATCTAAATGAGTTGTTTTTTCTTTCCACTAAGAAGTTTTGATATTTTTTGAAGAGTGATAAATTAGATATAATTGAAGTGGATAGTAAAGAAGGCTATAATAAGAGTGATCTATGCCACCTTTATCACATTGGTTCCTAAGAAAGCTGAGACAAAATATTTTGATAATTTTTGTTTGATAAAACTTTCTAATATGATTTACAAGACTCTTAAAAAAATACAATAAATATATTAAAAAGCATGTTAAATTACATAATTATTTCTAGAAAAAAAATAAAATCAAAACATTACCTAGTATTGCTAGAAATAAAATACATGTAAATCTATGGAGTTGTCTTTGGACAATGAATAATCTCACTATGAATTGAATATAATTACACTCTAACCAATAGAAAAATGGTTGGTATGATGGGGTATTTATACCCAAATATAAGTCACACTTAGGTCAAGGTTATGAGACCAACCTTCAGGAATACACTATTAAAATATTAAAGAAGGATATTTTTAATGGGTTACATGGGATCAAAGGGTTAATATGAATAATACAAATACAAAAGTTGACCATGGACTTAAAAAAAGCTTAACCAATATATATTTCAACATATCCCCTTAATATGAATGAGGGACATGGAGAGAGACTCTTACTCGTCATCCCCCCTAAAGGGACATTTTTCCTACACCAAGTAGTGTTGTAGAAAAGTAAAAACATGTCAAAGTTGTTATTAATGATAATTTTTGATACAATACATCAAATATTACAGTGTGTATAAAGTTTCTCATATGAGTCCTACAAGAAAAAATTGTATAAACTAGTAAAGGAATGGGATAATAAGAACTTAAAACTAAATAAAACCATTACATTATGTGACATCCTCGATATTTATAATATAAAAGAGATGGAGGTGAGAAAATACAATAAGAAAGTATTTTTATGCAAAATAATTTTTAAACAAAATCCTAACATCCCCCCTTATTACATTATTTGAGAGAGCAAATAATGAAATAACTTCCCTCTCTAAATCAAGAGATAAGTGATCTTTGTTATTTATATATTTGTGCTCTTTGTGTTGTTATTTTTGTATCAACAAAGGACATGGTTTTATTTAATAATGAATCTAAAATATTTCTTTTATTTGATATCACTCTATGATATCCATCCATCCATAATTTAATTGGATTTTGTGTAGCTTTCTATAGGAGTGTCCCAATATTTATCTTATATATATTTGATTTTTTGACAATATATGCACATGTTTCTTCGTGCTCATAATAGGAATATGGTAGTGCATGTAGTACAATTGAAACTAATATACTATCATCAATTATTTCATCCAAACTATTTAGTTTTGCTTTTAATTTTGCTATATTTTAAAGAAAATGTTCCTATTGGCAGTTTTGCACTATGCCACATTGGTTTTTTTTTAATTTTGATTGTAATATGAAATATATATTCATATGATGATACAATAATTTTCTCAATTTAATATATTGTAGTTATTTTTATTTTTTATGCATCCTTCATCTTGGAAATAAATGGCTTTAAGCACTCTAAAAAAAAAGGCCTGAAATAATTTAAATCGAATTTCCCATAAAAATGAAGATCGTGCACCCAAAAATGGAGCAAAGGTGAAAGAGCATCAAAATAAAAATGACTAAGTGTTAAATGTGCTCAAGTTGTAAAATGTATTTTACCCCAAGTATGGGGCAAAATCCATGTTCACCCCATTGATGGGTGAATGTATCTAAAAGTTTGAGAAGAGCGACAAAGAGATCCAGGAATCCGTTTGCCCCAGGAATAAGGCAAAAGGCCCGTTTGCCCTTTTTTGAGGTGAACATCATAGAAAATCATCGTTGAAAAGTCAATTCAGGTAGTTGAAAGGTCAAAGTCAGTTTTGCCCTTGTGGAGGGGCAAAAATACCTTTTGCCCTTCCGAGAGGTGAATGTACCAATGAAAGAAAATTTTGGGCGAAGATATTATGAAGGCATTTACGGGCGAATGTGTTGAGAAGATTGTGTTTTCCTAGGAAAGAGGGCGATGATTATTTTCACCTATTGGGAAGGTGAACTTTAATTTTAATAAACAATGTAATCTCAAACAATATTGAAATGCAAATTTTGATTGAAGATTGACTTTGAATGAATGACCAAATTTAATGATGGTGACAAAATGGAAGATATTTTTGTTTATTTTCATAATTTTTGAAGATGCCTTCTCAATGGTTTTGGTTCCTCTTCGAGCTGAATTTAATATGGATTAAAATATTAAAGAAATGGTTTATTTCTCAAGTATGAAGGTAGCCAGAATTAAATGCATTCAAAATTTATTTTCCAGATCGTGATTGGTAGAAAAATATTTCAAAGGAGAAACTATCACGTTGATGTCTTTGATTTACAAACATTTTTCCTCCATATGTATTTAATGAAAGATGCAAAAACCTCTATAAATATTAAGAAAATTTCATTGTAAAGGGGGAAGAATTGGACATTTTGCGAGAAAACTTCCTAAGTTCTCTACATAAATAGAAGAGACTTGGATTCTAAAATTTGCAATCATTTTTATGTGTGTGATTTCCTTCTATTTTTAAGCAGTTTTTTTATGCTCATGTTCCTGCTCTTAAGTTTCAAATTCTATATATGGATTTAAAATATTATTGGTGAGTAAGTTTTGAAATATGATTTGGTATCTCTACAAAGGTGTGAGCAAATTTCTATTGTATTTCCTATGTTTCATGCTATTATAAAATTTGGTGGAATTCTTCTTGCTAGTCTATTCCAAATCCTACACATTCAACCTATGGCCATATTTTCCTTTCTTTTTGTTATTTTTTCCTTTCCTACAACTCTAGTATTCGACCAGTGTAGGATTTATCTTGATATCCAGCCCTCTCTAGAGATTGGCATGGAGGACATTCCTTTTCTATGGTCTTTCAATGTTGGCCGTGTCTAGGGTGCACAAACGTAGTTTTTATTGATTAGGTAGATATTTGACAAATAGTTTTTGGCACGCCTGGTGTGACCTCAAAAGTTCCACAGTCAAATGGTATTAATATTTGATGTTTGCCTTTGTGTTGTATAGTTAGAACATCTGGAAACTTGGTTATTCCCAATAATATCAAAACATGGAAGCAACAGAAGCTGCACTTCATGAATACAATATCGAAGGCCAAAAATCTCAAAAATCCTATTGAGTTCTATAAAGTTGATATCCAAAAGGTTAGGAGAGCATCCTTAATCAGCCACTTTGTGTCATGCGTTGGCATTTCCTCATACATCCCATACATCATATGTAACAACCTCATGGTTAGTTGATGTCTTTTTTGCTCCAGTAAGTCCAATTAGTACTGCCACTAGTATTCCTCAAGGTCCACCCCACACACTAGTACATATGGCTCAGAACCCATCACCACAACAACCAAGGTAGTTCTCAGCATGGAATAGCTCCAAAGACTTGAATTTACAAGCCCAAAATTTAGTTCCTCAAGTAGCTTTGAAGGCTTTGCCTACATATGATGGCACTAGCAAGACTTCTTATAAACACATTCAAGATGTGGCTTCTTTGTCTATGATTCATGGTATCATAAATGAATATATCATGGTAAGGTTATTGGTTTTATCACTGAGGGGAAATATATTATATTGGTACCGATCATTGTAGCCTACAACCATAGCTACAAGGGATTAGTTAGCGGGGTTGTTGATCAAGAAATTTCATGAGCAAGCTGACCCATTTTCCCTACTACACCAATTTAAAAATATTCAAAGTCATCTGTAAGAGGAGATTGTTGACTTAAATATTAGGGTTACTTAAAATTGATAACGGGTTCCAAAATATCGTTGGCCCATGCATGAACAAGCTACATTTTACTACCTTATGGTGTTTAGCATAAATATTGTCATGGTCATGTGATAAGCCAACGCGACTACATTCCCAGACCTGTATACATAAACACAAAATACTAAATCTGACTTGATTGCTATAGGCTGACTTCCCTCTAATATGACTATACCCATTCTTCCTAAACTCCCATAGTATCTGTATTCTAGTGCATTGTCACAACCCATGCTTGCCATGTACCTAGTTCCCTCATGGAGCTCAGGCTCTCCACAAATTACTCCAGTTCCTATCCCGTAGTTCCCTAATCAAAGCCTTCCATATTTTCCCACTCTAAAAACACCACAGTTTCCTACCCCTATCCCTTTTCCAATGCTTTTAGTGCCACCAATCCCATTGCTATTACTTGCTCCATCGACACCTTTACTATTTTTGATGTTGCCTATACCTTTGAACTGTAATCTATACTTGAAGCTATTACAATAGGTGCAATCAAATAATTTGAAACTAAGAATGATATTAAATGAAATTGTAGTGGTAACGAAGAAATAAACAGAAGCTATTTTTTGATAGAGAAGATCTCAAACATCACTAATTACTACAAAACAAGCATCTAGTAGTAAAGGTCCTAAAATAGGTCCAACAAAGCTAGCAAATGAAGAAACTAGCACATCAAATAAAGTGTACTGGTACTCAACTTGCAATGATCCCCATGGATAAGATACATGCATGGTCCATTTGAACTATGTACAAATCAAGTCTCGATTCTCATGAGATCTACAAAGAAGCTAGTGACCGTAGACCTAGCAAAATTAGAAACTTTGAAGGTTCCTATAGATCCAAAGGTGCAAAATAAAAGAATTCAATCCCTAATGAAAGTGCCTGATGTAACATCAAAATAGTAGGATTTTGTCTTGTTGAAGGATTTACTACCCAATCCAACTCGATGTAAGACATATACCAAGGCACCAGTTATGCAACCTATAGCTCCTCAAGAATCAAATGAAGAAAAGGAATAAGCTAAGGAGTGTCTTAAGTACCCATATCTAACTAAGAGACAGATGGTGGAAGCTACTCAACAGTACCGAGATAAGTACGAGCGAGAAATAGAAGGAAGAATGCCTAGTGTTTCTAAATATGACATCATGGAAGAAATGAAGATAATACCAAAAAATATAATCTTGTATGATGCATTACAGTTGCCTAGGTAGATTGAATTGTTGTAGGAGTCTCTCAAGTCTATTAAGGAGAAGAAGAAGAGATATTCTCAAACTATGTTGGCCAAGACACTCTTGAATTCTACCACTAGAAAAAATAGACCATATCCATTCTATTTGTCACTTAGAATGGAATGGTGGATTGTGCATAAATGTATGATAGATTTCATTACCGCAACCACTATCATGCCAAGGGTAGTCTGCAAAGTTGTTGGGATGGAATATATGAGGAGTAATCCAGGAGTGTTGTAGTTGGATGGCACTCTTAGTTAAAATAATGGGGGTAATTAAGGACATCCCCATTGTTCTACATAGCATGCTACAAATTACATTCATCTAAGAAGTAGTGGTGGTCAACTTGGAACCATACTTTAGCATGTGCTTCTCAAGGAAGTTCACAACAAATCTTGGAGGTTACCTATCTTTGGACTATTACCATATGGAAGTTATGTTCAAGGGAAGGAGGATACGCATTTATATTGAGAAGCCTTCCACTTTTAATATTAAGAAAATTGAGGAAGAGGAGGAGAAATATATAGGTGCAATCAACATGATGACTAAATAATTGCAAAAAGTTGATTTTATGGAATACACACTTGGAAAAATTTATCTTGAATATGAGTTCTCACTCATGGACTTCAATACAATGATTGAAACTGATATTCATTGTTACACAATAACCAAACTAGAATAAAGTAAAGGAAAGGTCCCTGATTTCCTATATCCTATTGAACATCAATTATGGAAGCTATATTTTGATGGGGCTAGGTGTAAAAATGGTGCAGGGGCTAGTGTTGTGCTAATTTCCTCCAAAGGACTACAAAAGACTTATTCATATAGGTTAATGTGGAGTTGCACCAATAATGTAGCCAAGTACGAAGCACTATATATTAGTTTAAATAAGGAGGAGAAATTGGGTATTAAGAAACTGCAAATATTTGGAGATTATGAGCTCATGGTTAATCAGATCTCAAAAAGGTGTGTGTCGAAACAACATTGCTTGAAATCTTATCGCAACAAGGTATGGGATTTGTTTGAATCTTTTATTGCTTTGAATATTTAGTCAATTCCACGAGAACAAAATAGACATGTAGATATTTTAGCCTCTCTTGGTGCAAATTACTCCCCTATGGAGCAAGTGGTCAAGAAACCTAAGATAGTTAGGGTAATTTATAGACCCTCAATCCTCGATAAGAACATCTATTGGCAAGTATTTGAAAATGATGAGAAGATAGTTAATTTCTTGCTCATGGAAACTATAAGAATAAAGAGAAGGAATGATGAGGCTTAATATGTGAGTTCCATAGATACTAACTAGGCTTTTTGAAGATCATGGGATGGAGATTTTTTGATGGGATAGAATCTATGAAAGTAGGTTTATTGGACTTTTATATTAATTTATCGATAAGCAAGTTTTAAACAATATTGGTAATATTTTAGGAGAACTCATCTCACATAAACCAACTACTAAGGAGAGAAAGCATGTGATATATACCTAGATAAATGTTTTCATTAATATTTGAAAACCTTTTCTACAATTCATTAAGATTAAACTTAAATCAAGAGAAAGGAATTGATAAGTGGATTATGGAAAAAAATCATTTCAATGTCATCAATATTTTAAGATTAGACTGATTATAAGAGATTGGAAAGTGAAAACAATGGAGGAGATGAAAAATTTAGTCATAAGACAAAATTCAAGATGAAGCAAGGAGATAGTATTGTTGTAGAGACTAAATTAGACCAAGGATTTTTCACTTTCAAAATTTGGTAAAGAAAACCCTTCTTTATCATTAGATGGAAAATGTTATCATGTTCACTCAAATCAACCATTGAAACAAACAAATAAGTATACAAGGGATGAGGAAGTATAACATGTAAGTTTAAATTCAAATGTAATTAAAGATATTAAGGAAGAAGTGGAGAAAAAAATCTTAAGGAAGAAGTGGAGACAAATTTATAAAAGAGAGGGCAAAAGAGATCGAGTGTAATCTAGGTGCATTGTCTTCATTTTCCTTAAGTAGTTTAAAATCATATCCATGAAATAAAATAGAAATTAGTAATTCCTTATGATTTAGGGTTTTAAGAACAACATAATAAATAAAGGATTATGGAGGATATCCATTACAATCTAGGGTTTTTAGGGTAACATAAGAAAGTAAATACTTTGAATAATGGTCTTTGCACTTTAATGTTTCTAGCATGACATAAAGAATAAAGTACTTTTAAGGCTATTCCTTACACTTTAGGTTTTCCAAGGCGACATAAACCCATAGATGATAAGTTTCATTGTGAACACTGAACAATTTAAAAAATTATGAGAATGGAAAAATATGAAGAAGACCCTCAAAATAAGAACAAAGAGAAAATGAAACTTAGAGGGTTATGTATATATGAAACTAAAAATGAAGATAGCATGTGTTAACAATAAGTGGTTCTAAGCCCCCAATTAAAACTAAAAAGTGATAATGAAAAAGGATATGAATAAGAATCCTAAGAAAAAAATTAATAGGTTGTTATAATCCTTAATTTATTTAAATAAAATAAACAAAAATAAATAGTGAGGAATGCAAGGATGAATTCAAAAATATTTTTAAGATGGGGGATTTTCTAACAAATTTTGTGTAGGGACTTAAGGAGGTATTACAATAATATAATGCAAACACAAATGTGATGGATAATCACTAGGAATAAAAAGTAACTGTATTTTTTGTTTTCTTACAGGAAAAATAAAAATGCTAAGGTTGGGTTTACCAATGTATATGTTGTAACTAATGTTACTCTTTGTGATAAATGTTGGAAGGACCTCATTTTATGTATGTTAGATTCAATGATAATTCATAATTGTGATCTATGAATTCTTTGGAGAACTTCAACATAGTTATATCTGCTTTGAAAAGAAAAATGGTGCTCCTAGATGGTCTAAATCAATAGAGGAATTTTATTTATTTGTCATAAAATAGCATTTGGGATTACACTCCAAGATTTCAATATATGTGGAATAACAAACACACTGTGTAAAATCATATAGTAGAAAAATTTGAGTAAAATTTTGTTATCTAATATATGGTTGTGGATAGAGTATACAATATCTTCATACATTTTATTGTGAGTAGGATAAGATATAAAACATGTTCTCTTTAGATGTGATTTAGTCAATAATGGTCATCCAAATCCATTTCAATTTTAGTATACACGGATCCAAGAAATTTATGTCTTCCAAATGGTTATATTATGTTATGATGAAACAAGATTTGGAGGATCATATTGTACATGTTTGTTCAAGAGATAAAATATTTAAAGGGGAAAAATATATTTAAAATAAAATATTAAATTATTCAAGGTAATAACTTTACAAGAGACAAGAGAAACTAATGGAATGGACCAATATACTTATGCACAAGAAAAATTTATTAAAAAATAAAGAGTTAAATTGGTCCCAAAATATATAGAGATATGGATTAAGGAAGAGGATGAAAACACCATTTTTTATGCTATAGCTAAGATAGATTTGACTCTTTAAGAGTTTCAACTCTATATGTAAGAAGTAATGAGGAAGGAGAAGATATTAGGGAGGGAGCAATTAATTATTTCAAAGGTGTACTTTCAAACGATGGAAAATATATGAAGGATCAAGATAAGCTTTTGAAAAATATTCTATCAGTTCTAACACAAATATAGAATGAAATATTGATGAGAAATATTTTTGTGGAGGATCTAAATGAGTTATTTTTTCTTTCCACTAAGAAGTTTTGATATTTTTTGAAGAGTGATAAATTAGATATAATTGAAGTGGATAGGAAAGAAGGCTATAATAAGAGTGATCTATGCCACCTTTATCACATTGGTTCCTAAGAAACCTCAGACAAAATATTTTGACAATTTTTGTTTGATAAAACTTTATAATATGATTTACAAGACTCTTAAAAAATACAACAAATATATTGAAAAGCATGTTAAATTACATAATTATTTCTAGAAAAAAAATAAAATCAAAAAATTACCTAGTATTTCTAGAAATAAAATACATGTAAATCTATGGAGTTGTCTTTGGACAATGAATAATCTCACTATGAATTGAATATAATTACACTCTAACCAATAGAAAAATGGTTGGTATGATGGGGTATTTATACCCAAATATAAGTTACCCTTAGGTCAAGGTTATGAGACCAACCTTCAAGAATAAAATATTAAAATATTACAGAAGGATATTTTTAATGGTTTACATGGGATCAAAGGGTTAATATGAACAATACAAATACAAAAGTTGACCATGGGCTTAAAAAAAGCTTAACCAATATATATTTCAACATATCCCCTTAATATGAACGAGGGATAGGGAAAGAGACTCTTACTCGTCATCCCCCCTAAAGGGACATTTGTCCTACACCAAGTAGTGTTGTAGAAAAGTAAAAACATGTCAAAGTTGTTATTAATGATAATTTTTGATACAATACATCAAATATTACAATGCATAAAAAGTTTCACATATGAGTCCTACAAGAAAAAAATTGTATAAACTATTAAAGGAATGGGATAATAAGAACTTAAAACTAAATAAAACCATTACATTATGTGACATCCTCGATATTTATAATATAAAAGAGATGGAGGTGAGAAAATAAAATAAGAAAGTATTTTTATGCAAAAATAATTTTTGAACAAAATCCTAACATCCCCCCTTATTACATTATTTGAGAGAGCAAATAATGAAATAACTTCCCTCTTTAAATCAAGAGATAAGTGATCTTTGTTATTTATATATTTGTGCTCTTTGTGTTGTTATTTTTGTATCAACAAAGGACATGGTTTTCTTTAATAATGAATAAAATATTTCTTTTATTTGATATCACTCTATGATATCCATCCATCCATAATATAATTGGATTTTGTGTAGCTTTCTATAGGAGTGTCCCAATATTTCTCTTATATATATTTGATTTTTTGACAATATATAGACATGTTTCTTCGTGCTCATAATAGGAATATGGTAGTGCATATAGTACAATTGAAACTAATATACTATCATCAATTATTTCATCCAAACCGTTTAGTTTTGCTTTTAATTTTGTTATCTTTTAAAGAAAATGTTCCTGTTGGCAGTTTTGCATTAAGCTACATTGGGTTTTTTTTTAATTTTTATTGTAATATGAAAGATATAGTTCTATGATGATACAATATTTTGATCAATTTAATATGTTGTAGTTATGTTTTATTTTTTATGCATCCTTTAGCTTGGAAATAAATGGCTTGAAGCACTCTAATGAAAATGACCTCAAAAAATTTAAATCAAATTTCCCACAAAAATGAAAATTGTGATCCCATAAATGGAGGAAAAGCGAAAGAGCATCAAAAGAAAAATGACTAAGTGTTAAAGGCGCTCAAGTTGTAAAATATCTTTTGCACCAAGGATGGGGTGAAAGCCATTTTCACCCCATTTATGGGCGAACGTATCTAAAAGTTTGAGAAGAGCGGCAAAGAGATCCAGGAATCCGTTTGCCCCAGGAATAAGGCAAAAGGCCCGTTCACTCTTTTTTGAGGTGAACATCATAGAAAATCATCGTTGAAAAGTCAATTTAGGCAGTTGAAAGGTCAAAGTCAAATTTTCCCTTATGGAGGGATAAAAATACCTTTTGCCCTTCCGAGAGGTGAATGTACCAATGAAAGAAAATTTTGGGCGAAGATATTATGAAGGCATTTACGGGCGAATGTGTTGAGAAGATTGTGTTTTCCTAGGAAAGAGGGCGACAGTTATTTTCACCTATTGGGAAGGTGAACTTCAATTTTGATAAACGACGTAATCTCAGGCAATATTGAAGTGCAAATTTTGATTGAAGATTGACTTTGAATGAATGCCCAAATTTAATGATGGTGACAAAACGGAAGATATTTTTGTTGATTTTCATCATTTTTGAAGATGCCTTCTCAACGGTTTTGCTCCCTCTTCGAGGTGAATTTAATATGGATTAAAATATTAAAGCAATGGTTTATTTCCCGAGGATGAAGGTGGCCAAAATTAAATGCATTCAAAAGTTGTTTTCCAGATCGTGATTGCTAGAAGAAGATTTCAAAGGAGAAACTATCATGCTGATGTCTTTGATTTACAAACATTTTGCCTCCATTTGTATTTAATGAAAGACGCATAAACCTCTATAAATATTAAGAAAATTTCATTGTAAAGGGGGAATAATTGGACATTTTACGAGAAAACTTCCTAAGTTCTCTGCATCAATAGAAGAGACTTGGCTTCTAAAATTTGCAAGCATTTTTATGTGTGTGATTTCCTTCTATTTTTAAGAATTTTTATTTATGCTCATGTTCTTGCTCTTAAGTTTCAAATTCTATTTCTAGATTTAAAATATTGCTTGAGTGAGTAAGTTTTGAAATGTGATCTGGGGGTTATCTCTACAAAGGTGTGAGCGAATTTCTATTGTCTTTCCTATGTTTCATGCTATTATAAAATTTGGTAGAATTATTCTTGCTAGTCTATTCAAAATCCTACACATTCATCCTATGGCCATATTTTCCTTTCTTTTTGTTAATTTTTCCTTTCCTACAACTCTAGTCTTCGACAAGTGTAGGATTTATCTTGATAGCCATCCCTCTCTAGCGATTGGCATGGAGGACATTCATTTTCTCTGGTCTTTCAATGTTGGCCGTGTCTAGGGCACACAAACGTAGTTTTTATTGATTAGGCAGATATTTGACAAATAGTTTTTGGCACGCCTGGTGTGACCTCAAAAGTTCCACATTAAAATGGTATTAAGATTTTATGTTTGCCTTCATGTTGTATAGTTAGAACATCTGGCAACTTGATTATTCCTAGGAATATCCAAACATGAAAGCAATAGAAGTTGCGCTTCATGAATACAAGATCGAAGGCCAAAAATCTCAAAAATCCTATTGAGTTCTATAAAATTGATATCCAAATGTTAGGAGAGAATCCTTAACTAGCCACTTTGTGTCGTGCATTGTCATTTCCTCATACATCCCATACATAATCTGTAACAACCTCATGGTTAGTCGATGTCTTTTTTGCTCTAGTAAGTCTAATTAGTATTGCCAATAGTATTCCTCAAGGTCCACCCCACACACTAGTCCATATGGCTCAAAACACACCACCACAACAACCAAGGTAGTTCTCAACATGGAATAGCTCTAGAGCCTTGAATTTACAAGCCCAAAATTTAGTTCCTCAAGTAGCTTTGAAGGATTTGCCTACATACGATGGCACTAGCAAGACTGCCTATGAACACATTCAAGATGTGGCTTCTTTGGCTATGATTCATGGTATCATCGATGAAGATATCATGGTAAGGTTATTGGTTTTATCACTGAGGGGAAATATCTTATATTGGTACCGATCATTGCATCCTACAACCATAGCTACAAGGGATCAATTTGAGGGGTTGTTGATCAAGAACTTTCATGAGTAAGCTGACCCATTTTACCTGCTATACCAATTTAAAAATATTCAAAGGCATATGCAAGAGTATATTGTTGACTTAAATGTCAGGTTTACTCAAAATTGGTAATGGGTTCCAAAATATCGTCGGCCCATGCATGAACAAGCTACATTCTACTACCTCAGGGCATTTAGCACAAAAATTGTCATGGTCATGTGACAAGCCAACATGACTACATTCCCAGACCTGTATACATAGACACAAAATACCAAATCTAACTTGATTGCTATAGGTAGACTTCCATCAAATATGACTATACCCATTCTTCCTGAACTCCCATAGTATTTGTATTCTAGTGCATTGTCACAGCCCATGCCTGCCATGTACCTATTTCCCTCATGGAGCTCTGGCTCTCCCCAAATTACTCCAGTTCCTATCTCGTAGTTCCCTAATCAAAGCCTTCCATATTTTCCCACTCCGAAAACACCACAGTTTCCTACCCCTATCCCTTTTCCAATGCTTCCAGTGCCACCACTCCCATTGCCATTACCTGCTCCATCGACACCTTTACTATTGTTGATGCTGCCTACACCTTTGAACTCTAATCTATACTTGAACCTATTACAAGAGGTGCAATCAAATAATTCGACACTAAGAATGATCTTAAATGAAATTATAGTGGTAAGGAAGAAATAAGCAGAAGATAATTTTTGATCAAGAATATTTCAAACATCGTCGATTACTCAAGAACAAGAATCTAGCAATAAATCCTAAAAGAGGTCCAACAATGCTAGCAAATGAAGAAACTAGCACATCAAAGAAAGTGTACTAGTGCTCAACTTGCAATGATCCCCATGGATAAGATACATGCATGGTCCATTTGAACTATGTACAGATGTTAGGGTCAAGTTCTGGTAGTAGCCACATTAATATGATAATGGAAGAGAATCATAATTTGATGGTACCTTATTCAGAGCAAGTCTCAATTATCATGAGATCTACAAAGAAGCTAGTGATCGTAGACCCAATAAAATTAGAACCTTTGAAGGTTCCTATAGATCCAAAGGTGCAAAATAAAATAATGCAATCACCAATGAAAGTGCCTGATGTAACATCAAAATAGCAGGATTTTGTCTTGTTGAAGGATTTACTACCCAAGCCAACTCGATGTAAGACGTATACCAAGGCACCAGTGGTGCAACCTATAGCTCCTCAAGCATCAAATGAAGAAAAGGAACAAGCTAAGGAGTGTCTTAAGTACCCATATCTAACTAAGAGACAAAGGGTTGAAGCTACTCAACAATGCCGAGATAAGTACAAGAGAGCAATAGAAGGAAGAGTGTCTTGTGTTTCTAAATATGACATCATGGAAGAAATGAAGAGAATACCAGCAAATATAAGCTTGTATGATGCATTATAGTTGCCTGGGTAGATTGACTTGTTGCAGGAGTCTCTCAGGTCTATTAAGGAGAAGAAGAAGAGGTATTCTCAAACTGTGTTGGCCAAGACACTCTTGAATTCTACCACTAGAAAAAATAGACCATATCCATTCTATTTGTCACTTAGAATGGAATGGTGGATTGTGCATAACTGTATGATAGATTTTAGTGTTGCAACCACTATCATGCCAAGGGTAGTCTACAAAGCTATGGGGATGGAATATATGAGGAGTAATATAGGAGTGTTGCAGTTGGATGGCACTCTAGTTAAAATAATGGGGGTAATTAAGGACATCCCCATTGTTCTACATAGCATGCTACAAATTACAATCATCTAAGAAGTAGTGGTGGTCAACTTGGAACCATAATTTAGCATGTGTCTCTCAAGGAAGTTCATGACAAAGCTTGGAGGTTACCTATCTTTGGACTATTACCATCTGGAAGTTCTGTTCAAGGGAAGGAGGATACATATTTATATTGAGAAGCCTTCTACTTTTCATATTAAGAAAATTGAGAAAGAGGAGGAGAAATATATAGGTGCAGTCAACATGATGACTAAATAATTGCAAGAAGTTGATTTTATGGAAGACGCACTTGGAAAAATTTACCTTGAAGATGAGTTCTCACTCATGGACTTCAATACAATGATTGAAACTGATATTAGTTGTTACACAATAACCAAACCAGAATAAAGTGAAGGGAAGGTCCCTCGATTTCCCAGATCCTATTGAACATCAATTATGGAAGCTATATTTTGATGGGGCTAGGTGTAAAAATGGTGCAGGGGCTGGTGTTGTGCTAATTTCCTCCAAAGGACTACAAAAGACTTATTCATATAGGTTAATGTGGAGTTGCACTAATAACGTAGTCGAGTACGAAGCACTATATCTTAGTTTAAAGAAGGAGGAGAAATTGGGTATTAAGAAACTACAAATATTTGGAGATTATGAGCTCATGGTTAATCAGATCTCAAAAAGGTGTGTGTCGAAACAACATTGCTTGAAATATTATAGCAACAAGGTATGAGATTTGTTTGAATCCATAATTGCTTTGAATATTTAGTCAATTACACGAGAACAAAATAGACATGCATATATTTTAGCCTCTCTTGGTGCAAATTACTCCCCTATGGAGCAAGTGGTCAAGAAACCTAATAAAGTTAGGGTAATTTATAGACCCTCAATCCTCAATAAGAACATCTATTGGCAATTATTTGACAATGATGAGAAGATAGTTAATTTCTTGCTCATGGAAACTATAAGAAGAAATGAAGGAATGATGAGGCTTAATATGCGAGTTCCATAGATACTAACTAGGATTTTTGAAGATCATGGGATGGAGATTTTTTGATGGGATAGAATATATGAAAGTAGGTTTATTGGAATTTTATATTAATTTATCAATAAGCAAGTTTTAAACAATATTGGTAATATTTTAGGAGAACTCATCTCACATAAACCAACTACTAAGGAGAGAAAGCATGTGATATATACCTAAATAATTATTTTCATTAATATTTGAAAACATTTTCTACAATTCATTAAGATTAAACTTAAATCAAGAGAAAGGAATTGATAAGTGGATTATGGAAAAAATTCATTTCAATGTCATCAATGTTTTAAGATTAGACTGATTATAAGAGATTGGAAAGTGAAAACAATGGAGGAGATGAAAAATTTAGTCATAAGACAAAATTCAAGATGAAGCAAGGAGATAGTATTGTTGTAGAGACTAAATTAGACCAAGGATTTTTCACTTTTAAAATTTGGTAAAGAAAACCCTTCTTTATCATTAGATGGAAAAGGTTATCATGTTCACTCAAATCAACCATTGAAACAAACAAAGAAGTATACAAGGGATGAGGAAGTATAACATGTAAGTTTAAATTCAAATGTAATTAAAGATATTAAGGAAGAAGTGGAGATAAATTTATAAAAGAGAGGGCAAAAGAGATCGAGTGTAATCTAGGTGCATTGTCTTCATTTTCCTTAAGAATTAGTAATTCCTTATGATTTAGGGTTTTAATAACAACATAATAAATAAAGGATTATGGAGGATATCCATTACAATCTAGGGTTTTTAGGGTAACATAAGAAAGTAAATACTTTGAATAATGGTCTTTGCACTTTAATGTTTCTAGCATGACATAAATAATAAAGTACTTTTAAGGCTATTCCTTACACTTTGGGTCTTCCAAAGGGACATAAACCCATAGATGATAAGTTTCATTGTGAACACTAAACAATTTAAAAAATTATGAGAATGGAAAAATATGAAGAAGACCCTCAAAATAAGAACAAAGAGAAAATGAAACTTAGAGGGTTATGTATATATGAAACTAAAAATGAACATAGCATGTGTTAACAATAAGTGGTTCTAAGCCCCCAATTAAAACTAAAAAGTGATAATGAAAAAGGATATGAATAAGAATCCTAAGAAAAAAATTAATAGGTTGTTATAATCCTTAATTTATTTAAATAAAATAAACAAAAATAAATAGTGAGGAATGCAAGGATGAATTCAAAAATATTTGTAAGATGGGGGATTTTCTAACAAATTTTGTGTAGGGACTTAAGGAGGTATTACAATAATATAATGCAAACACAAATGTGATGGATAATCACTAGAAATAAAAAGTAATTGGATTTTTGGTTTTCTTACAGGAAAAATAAAAATACTAAGGTTGGGGTTACCAATGTATATGTTGTAACTAATGTTACTCTTTGTGATAAATGTTGGAAGGACCTCATTTTATGTATGTCGGATTCAATGATAATTCATAATTGTGATCTATGGATTCTTTGGAGAACTTCAACATAGTTATATCTCCTTTGAAAAGAAAAATGATGCTCCTAGATGGTCTAAATCAATAGAGGAATTTTATTTATTTGTCATCAAATAGCATTTGGGATTACACTCCTTCAAGATTTCAATATATGTGGAATAACAAACACACTGTGTAAAATCATATAGTAGAAAAATTTGAGTAAAATTTTGTTATCTAATATATGGTTGTGGATAGAGTATACAATCTCTTCATACATTTTATTGTGAGTAGGATAAGATATAAAACATGTTCTCTTTAGATGTGATTTAGTCAATAATAATAATCCAAATCCATTTCAATTTTAGTATACACAGATCCAAGAAATTTATGTCTTCCAAATGGTTATATTATGTTATGATGAAACAAGATTTGGAGGATCATATTGTACATGTTTGTTCAAGAGATACAATATTTAAAGGGGTAAAATAGATTTAAAATAAAATATTAAATTATTCAAGGTAATAACTTTACAAGAGACAAGAGAAATTAATGGAATGGACCAATATACTAATGCACAAGAATATTTTTATTAAAAAATAAAGAGTTAAATTGGTCCCAAAATATATAGAGATATGGATTAAGGAAGAGGATGAAAACACCATTTTTTATGCTATAGCTAAGATAGATTTGACTCTTTAAGAGTTTCAACTCTATATGTAAGAAGTATTGAGGAAGGAGAAGATATTAGGGAGGGAGCAATTAATTATTTCAAAGGTGTACTTTCAAAAGTTGGAAAATATATGAAGGATCAAGATAAGCTTTTGAAAAATATTCTATCAGTTCTAACACAAATATAGAATGAAATATTTATGAAAAATATTTTTGTGGAGGATCTAAATGAGTTATTTTTTCTTTCCACTAAGAAGTTTTGATATTTGTTGAAGAGTGATAAATTAGATATAATTGAAGTGGATAGGAAAGAAGGCTATAATAAGAGTGATCTATGCCACCTTTATCACATTGGTTCCTAAGAAAGCTTAGACAAAATATTTTGACAATTTTTGTTTGATAAAACTTTCTAATATGATTTACAAGACTCTTAAAAAATACAATAAATATATTGAAAAGCATGTTAAATTACATAATTATTTCTAGAAAAAAATAAAATCAAAACATTACCTAGTATTGCTAGAAATAAAATACATGTAAATCTATGGAGTTGTCTTTGGACAATGAATAATCTCACTATGAATTGAATATAATTACACTCTAACCAATAGAAAAATGGTTGGTATGATGGGGTATTTATACCCAAATATAAGTCACCCTTAGGTCAAGGTTATGAGACCAACCTTTAGGAATACAATATTAAAATATTACAGAAGGATCTTTTTAATGGTTTACATGGGATCAAAGGGTTAATATGAACAATACAAATACAAAAGTTGACCATGGACTTAAAAATTTTTTAACCAATATATATTTCAACATATCCCCTTAATATGAACGAGGGACATGGAGAGAGACTCTTACTCATCATCTCCCCTAAAGGGACATTTGTCCTACACCAAGTAGTGTTGTATAAAAGTAAAAACATGTCAAAGTTGTTATTAATGATAATTTTTGATACAATACATCAAATATTACAATGCGTATAAATTTTCTCATATTATTCCTACAAGAAAAAAATTGTATAATATATTAAAGGAATGGGATAATAAGAACTTAAAACTAAATAAAACCATTACATTATGTGACATCCTCGATATTTATAATATAAAAGAGATGGAGGTGAGAAAATACAATAAGAAAGTATTTTTATGCAAAAATACATTTTGAACAAAATCCTAACATCCCCCCTTATTACATTATTTGAGAGAGCAAATAATGAAATAACTTCCTCTTTAAATCAAGAGATAAGTGATCTTTGTTCTTTATATATTTGTGCTCTTTGTGTTGTTATTTTTGTATCAACAAAGGACATGGTTTTCTTTAATAATGAATATAAAATATTTCTTTTATTTGATATCACTCTATGATATCCATCCATCCATAATTTAATTGGATTTTGTGTAGCTTTCTATAGGAGTGTCCCAATATTTCTCTTATATATATTTGATTTTTTGACAATATATACACATGTTTTTTTGTGCTCATAATAGGAATATGGTAGTGCATGTAGTACAATTGGAACTAATACACTATCATTAATTATTTCATCCAAACTGTTTAGTTTTGCTTTTAATTCAGCTATCTTTTAAAGAAATATATATTCATATGATTGTAATATTACATATATATTCATATGATGATACAATAATTTTCTCAATTTAATATATTACAATTATTTTTATTTTTTATGCATCCTTCAACTTGGAAATAAATGGCTTGAAGAACTCTAATGAAAATGGCCTAAAAACAATTTAAATTGAATCACCCACAAAAATGAATATCGTGCACCCCAAAAATGGAGCAAAGGCGAAAGAGCATCAAAAGAAAAATTACTAACTGTTAAAGGCGATCAAGTTGTAAAATGTATTTTGCACCAAGGATGGGGTGAAAACCATGTTCACCCCATTGATGGGTGAACGTATCTAAAAGTTTGAGAAGAGCGACAAAGAGATCCAGGAATCCGTTTGCCCCAGGAATAAGGCAAAAGGCCCGTTCACCATTTTTTGAGGTGAACATCGTAGAAAAGCATCGTTGAAAAGTCAATTCAGGTAGTTGAAAGGTCAAAGTTAGTTTTGCCCTTATGGAGGGGCAAAAATACCTTTTGCCCTTCCGAGAGGTGAATGTACCAACGAAAGAAAATTTTGGGTGAAGATATTATGAAGGCATTTACGGGAGAATGTGTTGAGAAGATTATGTTTTCTTAGGAAAGAGGGTGATGGTTCTTTTCACCTATTGGGAAGGCAAACATCAATTTTGATAAACGCTGTAATCTCGGGCAATATTGAAGTGCATATATCGATTGAAGATTGACTTTGAATGAATGCCCAAATTTAATGATGGTGACAAAATGGAAGATATTTTTGTTGATTTTCATCATTTTTGAATATGCCTTCTCAACGGTTTTGCTCCCTCTTCGAGGTGAATTTAATATGGATTAAAATATTAAAGCAATGGTTTATTTCTCAAGGATGAAGTTGGCCAGAATTAAATGCATTCAAAAGTTATTTTCTAGATCGTGATTGCTAGAAGAAGAGTTCAAAGGAGAAACTATCATGCTAATGTATTTGATTTACAAAAATTTTGTCTCGATTTGTATTTAATGAAAGACGCAAAAAACTCTATAAATATTAAGCAAATTTCATTGTAAAGGGGGAAGAATTGGACATTTTGCGAGAAAACTTCCTAAGTTCTCTGCATGAATAGAAGAGACTTGGCTTCTAAAATTTGCATGCATTTATATATATATGATTTCCTCCTATTTTTAAGCATTTTTGTTTATGCTTATGTTCCTGCTCTTAAATTTCAAATTCTATATTTGGATTTAAAATATTGCTAGTGAGTGAGTAAGTTTTGAAATGCGATCTGGGGGTTATCTCTGCAAAGGTGTGAGAGAATTTATATTTCATTTCCTATGTTTCATGCTATTATAAAATTTGGTGGAATTCTTCTTGCTAGTCTATTCCAAATCCTACACATTCAGCCTATGGCCATATTTTCCTTTCTTTTTATTATTTTTCCTTTCCTACAACTCTAGTCTTCGACCAGTGTAGGATTTATCTTGATAGCCAACCCTCTCTGGAGATTGGCATGGAGGACATTCCTTTTCTCTGGTCTTTCAGTGTTGGCTGTGTCTAGGGTGCACAAATATAGTTTTTATTGATTAGGTAGATATTTGACAAATAGTTTTTGGCACGCCTAGTGTGACCTCAAAATTTCCACAGTAAAATGGTATTAATATTTGATGTTTGCCTTCGTATTGTATAGTTAGAACATATGGCAAATTTATTATTCCCAAGAATATCCAAACATGAAAGCAATAGAAGTTGCGCTTCATGAATACAAGATTGAAGGCCAAAAATCTCAAAAATCTTATTGAGTTCTATAAAATTGATATCCAAAGGTTAGGAGAGAATCCTTAACTAGCCACTTTGTGTCATGCATTGTCATTTCCTCATACATACCATACATAATATGTAACAACCTCACGGTTAGTCGATGTCTTTTTTGCTCTAGTAAGTCCAATTAGTACTGCCACTAGTATTCCTCAAGGTCCACCCCACACACTAGTCCATATGGCTCAAAACCCACCACCAAAAAAATCAAGGTAGTTCTCAACATGGAATAGCTCCAGAGCCTTGAATTTACAAGCCCAAAATTTAGTTCCTCAAGTAGCTTTGAAGGCTTTGCCTACATACAATGGCACTAGCAGGACTGCCTATGAACACATTCAAGATGTGGCTTCTTTGGCTATGATTCATGGTATCATTAATGAAGATATCATGGTAAGGTTATTGGTTTTATCACTGAGGGGAAAGATCTTATATTGGTAATGATCATTGCATCCTACAGCCATAGCTACAAGGGATCAGTTTGTGGGGTTGCTGATCAAGAACTTTCATGAGCAAGCTGACCCATTTTCCCTGCTACACCAATTTACAAATATTCAAAGGCATCTGAAAGAGGAGATTGTTGACTTAAATGTCAGGTTTACTCAAAATTGGTAACAGGTTCCAAAATATTGTTGGCCCACACATGAACAAGCTATGTTCTACTACCTCAGGGCGTTTAGCACAAAAATTGTCATGGTCGTGCGACAAGCCAACGTGACTACATTCCCAGACCTGTATACATAAACACAAAAGACCAAATCTAACATGATTGCTATAGGCAGAATTCCCTTGAATATGACTATACGCATTCTTCTTGAACTCCTATAGTATTTGTATTCTAGTGCATTGTCACAACCCATGCCTGCCATGTACTTAGTTCCCTCATGGAGCTTGGGATCTCCCCAAATTACTCCAGTTCCTATCCGATAGTTCCCTAATCAAAGCCTTACATAGTTGCCCACTTCGAAAACACCACAGTTTACTACCCCTATGTATTTTCAAATGCTTCAAGTGCCACCACTCCCATTGCCATTACCTGCTCCATCGACACCTTTACTGTTGTCAATGCTACCTACACCTTTGAACTCTAATATGTATTTGAAGCTATTAAAAGAGGTGCAATCAAATAATTCGACACGAAGAATGATATTAAATAAAATTGTAGTGGTAAGTAAGAAATAAGCAGAAGCTAATTTTTTATCGAGAAGATTTCAAACATCGTCGATTACTCAAAAACAAGCATCTAGCAGTAAAGGTCCTAAAAGAGGTCCAACAATGCTAGCAAATGAAGAAACTAGCACATCAAAGAAAGTGTACTGGTGCTCAAATTGCAATGATTCCCATGGATAAGATACATGCATGGTCCATTTGAACTATGTACAAATGTTAGTGTCAAGTTCTAGCAGTGACCACGTTAATGTGATAATGGAAGCGAATCATAATTTGATGGTACCTTATTTAGAGCAAGTCTCAATTCTCATGAGATCTAAAAAGAAGCTAGTGACCGTAGACCCAAAAAAATTAGAACCTTTGAAATTTCCTATAGATCCAAAGGTGCAAAATAAAATAATGCAATTGCCAATGAAAGTGCCTGATGTAACATCAAAATAGTAGGATTTTGTCTTGTTGATGGATTTACTACCCAAGACAAATCGATGTAAGACGTATACCAAGGCACCAGTTGTGCAACCTATAGCTCCTCAAGCATCAAATGAAGAAAAGGAACAAGCTAAGGAGTGTCTTAAGTACCCATATCTAACTAAGAGACAAAGAGTGGAAGCTACTCAATAGTACCGAGATAAGTACGAGCAAGCAATAGAAGGAAGAGTGCCTAGTGTTTATAAATATGACATCATGGAAGAAATGAAGAGAATACCAGCAAACATAAGCTTGTATGATGCATTATAGTTGCCTGGGTAGATTAAATTATTACAGGAGTTTCTCATGTCTATTAAGGAGAAGAAGAAGAGTCATTCTCAAAATGTTCTGGACAAGACACTCTTGAATTCTACCATTGGAAAAAATAGACCATATCCATTATATTTATCACTTAGAATGGAATGGTGGATTGTGCATAACTGTATGATAGATTTCAGTGCCGCAACCACTATCATGCCAAGGGTAGTCTGCGAAGCTGTGGGGATGGAATATATGAGGAGTAATCTAGGAGTGTTGCAGTTGGATGGCACTCTAGTTAAAATAATGGGGGTAATTAAGGACATCCCCATTGTCCTACATAGCATGCTACAAATTACAGTCATATAAGAAGTAGTGGTGGTCAACTTGGAACCATACTTTAGCATGTGTCTCTCAAGGAAGTTCATGATAAAGCTTGGAGGTTACCTATCTTTGGACTATTACCATCTGGAAGTTCTGGTCAAGAGAAGGAGGATACGTATTTATATTGAGAAGCCTTCTACTTTTCATATTAAAAAAATTGAGGAAGAGGAGGAGAAATATATAGGTTTAGTCAACATGATGACTAAAGAATTGCAAGAAGTTGATTTGATGGAAGATGCACTTGGAAAAATTTACCTTGAAGATGAGTTCTCACTCATGGACTTCAATATAATGATTGAAACTGATATTAGTTTTTACACAATAACCAAACCAGAATATAGTGAAGGAAAGGTCCCTGATTTCCCAGATCCTATTGAACATCAATTACGGAAGCTATATTTTGATGGGGCTAGGTGTAAAAATGGTGTAGGGGCTGGTGTTGTGCTAATTTCCTCCAAAGGACTACAAAAGACTTTTTCATATAGGTTAATGTGGAGTTGCACCAATAACATAGCCAAGTATGAAGCACTATATCTTAGTTTAAAGAAGGAGGAGAAATTGGGTATTAAGAAACTACAAATATTTGGATATTATGAGATCATGGTTAATCAGATCTCAAAAAGGTGTGTTTCAAAACAACATTGCTTGAAATATTATCGCAACAAGGTATGGGATTTATTTGAATCCGTTATTGCTTTGAATATTTAGTCAATTCCACGAGAACAAAATAGACATGCATATATTTTAGCCTCTCTTGGTGCAAATTACTCCCCTATGGAGCAAGTTGTCAAGAAACTTAAGACAATTAGGGTAATTTATAGACCCTCAACCCTCAATAAGAACATCTATTGGCAAGTATTTAACAATGATGAGAAGATAGTTAATTTCTTGCTCATGTAAACTATAAGAAGAAAGGGAAGAAATGATGAGGCTTAATTTGCGAGTTCCATAGATTCTAACTAGGCTTTTTGAAGATCTTGGGATGGAGATTTTTTTATGGGATAGAATCTATGAAAGTAGGTTTATTGGAATTTTATATTAATTTATCAATAAGCAAGTTTTAAACAATATTGGTAATATTTTAGGAGAACTCATCTCACATAAACCAACTACTAAGGAGAGAAAGCATCTGATATATACCTAAATAAATGTTTTCATTAATATTTCAAAACCTTTTCTAAAATTCATTAAGATTAAACTTAAATCAAGAGAAAGGAATTGATAAGTGGATTATGGAAAAAAATCATTTCAATGTCATCAATATTTTCAGATTAGACTGATTATAAGAGATTGGAAAGTGAAAACAATAGAGGAGATGAAAAATTTAGTCATAAGACAAAATTCAAGATGAAGCAAGGAGATAGTATTGTTGTAGAGACTAAATTAGACCAAGGATTTTTCACTTTCAAAATTTGTTAAAGAAAACCCTTCTTTATCATTAGATGGAAAAGGTTATCATGTTCACTCAAATCAACCATTGAAACAAAAAAAGAAGTATACAAGTGATGCGGAAGTATAACATGTAAGTTTAAATTCAAATGTAATTAAAGATGTTAAGGAAGAAGTGGGAAAAAAAAATCTTAAGGAAGAAGTAGAGAAAAAATTATAAAAGAGAGGGAAAAAGAGATCGAGTGTAATCTAGGTGCATTGTCTTCATTTTCCTTAAGTAGATTAAATCATATCTATGAAATAAAATAGAAATTAGTAATTCCTTATGATTTAGGGTTTTAAGAATAGCATAATAAATAAAGGATTATGGAGGATATCCATTACATTATAGGGTTTTTAGGGTAACATAAGAAAGTAAATACTTTGAATAATGGTCTTTGCACTTTACTATTTCTAGCATGACATAAAAAATAAAGTACTTTTAAGGCTATTCCTTACACTTTAGGTTTTCCAAGGGGACATAAACCCATAGATGATAAGTTTCATTGTGAACACTGAACAATTTAAAAAATTATGAGAATGGAAAAATATGAAGAAGACCCTCAAAATAAGAACAAAGAGAAAATGAAACTTAGAGGGTTATGTATATATGAAACTAAAAATGAACATAGCATGTGTTAAAAATAAGTAGTTCTAAGCCCCCAATTAAAACTAAAAAGTGATAATGAAAAAGGATATGAATAAGAATCCTAAGAAAACAATTAATAAGTTGTTTTAATCCTTAATTTATTTAAATAAAATAAATAAAAATAAATAGTGAGGAATGCGAGGATGAATTCAAAAATATTTGTAATATGGGGGATTTTATAACAAATTTTGTGTAGGGACTTAAGGAGGTATTACAATAATATAATACAAACACAAATGTGATGGATAATCTCTAGAAATAAAAAGTAATTGGATTTTTGGTTTTCTTACGGGAAAAATAAAAATACTAAGGTTGGGGTTACCAATGTATATGTTGTAACTAATGTTACTCCATGTGATAAATGTTGGAAGGACCTCATTTTATGTATGTCGGATTCAATTGTAATTCATAATTCTGATCTATGGATTCTTTGGAGAACTTCAACATAGTTATATCTACTTTGAAAAGAAAAATGGTGCTCCTAGATGGTCTAAATCAATAGAGTAATTTTATTTATTTTTCATCAAATAGCATTTGGGATTACACTCCTTCAAGCTTTCAATATATGTGGAATAACAAACACACTGTGTAAAATAATAAAGTAGAAAAATATGAGTAAACTTTTGTTATTTAATATATTGTTGTGGATAGAGTATACAATCTCTTCATACATTTTATTGTGAGTAGGATAAGATATAAAACATGTTATCTTTAGATGTGATTTAGTCAATAATGGTCATACAAATCCATTTCAATTTTAGTATACACGGATCCAAGAAATTTATGTCTTCCAAATGGTTATATTATGTTATGATGAAACAAGAATTGGAGGATCATATTGTACATGTTTGTTCAAGAGATAAAATATTTAAAGGAGTAAATAGATTTAAAATAAAATATTAAATTATTCAAGGTAATAAATTTACAAGAGACAAGAGAAATTAATGGAATGGACCAATATACTAATGCACAAGAAAATTTTTTTATTAAAAATAAATAGTTAAATTTGTCCCAAAATATAGAGAGAGATGGATTAAGGAAGAGGATGAAAACACCATTTTTTATGCTATAGCTAAGATAGATTTGACTCTTTAAGAGTTTCAACTCTATATGTAAGCAGTATTGAGGAAGGATAAGATATTAGGGAGGGAGCAATTAATTATTTCAAAGGTGTACTTTCAAAAGTTGGAAAATATATGAAGGATGATTTTAGTTCTCCAATACTTTACTTTGGATAACTCGTTGGTCATTTTGTGGAGTTTTCACCTTGCTTTCCTCAATCACCTTAGAGGAAAGAAAACAATTAACATCCCAGAATACTTGTTTCGATCGATGGAGAGGTCAGTGCTGAGTGTTAATAGGGGGCCTCTTCCTCCTCCTTTACCAAGGCCGACATCGTGTTTTTTTCAATTTTGTTGTGGTGATAAAAATTGTAAAGGAGCAATGCAATTTGGGTCTCCTCTCCCCATGGTTGGACCAGTCAATGCTGGAGAGGACACAGGGGTAGACGCCCTTGCCCCCTCCCATCCTACGACACCTCAACCCCAACCATAAGGGTGGATGACATCCCAATCCCTCAGAGGTCCACTCCCATCGGTACCCCATCCACACCAAGTCTAAGAGCAACAAGAGAAAGACTTTGCTCATCATTGAGGATGCTTTAGATGACTCGCTTTATTTCTAGGAAAAAAGTGAGAAGACGCCTAGGTAGTGGACTCAACATGAAAGGAATTCTGCACAAGCACCCCTCTTAACCTTAAATGTGACACAGGTCTTGAGAATTACTGAATGAGGACATATTCAGTAGATTCAAGACTTGCTCAAGGTGCTGGGTCAGATGGCCAGAACCATCTCCTCCCTTCTAACGCAGGCAGATTCCCTCCTTAAGGAGTATAAAAGTCAATCGAAGTCATCCAGGAGTTCAAAAGTTTGGTGGGGGAGATCAATGCAGGCATTGGCCTTGGTCTCAGTACCTGATCTAGGGTGAAGGGTTTCTCGGTGGTGGGGGCCTCCTCTGTCGCTTGACCCAAGTTTTTGTGGTCTTTGATTTGGCCTGTATGGTAATTTCATGGAAATTTAGCTATTTCTCCCTATGTGGATTGGCTTGTTAATAGTGTGTGCCCCTACGTGGGCTATGTTTTGTTAATAGTGGTTTCCCTTGCATGGGTTGTGTCTGTTAATAGTGGTTGTCCTTGCATGGGCTATATTTGTTAATAGTTTGTGCCCCTACATGGGCTTGTGTATTGTCTATCTTTAGGCCCATCACTCCTGTGAGGGCCTTTACTTTTGGGTATTTGTGAATGTAGACTCTTCTAAGGATTGTTAGGTTGTTCCTTTTATATTGTGTGTGTCTCCATAAACTTTTTGGCTTTCTGTCATCAATGTAAAAAATTTCAAAACCCTTTCAAAATCCTTATTACCAATAAAAAAATATTATAAATTTTATTAAATTTTTTATAATCAATAATTTATTTGTTATAATTTTATTAATAAAACTTTACTTTTTACTTCACATGTCTTTAAAGACTACATAATTCTACCTTGAGTTATTAAAACATATAAATATTCATATTACCCTGTATAAACTATATATGCGGTTTTGTTGTATTTTTGTTATGTCTTCTCTTAAAATATTGCATAATTTGTTAATTTCTTTTAAAGTATTGATATTAAATATTTACATTCGGTTATGTTGTAATTTTAATATATTAATATTTTAAGCATTTTTTTTTAAGGGAGACTCTTCAATGCTCACGGAAATAAAACCTGCATTTTAACACAATGTTCGGGCTTTGGCTTTTTTCGGGAGGTCCAAAGTTCAAACTACAGCGCGTGGTTGAGTGTGTGAGGCACTGAGTGTGTGGTGGCTTTTTGATGTTTCCTATTGATAAGTATAACTCTCAACTTTACGAGGGATCATGGTTGAAAGGAGATTACTCAGGCTTGTATGTGATTACACTCCTTCAAGCTTTCAATATATGTGGAATAACAAACACACTGTGTAAAATAATAAAGTAGAAAAATATGAGTAAACTTTTGTTATTTAATATATTGTTGTGGATAGAGTATACAATCTCTTCATACATTTTATTGTGAGTAGGATAAGATATAAAACATGTTATCTTTAGATGTGATTTAGTCAATAATGGTCATACAAATCCATTTCAATTTTAGTATACACGGATCCAAGAAATTTATGTCTTCCAAATGGTTATATTATGTTATGATGAAACAAGAATTGGAGGATCATATTGTACATGTTTGTTCAAGAGATAAAATATTTAAAGGAGTAAATAGATTTAAAATAAAATATTAAATTATTCAAGGTAATAAATTTACAAGAGACGAGAGAAATTAATGGAATGGACCAATATACTAATGCACAAGAATTTTTTTTTTATTAAAAAATAAATAGTTAAATTGGTCCCAAAATATAGAGAGAGATGGATTAAGGAAGAGGATGAAAACACCATTTTTTATGCTATAGCTAAGATAGATTTGTCTCTTTAAGAGTTTCAACTCTATATGTAAGAAGTATTGAGGAAGGAGAAGATATTAGGGAGGGAGCAATTAATTATTTCAAAGGTGTACTTTCAAAAGTTGGAAAATATATGAAGGATAAAGATAATCTTTTGAAAAATATTCTATCAGTTCTAACACAAATATAGAATGAAATATTGATGAGAAATATTTTTGTGGAGGATCTAAATGAGTTATTTTTTCTTTCCACTAAGAAGTTTTGATATTTTTTGAAGAGTAATAAATTGGATATAATTGAAATGGATAGGAAAGAAGGCTATAATAAGAGTGATCTATGCCACATTTATCACATTGGTTCCTAAGAAAGCTCAGATTTTCACAAATTTTGTTTGATAAACATTTCTAATATGATTTACAAGAGTTAAAAAATACAACAAATGTATTGAAAAGCATGTTAAATTACATAATTATTTCTAAAAAAAATATAAAATCAAAACATTACCTAGTATTGCTAGAAATAAAATACAAGTAAAACTATGGAGTTGTCTTTGGACAATGAATAATCTCACTATGAATTGAATATAATTACACTCTAACCAATAGAAAAATGGTTGGTATGATGGGGTATTTATACCCAAATATAAGTCACCCTTAGGTCAAGGTTATGAGACCAACCTTTAGGAATACAATATTAAAATATTACATAAGGATATTTTTAATGGTTTACATGGGATCAAAGGGTTAATATGAACAATACAAATAAAAAATTTGACCATGGACTTAAAAAAATATTAATCAATATATATTTCAACATATCCCCTTAATATGAACGAGGTACATGGAGAGAGACTCTTACTTGTCATCCCCGCTAAAGGGATATTTTTCCTACACCAAGTAGTGTTGTAGCAAAGTAAAAACATGTCTAAGTTGTATTAATGATAATTTTCCATCACAATACATCAAATATTACAATGCATATAATGTTTCCCATATGAGTCCTACATGAAAAAATATTGTATAAACTATTAGAGGAATGGGATAATAAGAACTTAAAACTAAATAAAACCATTACATTATGTGACATCCTCGATATTTATAATATAAAAGATATGGAGGTGAGAAAATACAATAAGAAAGTATTTTTATGTAAAAATACTTTTTGAGCAAAATCCTAACATCCCCCCTAATTACATTATTTGAGAGAGCAAATAATGAAATAACTTCCCTCTTTAAATCAAGAGATAAGTGATCTTTGTTCTTGATATATTTGTGCTCTTTGTGTTGTTATTTTTGTATCAAAAAAGGACATGGGGTTCTTTAATAATTAATATAAAATGTTTCTTTTATTTGATTTCATTCTATGATATCCATCCATCCATAATTTAATTGGATTTTGTGTAGCTTTCTATAGGAGTGTCCCAATATTTCTCTTATGTATATTTGAATTTTTGACAATATATACACATGTTTCTTTGTGCTCATAATAAGAATATGATAGTGCATGTAGTACAATTGAAACTAATATACTATCATCAATTATTTCATCAAAACTATTTAGTTTTGCTCTTAATTCTGCTATCTTTTAAAGAAAATCTTGTTGGCAGTTTTGCACTATGGCACATGGGTTTTTTTTTTTAATTTTGATTGCAATATGAAATATATATTCATATGATGATATAGTATTTTTCTCAATTTCATATATTGTAGTTATTTTTATTTTTTATGCATCCTTTAGCTTGGAAATAAATGGCTTGAAGCACTCTAACGAAAATGGCCTGAGATAATTTAAATCGAATTGCCCACAAAAATGAAGATCATGCACCCAAAAATGCAGCAAAGGTGAAAGCACATCAAAATAAAAATGACTAAGTGTTAAAGGTGTTGAAGTTGTAAAATATCATTTGCCCCAAGGATGGGCCGAAAGCCATGTTCACCCCATTTATGGGTGAACATATCTAAAAGTTTAAGAAGAGAAACAAAGATATCCAGGAATGCATTTGCCCTAGGAATATGGCAAAAGACCCGTTCACCCTTTTTTGAGGTGAACAAGCATCGTTGAAAAGTCAATTCGGGCAGTTGAAAGGTCAAAGTCAGTTTCGCCCTTATGGAGGGGCAAAAATACCTTTTGCCCTTCCGTGAGGTCAATGTACCAACGAAAGAAAATTTTGGGCGAAGATATTATGAAGGCATTTATGGGTGAATGTGTTGAGAAGATTGTGTTTTCTTATGAAATAGGGCGACGGTTTTTGTCACCTATTGGGAAGGCAAACGCCAATTTTGATAAACGACGTAATCTCAAGCAATATTGAAGTGCAAATTTTGATTGAAGATTGACTTCGAATGAATGCCCAAATTTAATGATGGTGACAAAATGGAAGATATGTTTGTTTATTCTCATAATTTTTGAAGATGCCTTCTCAATGGTTTTACTCCCTCTTCAAGGTGAATTTAATATGGATTAAAATATTGAAGCAATGGTTTATTTCCAGAGGATGAAGGTGGCAGAATTTAATGCATTCAAAAGCTGTTTTCCAGATTGTGATTGCTAGAAGAAGATTTCCAAGGATAAATATCACGCTAATGTATTTGATTTACAAAAATTTTGCCTCCATATGTATTTAATTAAAGAGGCAAAAACCTCTATAAATATTAAGCAAATTTCATTGTTAATGGGAAAGAATTGGGAATTTTGTGAGAAAACTGCCTAAATTCTCTGCAACCATAAAAGAGACTTGGCTTTTGAAATTTGCAAGCATTTTTGTGTGTGTCATTTCCTTCTATTTTTAAGCATTTTTGTTTATGCTCATGTTCCTGCTCTTAAGTTTCAAATTCTATATCTGGATTTAAAATATTATTGGTGAGTGAGTAAGTTTTGAAATACGATCTGGGGGTTATATCTACAAAGGTGTGAGCGAATTTCTATTGTCTTTCATCTGTTTCATGCTATTATAAAATTTGATGGAATTATTCTTGCTAGTCTATTCCAAATCCTACACATTAATCCTGTGGCCATATTTCCCTTTCTTTTTGTTATTTTTTTCCTTTCCTGGAACTCTAGTCTTCGACTAGTGTAGGATTTAGCTTGAGAGCCAACCCTCTCTAGATATTGGCATGTAGGACATCCCTTTCCTCTGGTATTTCAATGTTGGTTGTGTCTAGGGTGCACAAACATAGTTTTTATTGATTACACAAATATTTGACCAATAGTTTTTGGCACGCCTGGTGTGACCTCAAAAGTTCCACAATCAAATGGTATTAATATTTGATGTTTGCCTTCTTGTTGTATATTTAGAACACCTGGAAACTTTATTATTCCCAAGAATATCCAAACATTAAAGCAACATAAGTTGTGCTTCATGAATACAATATCGAAGGTCAAAAATCTCAAAAATCCTATTGAGTTCTATAAAATTGATATCCAAAGGTTAGGAGAGCATCTTTAACTAGCCACTTTGCATCGTGCATCATCATTACCTCATACATCCCATACATCATCTGTAACAACCTCACGGTTAGTTGGTGTCTTTTTTGCTCCTGTAGGTCCAATTACTGCCATTAGTATTCCTCAAGGTCCACCCCACACACCAGTCCATATGGCTCAGAACCCACCACCATAGCAACCAAGGTAGTTCTCATCATGGAATATCTTCGGAGCTTTGAATTCATAAGCCCAAAATTTAGTTCCTCAAGAAGCTTTGAAGGCTTTGCCTACATACGATGGTACTGGTAAGGTTGCCTATGAACACATTCAAGATGTGGTTTATTTGGCTATGATTCATGGCATCATAAATGAAGATATCATGGTAAGGTTATTGGTTTTATCATTGAGGGGAAAGATCTTATATTGGTACTGATTGTTGCAGCTTAAAACCATAGCTACAAGGGATCAGTTAGCGGGGTTGTTTATCAAGAAATTTCATGAGAAAGCTGACCTATTTTACCTGCTACACCAATTTATAAATATTCAAAGGCATCTGCAAGAGGATATTGTTGACTTCAATGTCAGGTTTACTCAAACTTGGCAACGGGTTCTAGAAGATATTCGGCCCATGCATGAACAAGCTATGTTCTACTACCTCAGTGTATTTAGCACTAACATTGGTATGGTCGTATGATAATCCAACGTGACTACATTTCCAGACCTGTATACATAGGCACAAAAGACAAAATATAACTTGATTTTTGTAGGCAATCTTCCCTCGAAGATGACTATACCCATTCTTCCTGAACTCCCATAGTATTTGTATTCTAGTGCATTTTCACAGCCCATGCCTACCATGTACCCAATTCCCTCATGGAGCTTGGGCTCTCCCAAAATTTCTCCAGTTCCTATCCCATAGTTCTCTACTCAAAGCCTTCCATAGTTGCCCACTCTGACAACACCATATTTGCCTTCCCCTATCCATTTTCCAATGCTTCTAGTGCCACCACTCCCATTACCATTACCTACTACATCGACACCTTTACTGTTGTTGATGTTGCCTACACCTTTGAAATCTGATCCATATTTGAAGCTATTACAAGAGGTGAAATCAAATAATTCGACACTAAGAATGATCTTAAATGAAATTATAGTGGTAAGGAAGAAATAAGAAGAAGCTAATTTTTGATCAAGAAGATTTCAAACACCGTTGATTACTCAAGAATAAGCATCTACCAGTAAAGGTCCCAAAAGGGGTCCAACGGTGCTGGAAAATGAAGAAACTAGCACATCAGAGAAAGTGTACTGGTGCTCAACTTGCAATGATCCCCATGGAGAAGATACATGCATGGTTCATTTGAACTATGTATAGATGCTAGCATCAAGTTTTGGCATCGACCATGTTAATATGATAATGGAAGTGAATCATAATTGTATGGTACCTTCTTCGAAGCAAGTCTCGGTTCTCACAAGATCTAGAAAGAATTTAGTGACCATAGACCAAGTAGAATTAGAACCTTTGAAGGTTCTTGCAGATCTAAAGGTGCAAAATGAAAGAATGCAATCACCAATGAAAGATCCTGATGTAACATCAAAACAATAGGATTCTGTCTTGTTGAAGGATCTACTACCCAATCCAACTCAAGGTAAGACGTATACCAAGGCACCAGTTGTGCAACCTACAACTCCTCAGGCATCAAATGAAGCAATATAACAAGCTAAGGAGCACCTTAAGTACCCATCACTAACTAAGTGACAAAGGGTGGAAGCTACTCAACAGTACCAAGATAAGTACAAGAGAGCAATATAAGGAAGAGTGCCTGGTGTTTCTAAATATGATATCATGGAATAAATGAAGAGAATGCCAACAAATATAAGCTTGTATGATGCATTATAGTTTCCTAGGTAGATTGACTTGTTGTAGGAGTATCTCAAGTCTATTAAGGAGAATAAAAGAGTCATTCTCAAACTATGTTAGACCGGATTATCTGAACTTCTGCCACTGGAAAGAATAGACCATATCCATTCTATTTGTCACTTAGAATGGAAGGGTGGATTGTGCATAAATGTATGATAGATTCTCGTGCCACAACCACTGTCATGCCAAGGGTAGTCTGCGAAGCTATGGGGATGGAATAGATGAGGAGTAATCCAAGAGTGTTGTAGTTGGATGGTACTCTAGTTAAAATAATGGGGGCAATTAAGGACATCCCCATTGTTCTACATAACATACTACAAATTATAGTCATCCAAGAAGTAGTGGTGGTCGACTTGGAACCATACTTCAGCATGTGTCTCTCAAGGAAGTTCACGATGAAGTTTTGATGTTACCAATATTTGGACTATTACCATCTAGAAGTTCTATTCAAGGGAAGAAGGATCCATATTTATATTGGGAAGCCTTCTCCTTTTCATATTAAGAAAATTGAGGAAGAGGAGGAGAAATCTATAGGTGCAGTCAACATGATGATTGAAGAATTGCAAGAAGTTGATTTTATGGAAAAAGCACTTGGAAAATTTTACCTTGAAGATGAGTTCTCACTCATGGACTTCAATGCAATGATTGAAATTGATATTGGTTGTTACACAATAACCAAACCAGAACAAAGTGAAGGAAAGGTCCTTGATTTCCTAGATCTTGTTGAAGATCAATTATGGAAGCTATATTTTTATGGGGCTAGGTGTAAAAATGGTGCAAATTCTAGTGTTATGCTAATTTCCTTCGAAGTACTACAAAAGATTTATTCATATAGGCTAATGAGGAGTTGCACCAATTATGTAGCTAAGTACGAAGCACAATATCTTGGTTTAAATGAGGAGAAATTGGGTACTAAGCAACTACAAATATTTGGAGATTATGAGCTCATGGATAATCAGATCTCAAATAGGTGTGTGTAGAAACAACATTGCTTGAAATCTTATTGCAACAAGGTATAGGATTTGTTTGAATCCTTTACTCCTTTGAATATTTAGTCAATTCCATGAGAACAAAATAGACATGTAGATATTTTAGCCTCTCTTGGTGCAAATTACTCCCCTATGGAGCAAGTGGTCAAGAAACCTAAGATAGTTAGGGTAATTTATAGACCCTTAGTCCTTGATAAGAACATCTATTGGCAAGTATTTGACAATGATGAGAAGATAGTTAATTTCTTTCTCAAGGAAACTATAAGTGTGGATGATAGGGTTCTTACCTAAGAAGAAAGGGAAGGAATGATTTAGTTAAAGAATAATCACATCCTTAGGGGCTTGATAACACTGGAAATCTTATTTGACCAAAATGATAGGGCTGAAAAGCATACGATCAAAGTGGATGCTAAATAATATAAGGAATTGCAGTTGCATCCCGAGAAAATTATCAATATTAGAACCAATTGCATGCCAGAAGAGTTAGAAGATATCAAAAAGTTGTGTTATGAGTATCCTGATATTGTTGCTTGGAGCTATCATGATTTGAAGGGGTACAACATAAACGTGATCCAACATACTATTGAACTACAAGAGGTAGTGAAACCTTTTCAGCAAAAACAATGGCCCATCAATCCCAATATTGAAGTGCTCATGAAAGCGGAGTTATTGAAGACATTGGAAGTAAATATTATTTACCCGATTAAGCACTCAACATGGATGGTGAACCTGGTGCCAGTGTGAACTTGGTGCTAGCTTAAGACCTTTTGATCCTTTTGTCTCCCACACTTCCTATGGGAAATCTAGAAAGAGCACAATGCTCGTGCTTTCAAGGACTCATCTCATAGAATGAGCCATGTCCTTGCCAGTATCATTGTTGTGATAGCCAATAACGTGATGATCACCCAATGTGAAGATTTCCTAGAGCCCCATCTGGAAGGAATCATTGCATCTAAGCTTGGAATCCTAGGAGGCACCTATATTTAGACCCCTCCCAAGGTTGATAGTTCCCTTATCATATGGATTCCTCCACCTCTAGGATTCCTTAAGCTCAATTTTGATGGTGCGACAAAAGGGAACCCCAATGTTGTAGGTGTAGGGGGCATCATCCGAGGCCATGAGGACAACATCCTCCTGGCAAACACAAATAATCTAGGGTTCAACACTAGCCACTTTATCAAGGCTTAGGCTCTTTATCAAGGCATCATCTTGCTCCATAGTCTTCAGGATTCAAACATTGTCATTGAAGGTTATTCCAAGAACATGATAGATAGATTATTGATATGGGTTATTATTTTCATCAACCTTAGGTTGATTATTAATAGGACTTAGTCTAGGGAATAATATCCATGAGTTTGTTTTAGGCTCATGTTGACTAGGTCTAAGTCTAGGTGTTGTTATTTTCGTATAATAAGGGTTTTTCTTCTTAGCCTTTATCTTATCATTTTATGTAATCCTTGGATTATCATTTGTACTTTGTGCTTATTTAAGCACCTAATTTGTAAATATTACACATATTGGAAATTTATTCCTTATCATTGGTATCAGAGCCTTCTTGGCTCCCAACTTGTGAGGGGGGGATTTCCCTCCTAGAAACCCCCATATTCCTTCCACATTTTGATTCTCTAGGATTTGTAGAGGCTTTGGGTCATTTCCAGCCTCATTATGCTTGTTTGGCTTCGGGTTTTCCCCAGCCAACAAGAAAATCCTTTTTAAGAAGCTAGAATAGAAGATCGAGATTGAATCAGATCTCTTTGGTGGCTATTTTGTTGCCTCAATTTGGTGTTGTTGCCCTTGCTACCTGCACTTTGCTGCCTCAACCTGTTGCTTCAAAGAAGAAATTGAAGGGTGGAAAATTCCCCTTATGTTTTGTTTTCTTATATGCAAAATTTTAACAATTTCTTCTTATTAATTGGCCTTTTCTGGATGCATTGCTATCCTATACCTTGTTGCTGATCAAAATGACTATCATTTCATTTTTCAATCTTTGTATTATTAAAAAGCTTAAAAAAAAGTCTTTTTATTTCTTTAAAAAAAAAAGGGCAACACGCGGGCCCAAAAATTTTAGGCCCGTGTCCAATTCTTGCAGCACCAACATCTACATCTAGGCTGACATCAGCCTTGGCGTCCGTGCTAACACTCCACCCCTACTAAACACACAGTTCCAAGAGGAGCTTGCATTGTCCAATGTCATAGGCCAGAATCAGGCCAACAACCACCGATGACAGGAGGTCGTCGGCTCAACCCCAACACTTTTCATTGATGCAGGATTTGTCTGCTCTTTCCAGCACAACTCCCGATGGATGTAACTTTTGAATTTTAGCGATAGATCATACAGATCCTGAATAGCGCACAAGAAACCCTGTAGCTTCCATATCAGACTCATCCACTATGTGTGGCTGGCTTGCGATTGTGCAAATTTTGGTTTAATCCACTGTGAAACCAAAGAAACCAATCTAGAGTGATTGAAATTAGCTCAAAAATCTCTTTGAGGAGATCTGCGATGATGTCGATGTTAGAATTTTTTTTACAGGAGGGATAGATTTGAGGTTCTTTTACAGTATGCAGATGACAAATTAGGACTTTATGTAGTTGTACACCAATGATCATTACTGGAAAGAGTGATCAACACTGTTGAAGCCACACTCCATTGGCCCACAAATCTATTTCAACATGGCCAATTTGTAACCCTAACACAATGGATCCATTCTTCGAGTTCTATCTCCTACACCATGATCCAGCTTTGCTATCACATTGTTAGCACCACCACATTTGATATGGCAAATGATCGCTTGTTGTTTTCAAGTGAACATCGATGCAAAAGGAGGCTGCACTTGATCATTGCAAATCCATTCGCACATGAATAGACTAAGCCAATTTTTGGTAGAATATGTCACATATGTTGCATTTTGTCCTCAGTGGACATTCGATCACTCCAGCGTAGACTTCATTTTGGCAGAAGTGATGAACAAGCATGAGATATTCCCTCATTCAATGCTAGCCATCGATCACTCTGCAACAACTTCTAGCCCTGGCGTGATCGTTTTCAAACACTTATCATTTCACAATCATTTGAATCCTGTATGGACTATTAGTGACGTGAATGCCAGAGCAAATATTCCACGTGTGTAATGGGTTTGAGGAGCATACCATGCATAAAAAATTGCTTGATGAATACCTTTGAGCCATGTGGTGTTCGTAGCGTAGGATTTGCAATAGTAGTACACATTGCGTAGGAGTAAGGTCTTCGTGACCTTTATTAGGGTGAAGCCACCCATAAAAAAATTATTTTGCCTAGCTAGCTATAGTGCACTTGATTCTTAGCGCCCATCGTGATTTCAAACCACTGCATGTCAAATGGCGGTCTTTGGCCATTTAAACTTGCCAAGTGGTACCAGTTGATCATTTGGATCATCAACAATTTTACAAGTCGTCGCGAGCTAGCTCACGGTGAGAAAGGAATATTCTTGATGACTATTCTCTCTTATTAAATTTGACAAATGGAGAAGCAATTTAAAATTTCTTTTGCTTTCTGGGAGTCTGTTTCTTTTTCCAACTCTTTGAGGCACTCTCCTTTTGCAAGTATAGGCTTGCATATAGTCGTTGGAAAGCTCTTTTCGAGTCGGTTCCAATAGGCTTATAATTTTGATGTTTTGTAAAGGTCTATTTTGACATATATTGCTCTGAAGTTTGGGTCATTGAAACCTTCTTTAAAAAAATGTTGTAAAATGGAGTGCATTTTCGGTTGAACCCAACACTCCTTAAATCCACTTTTCATCCTTCGAGACTTTTGGAAGAGACTTTCTTACGACCATGGACCTCTTTATGTGATCCTAGGTACTCCACACACATTGGAGTTGTCTTAGCCTTTTGTGGCTTGTGTCTCTTAGTGGATTTTAGCTTTTCAACTTTGTTCACGTCTTCATCAGTAAGACTGACAACACTTCTTCGGACAACATGACCTCATCAAGCTTCTACATCAGCTTCTACTTCAACTACTTACCTCTTCCATCTTGAAGATTATTTGAAGTATATGAGGAGATCCATTTTACTCCTCTTACTTGGTGCATTCATCATTTGGTGCATCATGTCCTATTATGGACTTTATTGGGCTACATGCCACTTGTTAGCTTTTCATAGCTATTATCCACTTGCATTTGTGGATCTTTGAGGAGTCACATTACTCCTCCCCTTTGGGATTTTACAAAATTTATGGATTTGTAATGAAGTGCATCTCGGTGGTACCCGACACTTCATCCTTTGTTTACATCCATTGTATCCCACTTGGGCATTTTTACTACTCCCTCACTAGGAGTTGAAGTCCTTTTGACTTCTTGAAGGCATTCACTTCACTTCATGCCTTCCATGAGCCGAAGACTACAGAGATTCGACACTTCAGACACCATATTTTTGAAGACTACAAAGATTCAACACTTCAGAACATGCCTACTTGTGCCTTTTTCCTCCACTCTTCCTCCACCGACTATGGTTACAAGATACTTTCTTGGCAGGATCGTTTGTACTTAGTTTTGGGTGCATGCTTATGGTTCAACATGATTGGTGTGAAGAGTTGCACCTTCTTGAAGATTGAATGACATTTTGACAAGGCCCTTTTTTAGCATAGTAGTGTTCATTCCTACATGCTTGAGGCTGACCCCAGTGGCAACAAACCTCGAGATTCCATTGGGTTTCCTATATGGACCCTTTCAGCGTTGAGCATGTGTTTTGCTCATTGTTGCTCCCTTTGATGGAGTTGTGGTGATCTCTTTGGAGCTTTGTACATCGTCTATCTCTCTTCTTTTCTGAACCACTTTGGAGGATTTTTGGGTACTTCTTTTTGTAATATCTTCTCTCCCATTTATTTGTAAAAGCATTGGAGTCCAATGCTTTGTTTTTTGGGAGGAATGATATGGGTTATTATTTTCATCAACCTTAGGTTGATTATTAATAGGACTTAGTCTAGGGAATAATATCCGTGAGTTTGTTTTAGGCTCATGTTGACTAGGTCTAAGTCTAGGTGTTGTTATTTTCGTATAATAAGGGCTTTTCTTCTTAGCCTTTATCTTATCATTTTACGTAATCCTTGGATTATCGTTTGTACTTTGTGCTTATTTAAGCACCTAATTTGTAAAAATTACACATCTTGGAAATTTATTCCTTATCACTTATCCCATAAGTCCTCTTCATAATCTTGGAATGTATCAAGTATGCTCGATGAAGTCAAGCAAGTGCTCCAATCCTTCATAAACTCTAAGGTGACTCACACCTACAAGGAAGGCAATAGAGTGGTGGACAAGCTAGCGAACATCAACATTTCAGAGTCTGGACTCAGGGTGTGGTCAGACTCCTTCCTCCAAGTCATCATCAATGTCAATACTCACGATATCACCAATAAGTGAGTCAAGGGGGTCCAACATGGGATTCACTCACCATAGATTCCACGCACATACCCACTATGGCAGGTTGAATTACTCAGTCAACACCAGTGTGGCTCGTCTTAGCAGTGTCACCATGAGCATCATATAATTATCCTCTTTGTATTGGAGGATTAGTAATAAAATCAATTTTTATTGGAATCGAGAAATTTGTAGCACAAAAAATAGTCGCATTGTAATCAACCTCACCCCAAGTACAGAAGCAACAAGTGTGCCAAGCCATCAGGATTGATGGACCTCAATGCCCAATTTCTTGATCGGTCCATTTTAGTAGTTCTCATGCACCATAGTAGTTCGGGTTGCTTCCTCATTGTTAGATGCCCAATGCTGACTTCTTGCATCAGCTCCAGTGCCATTTTAGCAAGAGGTGCTATCATCCCAAGGTTGGGATTGGATTGTTGGTTTACCACCCTTACGGTGACCCTTATTTGCCACATCCTTCGAGCCACTAAGATTGCTTATCCTCCTCATTATGACTTGCATTCATGCACCTCATATTTTAGTCATGGTGTCAGCCCCCAATGGCTCCATATGGAAACCCCCATTGGTTGGTGTGCCAAGCCACTCGTGCCAATCGATCTTCACCCATTTCAAATAATTTTGAGCATGAGCTACATTAGCAAGAGGCTATGGTGAGTGGTTTGTTATTTATTAATTCTCACCACCTCTCCTCTTCACTTTGCTCATCATCTTCCCAATTTTTGCCTTTGGTTTCCTTCTTTGTTGTGTGTGTTTGCCCTCACCATGGCTTATATTGAACCCACGTCCCTCCAATTAACCCCCTAGTGGAAGATATCTTCAACAACCATGACCTCCTAAATTTTTTGCAATAGTACCAGGAGGTTGAACTAGACTTGTTTGCCAAAATTTTTCCATTCTTGGAGTGGGGGGCATGTGGTTGTTAATGGGATAGGCTTCACAGTCTCAACGGACCTCCTAGTGGAGGTAATTGGCCTCCC
The DNA here is from genome assembly GCA_028583015.1 of Wollemia nobilis. Lineage (NCBI taxonomy): Eukaryota > Viridiplantae > Streptophyta > Pinopsida > Araucariales > Araucariaceae > Wollemia > Wollemia nobilis. The sequence continues at coordinate 354,066 of JAQPPZ010001710.1, forward strand.
CAATGATGGTGAAATAATAAACTAGGAGAAGCACTCCCTCTAGGGAGAATTGGTGTTGTTTAGGGATAAGGGAGAGTCTCTGGGTAAGGAGAAGGGTGGAATCATCAGAGAGACACTCCCGAAGCCCTTGGATACAGTGATGATTTTAGTTCTCTAGTACTTTACTTTGGATAACTCGTTGGTCATTTTGTGGAGTTTTCACATTGCTTTCCTCAATCACCTTAGAGGAAAGAAAATAATTAACATACCAGAATACTTGTTTCGGTCAATGGAGAGGTCGATGTTGAGTGTTAAGAGGGGGGCCTCTTCCTCCCCCCTTCACCAAGGCCTCCATCGTGTTTTGTTTAGGTTTGTGGTGGTGGATCAAAATCGTAAAGCAACAATGCAAGTTGAGCCACGTCTCCCCATGGTTGGAACAATAAATGCTGGAGAGGACGCAGGGACAGACACCCTTGCCCCCCTCCCACCTAACAACACCTCAAGCCCAACCATAAGGGTGGAAAACATCCCAATCCCTCAGAGGTCCACTCCCATCGGTACCCCATCCACACCAAGTCTGAGAGCAACAAGAGAAAGAATTCACTTGTCATTGAGAATGCTTCAGATGACTCGCTTTCTTTCCAAGAAAAAAGTGAGAAGACATCTAGGTAGTGGGCTCAACATGAAGGGACTTCTGCACAGGCACCCCTCTTAACCTTGAGGGTGACACAGTTCTTGAGCCTCACTGACTGAGGACATATTCAAGAGATTCAAGACTTGCTCAAGGTGTTGGGTCAGATGGCCAAAACCATCTCCTCCCTTATGACGCAAGTGGACTCCCTCCTTGAGGAGTATAAAAGTAAGTCGAAGTCATAAAGGAGTTCAAAATTTTGGTGGGGGAGATCAATGCAAGCATTGGCCTTGGTGGGGGAGATCAATGCAAGCATTGACCAAGTTTTTGTGGTCTTTGGTTTGGCCTCTGTGGTAACTTCATGGAAATTTTGCTATTTATCCCTGTGTGGGTTGGCTTGTTAATAGTGTGCCCCTGCGTGGGCTATGTTTTGTTAATAGTGGTTGTCCTTGCGTGAGCTGTGTCTGTTAATAGTGGTTGTCCCTGTGTGGGCTATGTAGCTTGTGCCCCTACGTGGGCTAGTGTGTTGTCTGTCTTCAGACCCATCACTCTTGTGAGGGCCTTTCCTTTTGGGTATTTGTGAATGTAGACTCTCCTAAGGGTTGTTAGGTTGTTCCTTTTAGATTGTGTGTGTCTCCATAGAATTTTTGGCTTTCTATGAGCAATGTAAAAGATTTCGAAACCCTTTCAAAATCCTTGTTACCAATCAAAAAATATTATAACTTTTATTAAATTTTTTATAATCAATAATTTATTTGTTATAATTTTATTAATAAAACTCTACTTTGTAAAAACTTTACTTCACATGTCTTTAAAGACTAAATAATTCTACCTTGACTTATTAAAACATATAAATATTCATATTACCCTCTATAAACTATATATATGGTTTTGTTGTATTTTTGTTATGTCTTTTTCTTAAAATATTGCATAATTTGTTAATTTATTTTTTTTTAATTTATTTTTGATAAAGTATTGATATTAAATATACATACGATTTTGTTGTAATTTTATTATGTTATATTTTAAAATATTACATAATTTATTAATTTGATTTTTTTTGAAATTAATGATATTAAATATACATCATGTTTTGTTATAATTTTGTTATATTTTAAAATATTACATAATTTATTAACTTATTTTTTAAGTTATTGATATTATATATAAAATATATTTTAAGCATTTTTTTTTAGGGAGACTCTTCAATGTTCATGAAAATAAAACCTGCATTTAGCGCAACAATTCGGACTTTGGCTCTTCTTCGGGAGGTCCAAGGTTCAAACCGCAACATGGTTGAGTGTGTGAGGGGTGGGTGTGTGGTGGCTTTGTGATATTGCCTATTGATAAGTATAGGTCTCGACTTTAGGAGGGGTCATGGTTGAGAGGAGACTGCTCAACTTTGTAGGTGATCATAAAAGATTTCTCACAATAACCATATATATATATATATATAAAATTAAAATTAATTAATAAAAATAATTTTTTATAAATTTTTTAATATAAATTATTTTAATATTAAAATTTATATTTTATACACAAACATGAAATTATTTTATTACACATCATATTTAACAAATTATATAAATAATATATTTTTTATGTTTATTTTTATCTATAATTATAATTATAATTATAATGTAACCATTATTATTCATTCTCTTAATAAGTTCCCTCCCTTATACTAAAAGGACATATAGCGTATATAATATATACCTAAGGTCATACGAATGGAGAGAATAAAATATTAAAAATAAAAGAATTTATTTAATAAGTGTTTGATTTTAATAGAGTGTAAATAACTATTTAGTATTTTCTACCAAAGGGCATACGAATGCACCAGAACAAATTATTAAAAATAAAAGATTTATTTATTTGATTTTAATAAAGTTTAAATAATTATTTACTATTTAAAGGGTATATGAAAAAGAAATTATTAAAAATAAGAAAGTGTTTGACTGAATAGGATTTAAACATTGATTTAATATTTATATATTTAAAATTATAATTAGACCATAATAGTATTTAAAAGGTATATGAATGTAGCGAAGAAATTATTAAAAAATGAATATTTAAAGGGCATATGAATGTAGCGAAGAAATTATTAAAAAATGAAAGAGTGTTTGACATGAATAGAATTTAAACATTGATTTAATATTTGTATACTTAGAATAATTATATATATATATATATATATATATATATAATTTGGTTATAATTAGATCTTAAGGTTTTGATAATATAATAAGTAATCCATTATTTTAATTTTTTATAATTACATAAAATATTAATATTTATATAAAATTATAATTAGATGTTAAGTAAAAATATTTACTATGAAACTAGTAAAATTTTTTATCTCAATTCTCTATAATTATATAAAATATTAAAAAATATATAATGTTCCTCTTAATCCTATATAAACACATACTATTTATAATTATGCACGTTGGGTTTCTATTTACGCGGATGTTTCATACTATTTATAATTCATTGATTCCTCCTTTCACATGATATGCCTCTGAAACTCCTACTTGATTTTCTATACAAGGAAACTAAGACTTGTAGCCTATACTGACATTGCTTTTCTATAAAATGAAACTAAGACTTGTAGCCTATACTGACATTGCTTTTCTATACAAGGAAACTAAGACTTGTAGCCTATATTGGCACTGCAAATGTTAGTCTATCAAATCCCAGTTTCTTTCTTTTACAGAGGAGAAGACAAGTTGTGAAATTATTAGTATTAATGTTAACCATGTTGGGGTACAGACATAGCAATAGCATTAAAGGAAAAGGAAGTTGGAAGAAAAAAGTTCCGCACACAACGAATACCGTACCTACAGCTTCAGAGATAACGGAGTATCGTCTGAAGAAATAAAATAAAGCCGCGAATCGCTATCGCTCCTTGCGATAGCGAGTAAAAACTTTGTGCACCGGCGAGATAGGAAGAAAAATAAGGGGCACATTTTTCTAAAGCCGCAAGTTAAAAAAATGTGTCGCGAATCGCTGCAGCTAAGGAGAGTGACGGGGAGTTGGTGAAAAGTTTGGTGATAAAGGGAAAAAAAAAAAAGCAACCCAAAATGACACAAATCGCTCAAATCTTGTGCGCTAAAGGGAATTTTCATCAAAAGTGAGCGATAGAGGGAAAATAGGATAGGACGAATGCATAAAGGACAAAACACTAAGGACAAAGGGGATAAAAGACGAAACGCAGTAAAAGACAAAAATACATGCAAATCGAATCCCCTTATTTGAATTGATAAAGTGGATGGATTACGGAAATCACTCAACATAAAGGGAATTTTTATCCCAATGAGTGAAAGAAGGAGATTTTCCTGTAGAGTTAGATTGGAAGCCAACCAAAGCTGTGAATATCTTAGTCAGACTGCTATGTTGAGGATTGCACGAAAGAGTAAGCGAAATATATTGAAATACATAGAATTTTAACACAGAGGTATGACAAGTCTTTATTTAACAAAAGCATTTAGAATACATCACTACCTCATCTAAGGGTTTACAAACATCTACACTAAATCTAGGATAAACAAAAAAAGAGAGCACTTTGAAACTGCGGTTCACCGCTACAACCTACTCTTCTCTCCTTCTACTGCTAATCTACATCCACTATTCTGCTCCCACTCTCTTACCCTTTTTGTCCCAAACTTGCACTGCTGTGCACTATTGTGATCTCACCCTCGATGATGTTTTCTAAAAACCCAAACTGCATTTTATAGCCTACGTAAGGGAGGATAAGGATTGCCTTCTAACAGGATTATCTTTTGACATGCTTAGGGTTTTTGACATCCAAAGTAGGGTTTCTGACCAATCGCCAAACTGCAACTACCAAAATTAATGCGACGATCAGATTTGCGATGATTTGTGTTGTCAGACATCAAATCACTCTTGATTGACGGTGTCGAGTGATCCCCGAGATCATTGTTGCAAATGTGTTTTTCAAGTCTTTGGTGCTTGTTTTGAGCAATAACGAGATGGGGGTCAGGTTTAATAATTTTAACACCCTCCTTTAAACTTGATCTCACAAGCCCTTTGACACCTAACTATTCATGCAGTCTGTTGAAGTCCTTCTCCTTCAAAGTCTTGGTAAAAATGTCAGCTACATGCTCCTTGGATCTGCAGAACTGCAACTGAACCTCACCCGATTTCACCAGCTCTCTGATGAAGTGATATCGAATGTCGATATGCTTCATCCACCCATGGAACACTGGATCCTTCGATAGTGCAATGGCAAAATTATTGTCACAAAACACTATTGTCGTGCCTTCCGAAGGATGGTTCAGTTCACCTAGAACCCTTCGTAGCTAGACTACTTGGCATGTGGTTGAAGTGGTGGTGACATACTCTGCTTCAGCAGTGGACAACACAAAAATCAGTTGCTTCTTGGATGCCCATGACACTACTCCCAAACCAAGATGAAATGCATAACCGGAAGTGCTCTTTCGATCATCAATGCTACCAGCCCAATCACTATTTGTGTAGCCTATCAGTTCCAAATGGTCTTTCCTGGAATATAAAATGCCATGGTTTCGTGTCCCATTGACATAGCATAAGATGTGCTTGCCTGCTTTCCAGTGCATGTCCTATGGAGTCTCTATAAACCGGCTAATCAGAATGACTCCAAACATCAGATCTGGTCGAGTTGCAATCAGATACATTAGACTGCCAACTAGCCTCTTGAACAAAGTTGGATCAATGTTTCTCCCAGAGTCCAACTTGCTCAACTTCAACCCCATGGCAACTGGTGTGATGGCAGGTTTTTTGTCCTCCATATTGAACCACTTTAGGACATCCTTCACATACTTACCCTAAGAAATGAAGATGCCATCTGCTGATTGGTCAACTTCAATTTCGAGGAAATACTTCATCAGCCCTAAGTCCATCATCTCGAACTCCTTCTTCATGGTTGTTCTGAACTGGTCAAATAGGACATTGTTGTTGCCAGTGTAAATCAGATCATCCACATAGAGGTAGACGATTATAAGCTCCCCTGCTTCATTTACCTTCAAGTATAGGGTATGCTCATATGGGCATTTGACAAACCCATTCTCCTAAAAATAGTTGTCAATCCGACTGTACCATGCCCTGGGTGCCTGCTTCAACCCATACAAGGCCTTCTTCAGCTTGAGGACCTTGCCCTCTTGACCTTCGATCTCGTACTCGGGTGGATGGTCTATGTAGACCTCCTCTTCCAAAACACCGTTAAGGAAAGTCGACTTGACATCCATTTGGTACACCTGCTAACCCTGTTGGGTTTCCAATGCTAGGATCATCCTGATAGTATCAAGTTAGGGTACAGGCGCATATACCTCATGATAGTCGATGCCAGACTTTTGCTTGTAACCCTTCACCACCAATCTGGCCTTGTGCCTATCCACTTCACCTTGGGCATTGAACTTGGTTTTGTAAACCCATTTGACCCCAATGGTCTTCTTCCCTATTGGAAGATCTGCTATCTACCATGTATCGTTCTTCTCAATAGCTTCAATCTCCTCATCCATCGCCTTTACCCACTTTTTATTTTGACTAGCCTCTTCAAACTCAACTGGATTGCACTTAGTAAAGAAGACAAAGTCAGAATATTCCTCATCTTCATGATTGTGGGTTACCTCATAGATGTCTTGCAAGCTTCTCATCTTTGCCAGTGTCCTCAAATTTTGAATTTTGCTTACAATTGGAGGCGATCGGGATGGTGAGGTTGTGTTGTTGCTAGCATCGATGTTACTTCTTGAGGGCACAAGTGGCTATAAACTATTCTCCTCCAAGTCAACAGACTCAACAACTGTTGGCTCAGACTGGCTAGTCTTGGACTTCCAGTTCTAGGCTTCATCCTCCAGGAACTTCACATCACGACTGATGATGAGCTTCTTCATCATAGGATTATACAACTTGTATGCCTTTGCTTCCTCACTGTATCTTGTGAAGATACACTTATCTGCTCTATCATCCAACTTTTGCCTCTTATCTTCTGGAATGTGTGCATATGCAATGCACCCAAAAACACGCAAATGAGCCACACATGGTTTCTGACCGCTCCAGGCCTCTTGAGGAATCTTGTACTTCATGCTTTTGGTGGGACACCTATTCAACATATAGACTGCACATGTTACAACCTCTTCCTAGAACTCATGCGGCAATCCCTTCACCTTCATCATGTTGTGTGCCATCTCCATGATGGTTTGATTCTTCCTCTCAGCTATATCATTCTATTGTGGTGTGTATCTGGAAGAGAGCTACCTCCGAATTCCATTCGCCTTGCAAAAATTTTGGAATTCATTGGAGATGTATTCACCTCCACCATCCGTTTTGAGGGTTTTGACCTGGTAGCCACTCTGTTTCTCCACCAGAGCCTTGAACTCCTTGAACTTACTAAAAGCCTTTGACTTCTACTTGATGGCATAGACCCAGGTATTTCGGCTGAAGTCGTCAATGAAATTCAAGAAGTACTTGTTATCGACAAACGTGTTGGTCTGCATCGGACCGCAAATGTCTGAGTGCACCAGCTCCAATGGTTGTGATGCTCTCCAAGACTGATCAGAAAGGGAACGAATCCCTATGTTGTTTGTATACTAAGCAACCTTCACACACTTGATTTTGTTGCTCAATAAGGGGTAAACCCTTCACCATATGCTTCTTGTGTAGCAGATTCAAGCCACTAAAACTCAGGTGACCGAATCTGAGGTACCACAACCAGGGATCATCCTTCACGACTGCACTCAGGGACATTAGAGAATCATTATGAATCTACAATGGAAACATTTTATTCTTCGTCATGGACACCATTGCTATCTACCCATGCACTTTATCTCTGATGGTGTAGGTTTTATCTTTGAACTGGATAGTGTGTCCCTTCTACACGAGTTGTCCAACACTTAACAGGTTGTGCTTCAGACCAGGAACATAGTAGACATCACAAATCTGATTTCATTTGACATGCCTGGTGTAGATGAGGATTTTGTCTTTCCCCATCATGGGAACCTTACTGTTGTTCCCCATATTGACCTTGGACTGGATTGTTTCATCCAGTTGTGAGAACATCTCCTTGTTCCTCGTCATGTGATTGTTGCACCCGCTATCGAGATACCAAATGTTCTTTGGCTCTCCTCCTCAATACTACAAGTCAGCAACATGTTCCCACCAGCATATCTACACCCAAAATTTCTAGCTTCATCTATGTAGTGGGCCTACTTTTGGTTCTCCTTGGCCATCCTTTTTCTACACTCGGAGATGTAGTGGTTGAATTTCTTGCAATAGTAACACTGGACCTTGGATTTGTCCTTTTTTGGATGGATCCACCTTGTTGGTTCTTTGCACCGCCTCTTCCACCTTGTTGATGGAAATTGTAGTTGGTCTCCCTACAACTAGGGTTTGACTATCCTCCTTGCTTGTTTCCTTTCCCACGCTTGCCTTTGCCTCTTCCTCCTTGAGAACTAGAGGCGCCATGGTGGGAATCTTGCCTGCCACTGTCTCGAAATGAGACATGCACCTTAAATGCCTGCTCTAGAGAGGACTGAGAAGAGCGGCTCAGCCTCTACTCATGCGTCTACAAGGAACCCATGAGCTCATCCATCGAGAGGGTTGTCAGATCCCTTGACTCTTCGATTGCTATCACAACCGAGTCAAACTTAGCAGGCAGGATTATGAGAATATTTTCCATGATTCTCTGGCTCTGCATGATTTCTCCATTCAATCGCATTTGGTTAATTACATCTATCATCTAGGTGAATAAGTCACCCATGAACTCCATCTCGTTCACCTGTAGATTCTTGAACTCCTTTCTTAGACTCTCTAGTTTCATGAGTTTTACTTTGTTGGTGCTCTGATATGATCTGGCCAGGATTTCCCAGGCCTGCTTCACCTTTGTGGCTAATACGATCCATGGGAAGATCATCTCCTCGATCGCTTGCATGATGTAAAATAGGGCTTTATGGTCCTTCTTGGTGTTCTCCTTCAACAAGTCCCTGTCTGCTTGGGAGAGGGCGACTAGTGTTGCTGCATCTATCGATTCTAGGTAGCCGTTCTCGACCAGGTCCCATAGCTCCTGAGATCCGAACAGGATCTTCATCTGGATGCTCTAGTAGTCGTAGTTCTTGCCATTGAATTACAGGATTTGCAAGTGCAAATTGTTGCTACCAGAATCCATGCTTTAGTCTCTGCGTCAAGGCACTAATCAACTTTGATACCAATTTGAAGAAATAAAATAAAGTCACGGATCGCTATCGCTCCTTGCGATAGCGAGTAAAAACTTTATGCATCGGCAAGATAGGGAGAAAAATAAGGGGCATGTTTTTCTAAAGCCGCAAGTTAAAAAAAATGTGTCGCAAATCGCTGCAGCTAAGGAGCGCGACGGGGAGTTGGTGAAAATTTTGGCGATAAAGGAAAAAAGTGTCGGAGAAAAAACAAAATAAAAAAAAAAAAACAAAGCTTTTGCCCTAAATCACTTGTCTCATAAGAAAATGACGCAAATCACTCAAATATTGTGCGCTAAAGGGAATTTTCATCAAAAGTGAGCGATGGAGGGAAAATAGGATAGGATGAATGCATAAAGGACAAAACACTAAGGACAAAGGGGATAAAATATGAAACACAGTAAAAGACAAAAATACATGCAAATCGAATCCCCTTATTTGAATTGATAAAGTGGATGGATTACGAAAATCGCTCAACTTGGTGAGCGATAAAGGGAATTTTTATCCCGACGAGCGACAAAATGAGATTTTCTTGGAGAGTTAGATTGGAAGCCAACCAAAGCTGCGGATCTCTCAGTCAGACTGCTATGCTGAGGATTGCACGAAAGAGTAAGCGAAATATATTGAAATACATAGAATTTTAACACAGAGGTATGACAAGTATTTATTTAACAAAAGCATTCAGAATACATCGCTACCTCCTCTGAGGGTTTACAAACATCTGCACTAAATGTAGGATAAACAAAACAAGAGAGCACTTCAAAACTGTAGTTCGATGCTGCAACCTGCTCTTCTCTCCTTCTGCTGCTAATCTGCATCCACTATTCTGCTCCCACTCTCTTACCCTTTTTATCCCAAACTTGCACTACTGTGCACTACTGTGATCTCACCCTCGATGATGTTTTTTGAAAACCCGAACTGCCTTTTATAGCCTACGGAAGGGAGGATAAGGATTGCCTTCTAACAAGCTTATCTTCTGACATGCTTAGGGTTTCTAACAGCCGAAGTAGGATTTCTAACCAATCACCAAACTGCAACTACCAAAATTAATGCGGTGATCATATTTGCGGTGATCCATGTTGTTAGACGTCAAATCACTCCTGACTGGCGGTGTCAAGTGATCTCCGGGATCATTGTCGTAAATGTGTATTTCAATTCTTTGGTGCTTGTTTCGAGCGATAGCGAGATGGGGGTCAAGTTTAATAATTTTAACATCGTCTGCGGCTATGTAGTGCCATTATTTTCATTGCTATACTTTTCATCATTTTTGCTATCACTTTGAATTAGGTGTTCCAAGGTGTGTTATTTTTTGGGGATTTTTTTTTGATAATTTGATATAAAAATATAAATAAAAGAATTTTGTTTGTCGACAATGGTTTTCTTATTTTATTTGTTTATGTTGTAGATAGTAAGAAGTATCATGTACTATCCTCTACTTTGAATGCAAATCAAGGACTCTCTAGAACAAATGAATCTCAAGAGGAGGTTAAATTAAAAGAAAACAAATCATCAGAATTCTCTAGTAGAGAAGATATATTTTATATTTAGGATGTGGTTGTGATTTCTGATGAAGTTCTTGTCATGGTTCGATTACCTCCTGCGAGTTCTCATAGTTTGGGTCACAAATCAATGGTTTTGTGTGTACTCTGATAAGATCACTACACAAGTGACCAAAATTGAATACTTACAAAGGCAAGTTGCAGTAAGATGTGAGCTTCCTCAGAAGGAAGAACAAGAGCTCTCCGAGGGGTTTGAAAGCTTGAGATTCCAATCTCTCTATCTCTTTGATAGAGATCTAAACAACCATATTAAGCAAATCAGCCAGACTTCTCTAATTCGTTGGGACTTTCTGGTTTATGAAATTTTCTCCATAGATACAAATGTAGTTTTGTTTGCCAAGGGGGTGAACTACAAACAAGAACTGAATAAAGATACCAAATATCTGCGTTGCATATTCAATGGAACAGTAATGACAACAATGACAATCTCTAACTAGGAAGTCTTCAGATGCAAGCACCCTGATGAAGCATATACATCTGACCTTGTTGGAACCAAAGTCACTCTGATGTAGCATAGGAAAATCATTCCTTCTGTGGCTTACTATCAACTTCCAAGGGATCAACACCCATTGTCATCAAGGAAAAATGAATTTGAGGTTCTATGTTCATGTACCATGGTGTCCAATGTGGCAAAATTTCTCAAGGAATGGATGATGTACCATTCATATTTGGGTGTAGGGCATTTTTTCCTCTATGACAATAACAGTGAAGATAACCTAGAGGAAACCCTGGGCAGTCTGGCTGGTGAATTCAAGGTGACCAGGTATCCTTTGTTGGAGATTAGTTTAATCTAAATTTCATGTTTTATACTTAAACACCATTTTAGGTGGTTCTATAGTAGGTGGTTCCGAAGTAGGTGGGTCATTTAATTTAGTAGGTAAGCTCTAGATGTTTCCATCCAATCTAGAGACTTTCGCCACTGACATGTGCTTCTGGAGAGTTCTTCTATAATCTATAAATACATGTTCTTTGGTCCTCATTATGCAATCTGGGTAGAGCAGCCCCAGGTTCCTTGCACAACAATGCAAGCAATTTAGGTAGTGTATTCTGCAGGCAATGTATTCTACAAATGTTCGATGTGCTCTTGTATGCTCAGCAGAGCCTTTAATGTCTTTATGTTGAATCTATTTCTTAATGAAAATCATCTTGTATTGTTGTTAGCTGAATCTATTTGTTTGTGTTTGAGTTACCTCTAACAAGGTTGTTAATGATCCTAGTATAATTTCTTTCATGGTATCAAAGCTAGGAGACAGGAGATCAATAGGTAGAGGTCGTGGAAAGTTGCATGGAGAACAACCATGAAAAGAGTGTTCAGAAAAAGTGGGTCTGTGAAAGAACACAGTGCAGAAGTTGAGAGCTTGGCATGAGAGATGCCTCGCTATGCAAGATACGACCCCATGGAAAGAGGGGAGGCCCGACTGTTCGGTGTGAATGGAGAAACCAACTCCGTAGAGTTGGGGACGTCATCAAATCTATTGAATGCTTAGCATCCATGGAGACGAGTCCGCAAGAGACTATGTGGAAGACCAGAGAGTGGAGCTAAGAGAAATGGTGAAGAATGGTGATGGCCAAAAATTTGTCTAAGTGTTTGGCGTACGACGCCTGACGTCGTCGTGACGTCCATTGACACAACACCCATCATGCGACATTGGACATGCCACAAAAAATTTGCCTCCGCCCATTGTCGCAGTTTCTCTAGAGCACAGCCCGACTGCACAAGACATTGCACTTGGGAGGTTTGAAATATTAAACTCAGACTTTGGCCACAACAAATTTACCTCAAGTTAAATTTTTTCCTAAGTCCCTGGGCCAGCACCATCCGACCTCGGGAGAAGACCTTCCGTAATTTGTCTAAAGTATTTTGTGACTACCGTCCAAGTGCGCTGCATAGTTAGCAAATTGTGCAGTCCGACTGCGCGGCTTGGATAAGCGATACCTTTATCGCGTAAAGTTTTTTCTCCGCCCATTGTCGCTGCTTTCGAAGCATGCAGCCCAACTACACAAGGTAATTTTGCGCACTTGGGCAGTTTAAAATTTGAAAATCTGACTTCGGGAGAGTCGTTCAATGACTCCCTTAGGTGCAACATCTCCCGACTTTGCTGTAGAAGACTACACCTCCCGGATGCGCTGGTGATTTTCTCCGACTCCCGATGCTGGTGATTTGCTTGTAACCTCCTACGAGAGGCATAACAAAATATTTTGTTTTAGCTGGAAATTTAGATTAAGGGGGGATGTTGGAGATTATTTTAATCTAAATTTCATGTTTTATGCTTAAACACCGTTTTAGGTGGTTCCAAAGTAGGTGGGTCATTTAATGTAGTAGGTAAGCTCTAGATGTTTCCAGCTAATCTAGAGACTCCCACCACCGACATGTGCTTCTGGAGAGTTCTTCTACAATCTATAAATGCATGTTCTTGGGTCCTCATTATGCAATCTGGGTGCAGCAGCACCAGGTTCCCTGCACAATAGCAGTGCAGGCAATTTAGGCAGTGTATCTGCAAATGTTTGATGTGCTCTTGTATGCTCGATAGAGCCTTTAATGTCTTTATGTTGAATCTATTTCTTAATGAAAATCATCTTGTATTGTTGTTAGTTGAATCTATCTGTTTGTGTTTGAGTTACCTCTAACGAGGCTGTTAATGATCCTGGTATAATTTCTTTCATCCTTGGCCTTGGATCAAAACCCAAGAGACTAGATTTTCACACTGTGCTTTGCTTGCCAGAAGCAAATACCAATGGATGCTTTACACATATGTGGATGAATATTTCTTCTCTCCCCAGTGGCTAGATGCCCTTCAAGATGACACCCAATCCAAAGAAAGGCCAAAAAAGACCAGATCCAGGTCAAAACCTTCCCATCTTACTGAAAAACCACTGCAGTCACTGGTCATGAAGAGGACCAACAACATGAAAATTGGGCAGATCTCTATCAAGTGCAATAACTTTGGGCCTTCAGGCCTGAAAGTGCACCCTGAGAGAGGGGTCACACTGGGGTACACATGCAGAGAAAAGGCCCACCAACGCCACAAATCTATAGTATTTTTGGAAGTGCTCCCACCATCATTGCTCAATGTAATTCATCATTTTCAACTGGAATGAGGTTACATAACCGAACATATGAAACCCTCTAAAGCGGTGATCAATCATTACAAATACTAGGCCTGGAGCGAATTCAAAACGAAATTTAGGAGAAGGGTGTCTGCATATGTAGTGGATTGGACCGATTCAAGGAATCTGGGATCCCAGGACAGAACTCCCGGGCTGGGAGATCAGGCAGTAGAGCCTCCACAGTGGGAGCACAGGTTCTGTGACGTCAACGACACTGCGCTCAGAGATTTTGCTTTGAAAGTATTTTCTGCTGGCTCAAAAATGCTCTGGCAATTGTGATTACATGTTTTAAATAAAAGAAAAAAAAATGTTGCAGTAGTAACAGCCGCAGTGAAAAAATAGTAAACACTTTTTTTCGTTTTGTTGGGTGTTCATTGAAGCACAAGGGAGAGCGCCACGGTTGTACTATAATTCAGATTAAAACGCTGCTCTGTCTCCGGTTTATTTCGGTTCAAAATTATTTTGCCATTCCCATTGGCTTTCCCTTGTTAGTTTGCATTCATTCAAAAGTTGTATAAGAAAGCAACCTGTTGCTTCAGAATTATGAGATAATGTTGTGTAATTGCATATTGAAGTCTGATTATGGAAAGGGAAATATTTTTGAACTTTTAAACGTCATTTTTTCAGAATTTTCTTAAACCCCCACACCACTATCATTGGTAAAGCTAAAACATCTACACATTAATAAACAAAACGAAATATACCAAGAGGGCATAAAATGATAGTTTCTTCTTCTTATTTTTTTCAAACTGTACACATGGTTCCTCGTTGAATCAGGACCTCCATGAAGGATTTTAATTTTTGAACTTTGAAACCTTTGAAATTGCCCTTAAAATAATCGCGACAAGCATTGCTCAAAATTGCGGCGAATGCAGGAGTCACTGACTCCCAGCAACGACTCCAGGCATCGCTCGCTGCTTGCGATGACGATGGACGTCACTCGCCAAAGGCAGCGACAACTGGCGATCACGGGCTGCTTGCGGCGACGACGGGTGTCGCTCGCCAAGGGCAGCGACCGCGGGCATCGCTCACTGTTTGAGGTGATGACAGGCATCACTCGCCAAAGGTAGCGATGACGAGATTCACGGGCTACTTACGGCGACGACGGGCATCGCTCACCAAAGGCAGCGATCACGGGCATCGCTCACCAACACTTAGCGATTCCTTCAAGTCGCTCGCTCCAAGAGCGATTATGGGAGTCACTCACTGACTTGAGCGACGACCGGATTCTCTCAACTAGACAGCGATTGCTGTATTTCACTCTTGAATGAGAAATAAATTTTGCTCCTATAGAATGTTAACAACATTTGCATGTTTGGAGAAGATAAAAATGAAGACCGAATTCAAATAAATCTGAGTTGCACAAAATATTGAAACAGAGAAAACTATATTTGAATTTAAGACCAAATACATGGAATACTAACTTAATAACAACAATAAAGTTCACAAAGTATCCTCCTCTGAGGGGTTTACAATCGTCTGCATCAATATGTAGAATAAACTAAAAAGGAAAACAAATCGAGACTGTTGCTCAGTGCTAATGCACTTCTGCTCACTGCTCTTTCCAACTGTTGCTCTACTTATTTTGCATCAATCACAAAATGCCAGTTGCTCCAGGGTTTATATAGCTTGGCTTAGAATACAAAAGATGGGAAAACTTCAATTGCTCACATGCAAGAATTAACGACATATGGGACAAAGAACACATGCGGCATACTACGAATTAACTACGGGTCAAGTCACTTTGATTTTTGGTAGGAAGCTCACCATCGCTTCTTTTGTCGAGCGATTCCTGGAATCGCTCACCTCTAGAGCGACTCACATCTTGGTGAGATCAGGTTTACCAATTCTAAAACCCTCCTTTAAACCTAATTTCACAAGCACTTTGACCCCCAACTGCTCACGCAACCTAATGAAGTCTTCCTCCTTCAAAGGCTTGGTGAAAATATCAGCTATTTGCTCCTTGGATCTGCAAAACTATAGTTGAATTTCATCCGACTTCACTAGCTCTCTGATGAAGTGATACAAAATGTCGATGTGCTTTGTCTAGCCATGGAACACTGGATCCTTCGACAATGCTATGACAGAGTTGTTGTCATAGAATATCATTATCGCCCCTTCTGATGGATGGTTCAGTTCACCCAAAATCCTTCATAGCCATACTGCTTGGCATGCGGCTGACGTGGCGGTGACATACTCTGCTTTAGTAATGGATAACATAATGATCTATTGCTTCTTAGATGACCATGATACAACTCTCGATCCGATATGGAATGCATACCCGAAAGTGCTCTTCCGATCATCAGTACTGCCAGCCTAGTCGCTATCCGTGTAGCCCACCAGTTCTAGCTGGTCTCGTCTGGCATAGAATATGTCATTGTTTCATGTCCCATTGACATAGTGCAAGATCCGCTTGCCTGCTTGTCAATGCGTGTCCTTTAGAGTCTCCATAAATTGGTTGATCAAACTGAATTCAAACATCAGATTTGGTCGAGTTGCAGTCAGATACATCAGACTGCCAACTAGTCGCTTGAACCGAGTTGGATCAACATTTATGCTAGAGTCCAACTTGCTTAGCTTCAAACCTGTGGCAACAAGTGTGATGGTAGGTTTGTTGTCCTCCATATTGAATCGCTTTAGGACATCCTTCGCATACTTACCCTGAGAAATGAAGATGTCATCTTTTTATTGGTCAACTTCAATGCCAATAAAATACTTCATCAGCCCTAAGTCCGTCATCTCAAACTCCTTCATGGATGTTCGGAACTGGTCAAATAGTACATCACTATTTCTAGTATAAATCAGATCATCCACATACAGGTAGATGATTATCAGCTCCCCTGCTTCATTTATCTTTAGGTACAGGGTGTGCTCATATGGGCATTTGATGAACCCGTTCTCCTAAAAGTAGCTATCAATCTAGTTGTACCATGCCCTAAGCACCTACTTCAACCCATACAGGGCCTTCTTCAATTTTAGTACCTTGCCCTCCTATCCTTCAATCTCATAACTAGGTGGCTGGCCTATATATACCTCCTCCTCCAAAACACCATTGAGGAAGGATGACTTGATGTCCATCTAGTAAACACTCCAACCCTTCTGAGCTGCCAGTGCCAGGATCATCCTGACTATGTCAAGTTGGGCTACAAGTGCATACACTTCATGATAGTCAATGCCTGACTTTTGTTTGTAGCCCTTCACCACCAGTCTAGCCTTATGCCTTTCAACTTCACCTTGGGCATTAAACTTAGTTTTATAAACCCACTTGACCCTAATGGTCTTCTTCCCTGCTGGAAGATCTACCAGCTACCATGTATCATTTTTCTCAATGGCGTCTATCTCCTTATCCATATCCCTTACCAACTTTTGATTCTAACTTACCTCTTCAAAATCAACTGGATCACACTCAGTAAAGAATGCAAAGTCATAATGTTCCTCATATTCATGATTTTGGGTTACCTTTTAGATGTCTTGCAAGCTCCTCATCTTCATGGGTGTCACCAAATTTAGAATCTTGCTTGCAAGTGGAGGTGATCGATATGGTGAGGTTGTGCTACTACTAGCACCACTGCTGCTACTTGAGGCTACAGGTGGCAATACACTGCTCTCCTCCAAGTCAAGAGACTCAATGACTGTTGGCTCAGGTTGGCTAGTCTTCAATTTCCAGTTCTAGGCTTGATTCTCCAAGAACTTCACATTGCGGCTGATGACAAGTTTCTTCATCACAGGATTGTACAAATAGTATGCCTTCGCTTTCTCACTATATCTTGTGAAGATACACTTCTCCACCTTGTCATCCAACTTTTTCCTCTTCTCTTCTAGAACATGTGCATATGCAATGCACCCAAACACACGCAAATGAGCCACACTCGGCTTCTAACTGCTCCAAGCCTCCTCAGGAATTTTGTCCTTCATGCTCTTGGTAGAGCATCTATTCAGTAGGTAATATGCATATAACATAGCTTTTGCTCAAAAATCATGTGGCAATCCCTTTGCCTTCAACATGCTATGTTCTATTTCCATGATGGTTTTGTTCTTCCTCTCAGCTATGTCATTCTGTTGGAGTGTGTACCTGGAAGTAAGCTGCTTCTGAATTCCATATTGTTTGCAGAAATTTTGGAATTTGTTGATGTATTCACCTCCATTGTCTGTCCTGAGGGTTTCACCTAGTAGCCACTTTGTTTCTCCACTAGAGCCTTGAACTCCTTGAATATGGTAAAATATTTTGACTTCAGCTTGATGGGATAGATCCATGTCTTCTGGCTAAAGTCATCAATGAAGGTCAGGAAGTATTTGTTGCCGGTGAAGTTGCTAGTCTACATCGGACCACAAATGTCTGAGTGCACCAGATCCAATGGATGTGAAGCCCTCCAAGACTACCTGGAAGGTAATGAATCCCTATGATGTTTTCCAACCAAGCAGCCCTCACAAATCTAATTCATCTACTCAATAAAGGGTAAACCCTTTACCATATACTTATTGTACAGCAGATTCAGGACACTGAAACCCATATGACCAAATCTGAGATGCCACAACTAGGTAGCATCCTTCACAATTTTACTCAAAGACATAAAATATTTGTTTTGAATCTATAGCAGAAACATCTTATTTTTTGTCATGGACACTGTTGCAATATGTCCATGCTATTTGTCTTTGATAGTGTAGGTTCCATCCTTGAACTAGATAGTGTGCCCCTTCTGCACGAGCTATCCAACACTCAACAAGTTGTGCTTCAGACCAGGCACATAGTACATGTCACAAATCTATTTTCTTTCACCATGCCTAGTGTGAATGAGGATTTTTCCTTTCCCCATCATGAGAACCTTGCTATTGTTCCCCATATTTACCTCATATTGGACTGTTTCATCTAGTTGTGAGAACATCTCCTTGTTCCTTGTCATATGGTTATTGCATCCATTGTCGAGATACTAGACATTCTTCTAGCTCTCCTCCTCAATATTGCAAGTCAACAACAAATTTCCACCTACATCTCTGCACCCCACATTTTTGACATCATCTGTGTAATGGGCTTGTTGTTGATTCTCCTTGGCCATCATTTTCTTGCACTCAAAGATGTAATGGCCAAACTTCTTGCAATAGTAGCACTGAACCTTGGATTTGTCCTTCTTATGACCAAATCCACTTTGCTAATTTTTTGCACCGCCTCTTCCTCCTTGCTGATGGAAGTTGTAGTTGGTCTCCTTGTCACTAGGGTTTGACCTTCCTCCTTGCTTGTTGCCTTTCCCATGCCTACCTCTACCTCTTCCTCCTTGAGAACTAGAGATGCCATGGTGGGAATCTTGTCTGCCACTATCTTGGAATGAGACCTATGCCTTGAATACCTACTCCAGAGAGGACTGATATGAGTGACTCAACCTCTACTCATGCGTCTACAAGGAACCCATGAGCTCATCTACCGAGAGGGTTGTTAGATCCCTTGATTCCTCAATTTCTATCACCACCGAGTCAAACTTAGTAGGCAGGCTTCTGAGAATTTTCTCCATGATTCTCTGGCTCTACATGATTTCTCCATTCAATCACATCTGGTTGATGATGTTTTTCATATGGGTGAAGAAGTCGCTCATGGACTCTAATTCATTCATTTGTAGGTTCTCAAACTCCCTCCTTAGCATCTGCAACTTCATCAACTTCACCTTGTTGGTGCCCTAATATGAATTGGCTAAAATTTCCTAGGCCTGCTTCGCCTTGGTTGCAGATGCAATCCATGGAAAGATTGTCTCCTCGACCACTTGCATAATGTAAAATAGGGCCTTCTGGTCCTTCTTCGTATTCTCCTTCAATAGGTCCTTGTCTTCTTGGGAGAGCACGACCAGTGTTGCTGCATCTGCTAGTTCTAGGTAGTCATTCTCGACCAAGTATCACAGCTCCTGAGATTCGAACAAGATCTTCATCTGGATGCTCCACTAGTCATAGTTCTTACCATTGAATCATGGGATCTATAACTACAATGAGTGGTTGCTGTTCGAAAGCCATACTTCAGTCTTCCACATCACAGCACTAAGAGCTCTAATACCAATTTGAAGGATTTTAATTTTTGAACTTTGAAACATTCAAAATTTCCCTTAAAATAATTACGATAGGTGTTTCTCAAAATCATGATGAATGCGGGAGTCACTGACTCCTAGCAGTGACTCTGAATATCACTTGTTGCTTGTGGCGATGATAGGCATTACTCGCCAAAGGCAATGATGACTAGAGTCACGGGTTGCTTGCGGCGATGATGAGTGTCGCTCGCTAAGGGCAGTGACCACGGGTGTCACTCGCTATTTGTGGTGATAATGAAGGTCATTGCTCACCAAAGGCAATGATGACAAGAGTCGCAGGTTGCTTGCAGCAATGATGAGTATCGCTCACCAAAGGCGAGCGATCGCGGGTGTCGCTCGCCAACACTTAGCGATTCCTTCAAGTCACTTGCTCCAAGAACGATGACGAGAGTCGTTCACTAACTTGAGCGATGATCAAATTCTCTCAACTAGACAATGATCGTTGTATTTCACTCTTGAATGAGAAATGAATTTTTCTCCTTTAGAATGTTAACAACATTTGCATGTTTGGAGAAGATAAAAACAAAGACCGAATTTAGATAAATCTGAGTTACACAGAATATTTAAATAGAGAAAACCATATTTGAATTTAAGACCAAATACATGGAATACTAACTTAATAACAACAATAAAGTTCACAAAGTGTCCTCCTTTGAGAGGTTTACAATCGTCTACATAAATATGCAGGATAAACTAAAAATGAAAACATACCGAGACTATTACTCGGTGCTAATGTAGTTCTGCTCACTGCTCTCTCCAACTGTTGCTCTACTTCTTTTGCATCAATCACAAAATTCTAGCTACTCCAGGGTTTATATAGCTGGGCTTGGAATACAAAAGGCAAGAAAACTTCAACTGCTCGCACGTGGGAATTAATGAAATATGGGATAGAGAACACGTGCGGCATGATGCGAATTAACTACGGGTCAAGTCACTTCAATTCTTGGTGGGAAGCTCACCATCGCTTCTTTTTTCGAGTGATTCCTAGAATCGCTCACCTCCGGAGCAACTCGTGTCTTGGTGAGATCAGGTTTACCAATTCTAACACTTCGTTGCCCATACATATATTTAGAATGCCAGAACTATAAAAATTAGTATAGCAATACAATAAAACTAGGTCATCTGGTGGGGCTGATTGGCAAGTATAGGTTATTCTCAAAGATGAAAAGGTGGATTCAAGTTGAACGAGATTCAAATTTGTAATCGAACACAAGATTTGAACAGGCCTTTTCATCCAGTTTCATGGGGTTCGACACAACAGGGATCTTCATTTTAACAAAGCCTATCCAACTCACAATCCTGCACCTGGCTTCACTTCTCCTCATCGTAACAAGCATCTCAAACTTATTAGTTCATTGCGCATCACTCACTTGCCCATCCACCCACACTTCATTTAGTAATTACAATAAAAATATATTGTTCTTTTTTATTTTATATTTAAACTATTTCATTCATATACTAGCGCATACAACTTTGATTTGAACTTGGATCTATTGAAAGTTAGCTTAAATCCAACTCTATTGGAACAATGATATTTTATAGGGAAAATATTATATATAAAATAATTAAAAATACTATTAATTTGTACTTTTAAATATATTGATATATTTTCTCTTCGCATATTTTTAGTTATGGTTTGAACCTTGGTTTCCCAAAAAACAACTTAAATTCAAACCACTACAACCTCCTACATGAATAGATATACCATGTTTAATATATATACATTTTAATTTACATGGTGGAATCTAGCCACGAATTCGGGCAGGTTTTTCGACTTTTATGGCCACCATAGTACTTTGCGTTGTTCGTCCCAAAAACCGCCACATAGATCTTTGCATAGTCCACCCCTACAACCACCATGCCACAATCATTTTAAACCTTTTACACCATTGAAAGCACCAAGAAAGGGACAAACCATGTTTAATATTTATTAGAGTTAAGTTTAATAATATATTTTTCTTGTTGAGTCCCCCATAGTGCAACGGTTTGGGCTTTGGCTCTTCTTCGGGAGGTCCAAGGTTCAAACCGCACCATGGAGGAGTGTGTGAGGGGGTAGGTGTGTGTTAAATTTCCTATTGAGATAAGCATAACTCTCGGATTTACAAGGGGTCATGGTTGGGAGGAGACTGCTCAGCCCTATGCCTTGGTAGTAAGGGTTTCTCACACTAACCAAAAATAAAAATATATATTTTTCTTGTTGAAAAAATATAATATTTAATATTTATTAAAGTTAGTTTTATGACATGTTTATTGGTTGAAAAGTGATATATATAGAGAGAGTTAGTGCGAGAAACCCATACGATTAACGTAGGTTGAGCAATCTTCTCCCAACCATGACCCCTAGTGACCCCTAGTAAAGCCAAAAACTATGCTTATCAATATGGAATTTAACACACCCACCTCCTCTCTCTCTATATATACCCTATGCCTTGGTAGTAAGGGTTTCTCACACTAACCAAAAATATAAATATATATTTTTCTTGTTGAAAAAATATAATATTTAATATTTATTAAAGTTAGTTTTATGACATGTTTATTGGTTGAAAAGTGATATATATATATATAGAGAGAGAGAGACCCATACGATTAACGTAGGTTGAGTTGTCTTCTCCAAACCATGACCCCTAGTAAATCCAAGAACTATGCTTATCAATATGGAATTTAACACACTCGCCTACACCAAGGTGTGAACCTTGGACCTCCCGAAGAAGAGCCAAAGCCATAACCGAGCCAAAGCTAGAACCGTTGTCCTATCCCTAGTTGGGACTGATTTTATATTATTTGATATAATGGTTCTTAAAATAAGAGGCTTAATATGCGAGTTCCATAGATACTAACTAGGATTTTTGAAGATCATGGGATGGGGATTTTTTGATGGGATAGAATCTATGAAAGTAGGTTTATTGGACTTTTATATTAATTTATCAATAAGCAAGTTTTAAACAATATTGGTAATATTTTAGGAGAACTCATCTCACATAAACCAACTACTAAGGAGAGAAAGCATGTGATATATACCTAAATAAATGTTTTCATTAATATTTTAAAACATTTTCTACAATTCATTAAAATCAAACTTAAATCAAGAGAAAGGAATTGATAAGTGGATTATGGAAAAAATTCATTTCAATGTCATCAATGTTTTAAAATTAGACTAATTATAAGAGATTGGAAAGTGAAAACAATGGAGGAGATGAAAAATTTAGTCATAAGACAAAATTCAAGATGAAGCAAGGAGATAGTATTGTTGTAGAGACTAAATTAGACCAAGGATTTTTCACTTTCAAAATTTGGTAAAGAAAACCCTTCTTTATCATTAGATGGAAAAGGTTATCATGTTCACTCAAATCAAACATTGAAACAAACAAAGAAGTATACAAGGGATGAGGAAGTATAAAATGTAAGTTTAAATTCAAATGTAATTAAAGATATTAAGGAAGAAGTGGAGAAAAATGATCTTAAGGAAGAAGTGGAGACAAATTTATAAAAGAGAGGGCAAAAGAGATCGAGTGTAATCTAGGTGCATTGTCTTCATTTTCCTTAAGTAGTTTAAAATCATATCCATGAAATAAAATAGAAATTAGTAATTCCTTATGATTTAGGGTTTTAAGAACAACATAATAAATAAAGGATTATGGAGGATATCCATTACAATCTAGGTTTTTAGGGTAACATAAGAAAGTAAATACTTTGAATAATGGTCTTTGCACTTTAATGTTTCTAGCATGACATAAAGAATAAAGTACTTTTAAGGCTATTCCTTACACTTTAGGTTTTCCAAGGCGTCATAAACCAATAGATTATATGAATAATTTAAAAAATTATGAGAATGGAAAAATATGAAGAAGACCCTCAAAATAAGAACAAAGAGAAAATGAAACTTAGAGGGTTATGTATATATGAAACTAAAAATGAACATAGCATGTGTTAACAAGAAGTGGTTCTAAGCCCCCAATTAAAACTAAAAAGTGATAATGAAAAAGGATATGAATAAGAATCCTAAGAAAAAAATTAATAGGTTGTTATAATCCTTAATTTATTTAAATAAAATAAACAAAAATAAATAGTGAGGAATGCAAGGATGAATTCAAAAATATTTGTAAGATGGGGGATTTTCTAACAAATTTTGTATAGGGACTTAAGGAGGTATTACAATAATATAATGCAAACACAAATGTGATGGATAATCACTAGAAATAAAAAGTAATTGGATTTTTGGTTTTCTTACAAGAAAAATAAAAATACTAAGGTTGGGGTTACCAATGTATATGTTGTAACTAATGTTACTCTTTGTGATAAATGTTGGAAGGACCTCATTTTATGTATGTCGGATTCAATGATATATCATAATTGTGATCTATGGATTCTTTGGAGAACTTCAACATAGTTATATCTACTTTGAAAACAAACATGGTGCTCCTAGATGGTCTAAATCAATAGAGGAATTTTATTTATTTGTCATCAAATAGCCTTTGGGATTACACTCCTTCAAGCTTTCAATATATGTGGAATAACAAACACACTGTGTAAAATCATATAGTAGAAAAATTTGAGTAAAATTTTGTTATCTAATATATGGTTGTGGATAGAGTATACAATCTCTTTATACATTTTATTGTGAGTAGGATAAGATATAAAACATGTTCTCTTTAGATGTGATTTAGTCAATAATGGTCATCCAAATCCATTTCAATTTTAGTATACACGGATCCAAGAAATTTATGTCTTCCAAATGGTTATATTATGTTATGATGAAACAAGATTTGGAGGATCATATTGTACATGTTTGTTCAAGAGATAAAATATTTGAAGGGGTAAAATAAGTTTAAAATAAAATATTAAATTATTCAAGGTAATAACTTTACAAGAGACAAGAGAAACTAATGGAATGGACCAATATACTTATGCACAAGAAATTTTTTTATTAAAAAATAAAGAGTTAAATTGGTCCCAAAATATAGAGAGAGATGGATTAAGGAAGAGGATGAAAACACCATTTTTTATGCTATAGCTAAGATAGATTTGTCTCTTTAAGAGTTTCAACTCTATATGTAAGAAGTATTGAGGAAGGAGAAGATATTAGGGAGGGAGCAATTAATTATTTCAAAGGTGTACTTTCAAAAGTTGGAAAAGATATGAAGGATCAAGATAAGCTTTTGAAAAATATTCTATCAGTTCTAACACAAATATAGAATGAAATATTGATGAGAAATATTTTTGTGGAGGATCTAAATGAGTTATTTTTTCTTTCCACTAAGAAGTTTTGATATTTGTTGAAGAGTGATAAATTATATATAATTGAAGTGGATAGGAAAGAAGGCTATAATAAGAGTGATATATGCCACCTTTATCACATTGGTTCCTAAGAAAGCTCAGACAAAAATATTTTGATAATTTTTGTTTGATAAACCTTTCTAATATAATTTACAAGACTCTGAAAAAATACAACAAATATATTGAAAAGCATGTTAAATTACATAATTATTTCTATAAAAAAAAAAAAAAAAGTCTCAAAACATTACCTAGTATTTCTAGAAATAAAATACATGTAAATCTATGGAGTTATCTTTGGACAATGAATAATATCACTATGAATTGAATATAATTACACTCTAACCAATAGAAAAATGGTTGGTATGATGGGGTATTTATACCCAAATATAAGTCACCCTTAGGTCAAGGTTATGAGACCAACCTTCAGGAATACAATATTAAAATATTACAGAAGGATCTTTTTAATGGTTTACATGGGATCAAAGGGTTAATATGAACAATACAAATACAAAAGTTGACCATGGACTTAAAAAAATCTTAACCAATATATATTTCAACATATCCCCTTAATATGAACGAGGGACATGGAGAGAGACTCTTACTTGTCATCCCCCTAAAGGGACATTTTTCCTACACCAAGTAGTGTTGTAGCAAAGTAAAAACATGTCAAAGTTGTTATTAATGATAATTTTTGATACAATACATCAAATATTACAATGCATATAAAGTTTCCCATATGAGTCCTACAAGAAAAATATTGTATAAACTATTAAAGGAATGGGATAATAAGAACTTAAAACTAAATAAAACCATTACATTATGTGACATCCTCGATATTTATAATATAAAAGAGATGGAGGTGAGAAAATACAATAAGAAAGTATTTTTATGCAAAAATAATTTTTGAACAAAATCCTAACATCCCCCCTTATTACATTATTTGAGAGAGAAAATAATGAAATAACTTCCCTCTTTAAATCAAGAGATAAGTGATCTTTCTTCTTGATATATTTGTGCTCTTTGTGTTGTTATTTTTGTATCAACAAAGGACATGGTTTTCTTTAATAATGAATATAAAATATTTCTTTTATTTGATATCACTCTATGATATCCATCCATCCATAATTTAATTGGATTTTGTGTAGCTTTCTATAGGAGTGTCCCAATATTTCTCTTATGTATATTTGATTTTTTGACAATATATACACATGTTTCTTCGTGCTCATAATAGGAATATGGTAGTGCATGTAGTACAATTGAAACTAATATACTATCATCAATTATTTCATCCAAACTGTTT
Organism: Wollemia nobilis; assembly: GCA_028583015.1. Classification (NCBI taxonomy): domain Eukaryota; kingdom Viridiplantae; phylum Streptophyta; class Pinopsida; order Araucariales; family Araucariaceae; genus Wollemia; species Wollemia nobilis. The sequence continues at coordinate 380,189 of JAQPPZ010001710.1, forward strand.
AGTTTTGCTTTTAATTCTGCTATCTTTTAAAGAAAATGTTCCTGTTGGCAGTTTTGCACTATGCCACATTGGGTTTTTTTTTTAATTTTGATTGTAATATGAAATATATATTCATATGATGATATAGTATTTTTCTCAATTTCATATATTGTAGTTATTTTTATTTTTTATGCATCCTTTAGCTTGGAAATAAATGGCTTGAAGCACTCTAACGAAAATGGCCTGAAATAATTTAAATCGAATTGCCCACAAAAATGAAGATCATGCGCCCAGAAATGGAACAAAGGTGAAAGAGCATCAAAAGAAAAATGACTAAGTGTTAAAGGCACTCAAGTTGTAAAATGTATTTTACCCCAAGGATGGGGCGAAAGCCATGTTCACCCCATTGATGGGCGAACGTATCTAAAAGTTTGAGAAGAGCGGCAAAGAGATCCAGGAATGTGTTTGCCCCAAGAATAAGGCAAAAGGCCCGTTCACCCTTTTTTGAGGTGAACATCGTAGAAAAGCATCGTTGAAAAGTCAATTCGGGTAGTTGAAAGGTCAAAGTCAGTTTTTCCCTTGTGGAGGGGCAAAAATACCTTTTGCCCTTTCGAGAGGTGAATGTACCAATGAAAGAAAATTTCGGGCGAAGATATTATGAAGGCATTTACGGGCGAATGTGTTGAGAAGATTGTGTTTGCCTAGGAAAGAGGGCAATGGTTCTTGTCACCTATTGGGAAGGTGAACGTCAATTTTGATAAACAACGTAATCTCAGGAAATATTGAAGTGAAGATTTCGATTGAAGATTGACTTTGAATGAATGCCCAAATTTAATGATGGTAACAAAATGGAAGATATTTTTGTTGATTTTCATCATTTTTGAAGATGCCTTCTCAATGGTTTTTCTCCCTCTTCGAGGTGAATTTAATATGGATTAAAATATTGAAGCAATGGTTTATTTCCAGAGGATGAAGGTGGCCATAATTTAATGCATTCAAAAGTTGTTTTCCAGATCATGATTGCTAGAAGAATATTTCCAAGGAGAAACTATCACGCTGATGTCTTTGATTTACAAACATTTTGCCTCCATATGTATTTAATGAAAGAGGCAAAAACCTCTATAAATATTAAGCAAATTTCATTGTAAAGGGGGAAGAATTGGACATTTTTCGAGAAAAATTCCTAAGTTATCTACATCAATAGAAGAGACTTGGCTTCTAAAATTTGCAAGCATTTTTATGTGTGTGATTTCCTTCTATTTTTAAGCATTTTTGTTTATGCTCATGTTCCTGCTCTTAAGTTTCAAATTCTATATCTAGATTTAAAATATTGTTGGTGAGTGAGTAAGTTTTGAAATGCGATCTGGGGGTTATCTCTGCAAAGGTGTGAGCGAATTTCTATTGTCTTTCCTATGTTTCATGCTATTATAAAATTTGGTGGAATTCTTCTTGCTAGTCTATTCCAAATCCTACACATTCAACCTGTGGCCATATTTCCCATTTCTTTTTGTTATTTTTTTCCTTTCCTACAACTCTAGTCTTCTACCAGTGTAGGATTTATCTTGAGATCCAGCCCTCTCTGGAGATTGGCATGGAGGATATTCCTTTCCTCTGGTATTTCAATGTTGGTCGTGTCTAGGGCGCACAAACATAGTTTTTATTGATTAGGCAGATATTTGACAAATAGTTTTTGGCATGCCTAGTGTGACCTCAAAAGTTCCACAATAAAATGGTATTAAGATTTGATGTTTTCCTTCGTTTTGTATAGTTAGAAAATCTAGAAACTTGATTATTCCCAGGAATCTCCAAACATGAAAGCAGCAGAAGCTATGCTTCATGAATACAATATCGAAGGCCAAAAATCTCAAAAATCCTATTGAGTTCTATAAAATTGATATCCAAAGGTTAGGAGAGCATCCTTAACTAGCCACTTTATTTTGTGCATTGTCATTGCCTCATACATCCCATACATCATCTATAACAACCTCACGGTTAGTCGGTGTCTTTTTTGCTCCCGTAAGTCCAATTAGTACTACCACTAGTATTCCTCAAGGTCCACCCCACACACTAGTCCATATGGCTCAGAACCCACCACCACAGCAACCAAGGTAGTTCTCAGCATGGAATAGCTTTGGAGCCTTGAATTTACAAGCCCAAAATTTAGTTCCTCAAGCAGCTTTGAAGGCTTTGCCTACATATGATGGCACTGGCAAGACTACCTATGAACACATTCAAGATGTGGCTTCTTTGGCTATGATTCATGGTATCATAGATGAAGATATCATGGTAAGGTTATTGGTTTTATCATTGAGGGGAAAGCTCTTATATTGGTACCGATCATTGTAGCCTACAACCATAGCTACAAGGGATCAGTTAGTGGGGTTGCTGATCAAGAACTTTCATGAGCAAGCTGACCCATTTTCCATGCTACACTAATTTACAAATATTCAAAGGCATATGCAAGAGGAGATTGTTGACTTCAATGTCAAGTTTACTCAGACTTGGTAATGGGTTCCAAAATATCTTTGGCCCATGCATAAATAAGCTACATTATACTACCTCAAGGAATTTAGCACTAACATTGGCATGGTCAAGTGACAAGCCAACGTAACTATATTCCCAAACATGTATACATAGGCACAAAATACTAAATATGACATGATTGTTATAGGCAGGCTTCCCTCGAATATTACTATACCATTTCTTCCTGAACTCCCATAGTATTTGTATTCCAATATATTGTCATAGCCCATGCCTGCCATGTACCAAATTTCCTCATGGAGCTTAGGCTCTCTCAAAATTGCTCCAGTTCCTATCCTATAGTTCCCTACTCAAAGCCTTCCATAGTTACCCACTCCGACAACACCACAGTTGCCTACCCTTGTCCATTTTCCAGTGATTCCAGTGCCACCACTCCCATTGCCATTACCTTCTCCATCGACACCTTTATTGTTGTCAATGTTGCCTACACCTTTGAACTTTGATCCGTATTTTAAGGTATTACAGGAGGTGCAATCAAATAATTCAACACTAAAAACAATTTTAAATGAAATTGTAGTGGTGAAGAACAAATAACCATAAGCTAATTTTTGATCAAGAAGATTTCAAACACCATCGATTACTTGAGAAAAAGCATCTACTAGTAAAGGTCCCAAAGGGGTCCAATGATGCTAGAAAATGAAGAAACTAGCACATCAAAGAAAGTGTATTGATGATCAAATTACAATGATCCCCATGGAGAAGATATATGCATGGTTCATTTGAACTATGTACAGATGCTAGTGTCAAGTTCTAGCAGTGGCCATGTTAATATGATAATGGAAGTGAATCATAATTTGATGGTACCTTATTCGGAGCAAGTCTCGGTTCTCATGAGATCTAGAAAGAAGCTAGTGATAGTAGACCCAGTAAAATTAGAACCTTTTAAGGTTCCTATAGATCCAAAGGTGCAAAATAAAAGAATGCAATCACCAATGAAAGTGCTTGATGTAACATCAAAATAGCAGGATTTTATCTTGTTGAAGGATTTACTACCCAAGCCAACTCAATGTAAGACATATACCAAGGCACCAGTTGTGCAACCTATAGCTCCTCAAGCATCAAATGAAGAAAAGGAACAAGCTAAGGAGCATCTTAAGTACCCATATCTAACTAAGTGATAGAGGGTGGAAGCTACTCAATAGTACCAAGATAAGTACAAGTGAGCAATAGAAGGAAGAGTGTATGGTGTTTCTAAATATGACATCATGGAAGAAATGAAGAGAATACCAACAAATATAAGCTTGTATGATGCATTACAGTTTCCTGGGTAGATTGACTTGTTGTAGGAGTCTCTCAGGTCTATTAAGGAGAAGAAGAAGAGTCATTCTCAAACTGTGTTGGCCCAGACACTCTTGAATTCTACCACTATAAATAATAGACCATATCCATTCTATTTGTCACTCAGAATGGAAGGGTGGATTGTGCATAACTGTATGATAGATTTCGATGCTACAACCACTATCATTCCAAGGGTAGTCTGCGAAGCTATGGGGATGGAATATATGAGGAGTAATCCAGGAGTTTTGCAGTTGGATGGCACTCTAGTTAAAATAATGGGGGTAATTAAGGACATCCCCATTGTTCTACATAGCATGCTACAAATTACAGTCATCTAAGAAGTAGTGGTGGTCGACTTGGAACCATACTTTAGCATGTGTCTCTCAAGGAAGTTCATGATAAAGCTTGGAGGTTACCTATCTTTGGACTATTACCATCTAGAAGTTTTGTTCAAGGGAAGGAGGATCCATATTTATATTGAGAAGCCTTCTCCCTTTTCATATTAAGAAAATTGAGGAAGAGGAGGAGAAATCTATAGGTGTAGTCAACATGTTGACTAAAGAATTGTAAGAAGTTAATTTTATGGAAGAAGCACTTGGTAAAATTTACCTTGAATATGATTTCTTACTCATGGACTTCAATGCAATGATTGAAACTGATATTGGTTGTTACACAATAACCAAACCAGAACAAAGTGAAGGAAAGGTCCCTAATTTACTAGATCCTATTGAATATCAATTATGGAAGCTATATTTTGATGGGTCTAGGTGTAAAAATGGTGCAGGGATTGGTGTTGTGCTAATTTCCTCCAAAGGACTGCAAAAGACTTATTCATATAGGTTAACGTGGAGTTGCACCAATAACGTAGCTGAGTACGAAGCACTATATCTTGGTTTAAAGAAGGAGGAGAAATTGGGTATTAAGCAACTGCAAATATTTGGATATTATGAGCTCATGGTTAATCAAATCTCAAATAGGTGTGTGTCGAAACAATATTTCTTGAAATATTATCGCAACAAGGTATGGGATTTGTTTGAATCCTTTATTTCTTTGAATATTTAGTCAATTTCACGAGAATAAAATAGACATGCATATATTTTAGCCTCTCTTGGTGCAAATTACTCCCCTATGGAGCAAGTGGTCAAGAAACCTAAGATAGTTAGGGTAATTTATAGACCCTCATTCCTTGATAAGAACATCTATTGGCAAGTATTTGAAAATGATGAGCAGATAGTTAATTTCTTGCTCAATGAAACTATAAGTGTGGATGATAGGGTTCTTACTAAAGAAGAAAGGGAAGGAATGATTCAGTTAAAGAATAATCACATCCCTAGGGGCCTGATAACACTAGAAAGCTTATTCGACCAAAATGATAGGGTCAAAAAGCATAGGATCAAAGTGGATGCTAAAGAATATAAGGAATTATAGTTGCAACCTAAGAAAATTATCAAGATCAGAACCAATTGCATGCCAGAAGAGTTAGAAGATATCAAAAATTTGTGTTATGAGTATCCTGATATTGTTGCTTGGAGCTATCATGATTTGAAGGGGTATAACAAAAATGTGATCCAACATACTATCGAACTTCAAGAGAGAGTGAAACCTTTTTAGCAAAAACAATGGCCCATCAATCCCAAGATCGAAGTGCTCATGAAAGCGAATATTTTGAAGACATTGGAAGCAAAGATTATTTATCCGATTAAGCACTCAACATGGGTGTTGAACCTGGTTCCAGTGTGAAATTGGTGCTAGCTTAATACCTTTCGATCCTTTTGTCTCCCAAACTTCCTATGGGAAATCTGGAAAGAGCACAATGCTCATGATTTCAGGGACACATCTCATAAAATGAGCCATGTCCTTTCCAGTATCATTGTGGCGACAACCAAGAATGTGATGATCACCCAATGTGAAGATTTACCGGAGCCCCATACCAAAGGTATCATTGCATCTAAGCTTGGCATCCTAGAAGGCACATGTATTTAGACCCCTCCCAAGGTTGATCGTTCCCTTATCATATGGATTCCTCCACCTCTAGGATTCCTTAAGCTCAATTTTGATGGTGCGACAAAAGGGAACCCCAATGTTGTAGGTGGATGGGGCATCATCTGAGGCCATGAGGAAAACATCCTCCTGGCCTACACAAAGTATCTAGGATTCAACACCAGCCACTTTTCCGAGGCTCGGGCTCTTTATCAAGGCATCATCTTGCTCCATAGTCTTTAGGCTTCAAACATTGTAATTGAAGGTGATTCCAAGAACATGATAGATAGCTTATCCCATAAGTCCTCTTCATAATCTTGGAATGTATCAAGTATGCTCGATGAAGTCAAGCAAGTGCTCCAATCCTTCATAAAATCTAGGTGACTCACACCTACAATGAAGGCAATAGAGTGGTGGACAAGCTAGCGAACATCAACATTTCAGAGTCTAGACTCAGGGTGTGGTCAGACTCCTTCCCCCAAGTCATCATCAATATCAATACTAATGATATCACCAATCAGTGAGTCAAGGGGGTCCAACATGGGATTCACTCACCATAGATTCCATGCCCATACCCACTATGGTAGGTTGACTTACTCAGTCAGCACTAGCGTGGCTCGTCTTAGTAGTGTCACCATGAGCATCAGATAGTTGTCCTCCTAGTATTGGAGGCTTAGTCATGAAATCATTTTTTATTGGAATCGAGGAAGTTGTAGCACAAACAATAGTCACATTGTAATCAACCTCACCCCAAGTCCAGAAGCGACAAGTGTGCCAAGCCATCAGGATTGATGGACCTCGATGCCCGATTTCTTGATCGGGCCATTTTTGTTACAAGTGTGAACATGACCATGTTCTAAGTGGCTTAGAAAAACCTTGCAAGTGTGAACGCCTTGTAAAATGTCGACAAAATAGTTTTGTCGACAAGATTTGTTTTTATTTCTCTATCTCCCCTCAAATTTTTCTTTCCCCTTATTCTCTCTCCTTATCCCTCCTATCCCTTCTCCCCTTATTCCTCCAACTTCCCATCCTCATCTCTCCACCATTCCACCGTCTCATCCCCTATATATATATGTGTGTGTGTGTATTATTTTTTGAATATATGAATAAATTTTTGAATTCGCCAACATTCTGGTATCATATCCGAAGGACCAGGGGTGCAAAAATTAGGGTACAGATCCCAAGGTGAGAAGGGAGTAGTCAGCAGGAAGCTGTCCAAGGTGTAAGTTACTAGCGTAGCATGCATCCCGAGGCAAACGTGACAGTAGAAAAAGAGAGCTAAGGAGATGTCAGGGATAGCTGGGTGCATGTGGATTGAGAAGGCAGACAACAGATAGTGAGAGCTGATGTGGCAAGAGGACACGTGGCAGCTGGCAGAGTGTTGACTGGGTAGCACATGGATCGAGGCAAGTAGACAGGTGGTAGACTGATGAGGACAACCGAGTTCTTTTGTACTCACGAGAGTATAAAAGCAGAATGAGAGTATTCTTCCCACTGCATGTGGGATACAAGACTTAGATTTTTTTTAAAAAGAATTACCGTCGAACGATAATATATCACGCGTCCTTGCTTATCATTCCAACAAAGCCCCTGGTGTGGTTGGTTACGTTTACATATTTGCAAAGGAAAGGAACCCGGTTTGAATCCTGTCGGGTTTAAAAAAAGTTTTTTTTTGGTTTTTTCTTCAAGTCGGAGCTTTAAGAGGAAGAGTGGGCGGATTGTTTTTTAGATGAGCCACGTAGTGTAGCGACAAAGGTGCTTGTATGCATACGTGAGGTCATGAGTTTGAATCACCAGAATAATAAAAGGTTTTAAAAAAGTTTTTTTTATTAAAGTTTCTTTTAAATTGAATTTAATTTTCAAATAAATGCTTTTAATTATTTTATTAATATAGTTATTTTTAATTTATTAAAAGCATTATTGATTATTAAATTAAAAAAAGGGCTTTATAAAAAAATTTGAAAACCTTTTTTTTTGGAGAATTTTTTTCTGAAAAGTGGAAAGTGAAAATTTGCATATTGTGAACCTAGAAAAGTGTCGTGAAGTCTTTCGGAACGCCTGTTTAGCACCTCCAATTTTTTTTTAATATTTGTTTTGTAATAGCCTCAACGACTGTAAAAGGGTGAAAATTTTAACCTTAGAGGCTTTAATGAAGTTGTTTTTTGCATTGATGAGTAGATGATCAGATCAACCAGATTCTATCATGCTCTTTGTTCTCTTTTACAAAGAGAGAACGCCGAATGGTTTGACAAAAAATTTCAGAGATATGGTTTGCATACAATTTTCAATCAATTAGAAAATGCGGTCATAGCCCACCAAAGGAAGCCCGATTCTGGATATGAGGCTGACTTAGAGGACAATATCTTCGGGAAAAGAATAGAAGAGTCAGAGACGGTTGAAGAAGCACCTAAAGGACAATCAAGTGACAGTTATACACTTGCAGTGCCTGAAATAGAATCAAGTGAGAGCTATACACCACACTCTCCTAATCCAGAACTAGAGCCAGTGGAGCCAGAGCCATAGCTAGAGCCAGAGCTAGAACCAACCCATGAAATCATTGTCATCAATGACGACGAGGATTCCATTGCCTATAATTTTGGGCATCCAATACTGGGCAATCCACAACAAGAGGAGCAAGAAATCAGTGAGAGAATTAAAAAGACTAGATTTGATTTAAATTAGTGATCTATTTTTTACTTATTTGTACTACTTTCTTGCAATTGAAATAAATTCTACTTTCTAAAATGGCATCCAATACTAGTCTACCAATCCTTGAGTTCAATGGTGGTGATTATGAATATTGGTCAATTAAGATGAAAATTTTGTTAATAGGAAAAGGTTTATGGGATATTGTAATAGAAGGGTATATAGAACCCACAACTGCTGAATGGGCAGCTTTGAGTGCTGCAGATAAAAAACTAGAAAAGAAGCCCAAAAAAATAATTCCTCTGCCCTATACTATTTACAAGCAGCCCTAGATAAACGTATCTTTCCTAGAATAGCATCCTGTGTCATAGCTCAAGATGCTTGGAAAGTTTTGAAAGAAAGCTTTAAAGGTAGTGATCAAGTAAAATAGGTTAGACTTCAAACACTAAAGAGAGATTTTGAAATTCTCAGAAAGCAGGAAAATGAGAAAGTAGGAGACTACTGTGTGCGGGTTAAAGCAATAGTAGATAAAATGGTCACTCTAGGTGAAGATGTTAAGCCCGAGGTTATGGTGAAGAAAGTGTTGCGAACACTTCTTCCAAAGTGGAATCATGTAGCAATCATTATTGAAGAGTCAAAAGATTTGACCACTCTTTCTTTTGAAGCATTGATTGGTTCTCGTCTTTCACATGAAGAAATATTGTAGGACACTCTTTCCACCAGCCATGGAGGAGATGATAAAGCCTTTGCTTCACAAGAAGGAAGAGGTAGAGGTCATGGCAGAGGTCAGTACAGAGGAAGAGGCAAGAATAGTCCACGAGGTGGAACCCCAAGCAAAGGAGGATCTTCAAACAGAGGAGGAGGTCAGAATAGAGGTGGACAACATAATAGAGGAAAGAATCCAGGCCAAGGAAAAGGAAATGACAAGTCGAAGCAAGTTTGCTACAATTATGGCAAACCTGGCCACTATGCTCATGACTGTTGGTCAAAGCAGCCTTCACAAGGGAGCAACAATAGCCAGAGAAGTCTGTATGGCAATTTTGGAGAAGAGGAAGGGACCACAAATATCTTTCTCTCATATGGCCAGTCAGATCAAAACATGAATGACACCTGGATTTTGGACACTGGGTGTTCAAATCATATGAGTGGCAAAGAAGAACTCTTTGCTACCCTGGATTCTTCCTACAAATCCAACATCAAGTTGGGGGATAACAAGTCATTGGTAGTTGAAGGCATTGGAGCCATGGCGGTTCCAACTAAAGAAGGTGTTAAGCAAGTAAGTGATATCTATTACACACCCCATATCCAACACAATATTTTAAGTGTTGGTCAAATGTTAGAAAATAACTACAAGTTGCTTTTTGATGAGGGTAAATGCACCATTTTTGATAAAAATAATAGTAATAGAATTATTACACAAGTGCCAATGACAAAGAATAGGCTATTCCCTTTAAGGTTTGGTCAGCCAGGGGGAGATCAATTAGAAAATGTTGCTATTTTAAATCCAAGTGTGTTGTGGCACTTGAGATACGGTCATATGAAATCAGCTAGTTTGAAGATGTTAACTTCTCAAGCGATGGTGACCGGACTTCCTAAAGTTTAGGATAATAAAGAAGTATGTGAAGGTTGTGCTTTGGGCAAGCATTCTAGGACCAATTTTACATGAGGGCAAGCATGGTGGGCCAGTTATCCACTCCAACTAGTGCATTAGGACATCTGTAGTCCAATGTAGACCAAGAGCATCGGTAACAACTATTACTTTCTTCTTTTTATTGATGATTATTCAAGAATGTGCTGGATATATTTTTTGAAGCATAAAGATGAAGCATTTGACTGCTTCATAGATTTTAAAACAAGAGTTGAAAATGAGAGTGGATATTTTGTTAAGTGTTTGAGATCAAATAAAGGAGGAGAATACTCCTCTAATGAATTTTTGATTTTTGTAAAAAACATGGAATAAAGAGGCAGTTCACTGCTGCCTACACTCCACAACAGAATGGTGTGGCTGAGAGAAAGAACCACACCATTGTAGAGATGGCAAGACCTATGCTTCAGAGGAAGAATTTGAGTAATATGTATTGGGCGAGATGCGACAAGACTAGTGTGTATATTTTGAATAGAATCCCTACTTCAAGTTTGAAAGGGAAAACTCCTTACCAAGCATGGTATGGTAAGAAACCAAATGTCAAGCATTTTTGAGTGTTTGGTTCACTGGAATATTCTCATATTCCTGATGAGCTAAGAAAAAATCTTGATCCAAAGAGTTAGGCATGCATATTTGTAGGGTACTATGAGAACACAAAAGCTTATAGACTCTACAATCCTAGGACTCAAAAGATTGTGCTTTCTAGGGATATGATTTTTGATGAAGGGGCAGAATGGGGTAAGCCCAAAATATTCAATGATGATGAATCCAATGATGCAGTTTCTAAACAGGTGCAACAACAATCACCACAGAAAGGTAAGAAGTCTCCTCCAACAAGCCCAAGTTCATCTTTGAGTTCAACTTCTTCACCAAGTCCTTCTCAAAGGTCAGTCAGTTCCTCACCAATGGATATTGATTCTCCATCCAGAGGTAAGAGAACACTCTAGCATCATCCATCTTATCAGATGTTGGATAAAAACTTTCAAAGAAGATATACTAGAAGTCAAGCCAGTGAAATGAGTTCAGTCTTGCAAAGACTTGAAAATATGCATTTGTATGGTGATGATGACTCCCAAGAACCTCTGGGAGATATAGTTAACTATGCCTTGTTAACTAGTGCACAACTTGAACCTTCTAGTTATGAGAAGGCATGTACTCAAAAAATCTGGCAAGATGCTATGAAAGAGGAGATAACCTCTATAAAAAACAATGACACTTGGGAGATCGTAGAGATTCCTAAAGGAAAGAAATGTGTTGGATGCAAATGGGTCTTCAAGACCAAATTCAATGCTGATGGAAGCATTGAAAGGCACAAAGCAAGGTTGGTTGCAAAAGGATTTACACAGAAGTATGGTATTGATTATGAGAAGACATTTGCTCCTGTAGCCAGACAGGAAACCATCAGAATAGTTCTTGCTTTAGTTGCTCACAAAGGTTGGAAAGTCCAACACATGGATGTAAAGAGTGCCTTTCTCAATGGTTACTTGACAGAAGAAGTGTATGTTGAGAAACCACAAGGATTTGAAGAGAAAGGCAAGGAGCACCTTGTTTACAGACTGAAAAAGGCACTCTATGGTCTCAAGCAGGCACCACGAGCTTGGTACTCATGCATTGATGGGTACTTCAAAGATTTTGGGTTCACCAGAAGCAAAAATGAACCCACCCTTTACTACCTGAAGCAAGGTATTGACATCCTCATAGTTTGCTTGTATGTAGATGATCTCATATTCATGGGTAGTAATGAAAAAGTGAATATGGAGTTCAAGCGCTCCATGATGAAGTAGTTTGAGATGAAGGATCTTGGATTAATGCACTATTTTATTGGAATGGAGGTTCATCAATCAGATACATGGATCTTCATCTGTCAACATAAGTATGCTCGGGACATGATCAAGAAGTTTGCTATGGAGCATTGCAAACCAGTTTCAACTCCAGTTGGACATGGGATCCAATTAAGCAAAGATGATGGAGCACCAAAAGTTGATGTAACCACTTTCAGAAGCATGGTTGGGAGTTTGATTTTTCTCGCCAAAACCAGACCTGATATTCAGTATGATGTTTCTCTTTCTCTCGATTTATGGCTAGCCCTTCTGAGCTGCATTTGCAGGAAGCTAAGAGAATTCTCAGATATGTAAAGAGTACATGGGATTTTGGAATCCATTACCATAAATGTAACACTATCAAGCTTGTAGGCTTCAATGATAGTGATTGGGGCAGCAACATTGATGAAAGGAAATCAACTTCAGGGAATTATTTTAGTCTAGGGTCAGGACTAATAACATGGAGTTCCAAAAAGCAGACTGTAGTAGCTTTGTACTCTATAGAATCTGAGTATATAGCAATCACATATGCTAGTACTCAAGTGTTGTGGCTAAGAAAACTGCTGAAAGAGATTGGAGAGCAACAAAGTGGTCTGACTAGAATCTACTGTGACAACATCAGTGCCATTCAGTTGGCATACAATCCAATCCACCATAGTAGAATGAAATTTTTTGATATGAAGTACCACTTCATTCGAGATATGGTGGAACAAGAAATTATTGAGCTTCAATTCTGCCAAACTTTGGAGAATGTTGCAGATATCTTCACTAAAGCGATGACTAAAGCTCAATTTATAAAGCTGAGAGACTGTCTAGTCAGTCCTCTCAACTTTAAGGGGGAGAGTGTTGCAAGTGTGAACATGACCACGTTCTAATTGGCTTAGAAAAACCTTGCAAGTGTGAACGCCTTGTAAAGTATCAGCAAAATAGTTTTGTCAGCAAGATTTGTTTTTATTTCTCTATCTCCCCTCAAATTTTTCTTTCCCCTTATTCCTGCTCCTTATCCCTCCTATCCCTTCTCCCATTATTCCTCCAACTTCCCATCCTCATCTCTCCACCGTTCCACCGTCTCATCCCCTATATATATATATATATATATATATATATATATATATATATATATATATATATATATATATATATATATATATATATATGTGTGTGTGTGTGTGTGTGTGTGTGTGTGTGTGTGTGTGTGTGTGTGTGTGTGTATTATTTTTTGAATATATGAATAAATTTTTGAATTCGCCCATAATTTTAGTTGTTCCCATGCATTGTAGTAGTTTGGTTTTCTTCCTAATTTTTAGAAGTCCAATGTCAACTTCTCTTGTCAGCTCCAATGCCATTTTGGCAAGAGGTGATGTCAGCCTGAGGTTGGGCTTGGATTGCTGGTTTACCATCCTCATGGTGACCCTTATCTGCCACATCCTTTGGGCCACTAATATTGCTTATTCTCCTCATAATGACTTGCATTTGTGCACCTCATATTTTAGTCATGGTGTCATCTCCCAATGGTTCCATATGGCAACCCCCATTGGTTGGTGTGCCAAGCCACTCATGCCAATCGATCTTCACCCATTTCAAATAATTTTGAGCATGAGCTACATTAGCAAGAGGCTATGGTGAGTGGTTTGTTATTTATTAATTCTCACCACCTCTCCTCTTCACTTTGCTCATCACCTTTCCAATTTTTACCTTTGGTTTCCTTCTTTGTTGTGTGTGTTTGCCCTCACCATGGCTGAGATTGAACCCATGTCCCTCCAATTAACCCCTTGGTGGAAGACATCTTCAAGGACCACAACCTCCTCATTTTTTTACAACAATTCCAGGGGACTGAACCAGACTTGTCTACCAAATTTTTCCATTGTTGGAGTGAGGAGCACGTTGTTTTTCATGGGATAGGCTTCACAGTCTCAACGGACCTCCTGGTGGAGGTAATTGGCCTCCCCAATGATGGTGAAATAATAGACTAGGAGAAGCACTCCCTCCAGGGATAATTGGTGCTATTTAGGGATAAGGAAGAGTCTATGGGCAAGAAGAAGGGCAGAATCATCAGAGAGATGCTCTCGAAGCCCTAGGATACAATGATGATTTTAGTTCTCTAGTACTTTAATTTGGATAACCTGTTGGTCATTTTGTGGAGTTTTCACATTTCTTTCCTCAATCACCTTAGAGGAAATAAAACAATTAACATCCCAAAATACTTGTTTTTGTCGGTGGAGAGGTCAGTGCTAAGTGTTAAGAGGGGGGCCTCTTGCTCTCGGGCCTCTTCCTCCCCCCTTTACCAAGGCCTCCATCATGTTTTATTCAGGTTTGTGGTGGCAAATAAAAATCATAAAGCAACAATGCAAGTTGGGCCCCATCTCCCCATGGTTGGACCAGTCAATGCTGGAAAGGATGCATGGGCAGACGCCATTGCCCCCCTCCCACCCAATGGAACCTCGAGCCTAGACATAAGGGTGGACAACATCCCAATCCCTTAGAGGTCCACTCCCGTCGGTACCCCATCCACACCAAGTCTGAGATAAACAAGAGAAAGACTCCGCTTGTCATTGAGAATGCTTCAGATGACTCACTTTCTTTTCAAGAAAAAATTGAGAAGACGTCTAGGTAGTGGGCTCAGCATGAAGGGACTTCTGGACAAGCACCCCTATTAACCTTCAAGGTGACATAGTTCTTGAGCCTTAGTGACTGAGGACATATTCAAGAGATTCAAGACTTGCTCAAGATGCTGGGTTAGATGGCCAAAACCATCTCCTCCCTTCTGACATAGGTGAACTCCCTCCATGAGGAGTATAAAAGTAAGTCGAAGTCATCAAGAAGTTCAAAATTTTGATGGAGGAGATCAATGCAGGCATTGGCCTTGGTACCAATACCTGATACAGGGTGCAAGGTTTCTCGATGGTGGGGGCCTCCTTTGTCGCCCAATCAAAGTTTTTGTGGTCTTTGGTTTGGACTATGTGATAACTTCATGGAAATTTTGCTATTTGTCCTATGTGGGTTAGCTTTTTAATAGTGTGTGCCCCTGCGTGGGCTATGTTTGTTAATATTGGTTGCCCTTGGGTGGGTTGTGTCTGTTAATAGTGGTTGTCCCTCCATGGGCTATGTCTGTTAATAGTTTGTGCCCCTACGTGGGCTAGTGTGATGTCTGTCTTCAGGCCCGTAACTCTTGTGAGGGCATTTCCTTTTGGGTATTTGTAACTGTAAACTCTCCTAAGGGTTGTTAGGTTGTTCCTTTTAGATTGTGTGTGTCTCCATGGACTTTTTGGCTTTATGTCAACAATGTAAAATATTTTAAAACCCTTTAAAAATCCTTGTTACCAATAAAAAAAATATTATAACTTTTATTAAAAAATTTTATAATCAATAATTTATTTATTATAATTTTATTAATAAAACTCTACTTTATAAAAACTTTACTTCACATGTCTTTAAAGACTAAATAATTCTACCTTGACTTATTAAAACATATAAACATTCATATTGCCCTCTATAAACTACATATGCGGTTTTGTTGTATTTTTGTTATGTCTTGTCTTAAAATATTGCATGTTAAAAAAAAATTAATTTTTTTTATAAAGTATTGATATTAAATATACATTCGGTTTTGGTGTAATTTTATTATGTTATATTTTAAAATATTGTATAATTTATTAATTTGATTTTTTTAAAATAATGATATTAAATATACATCATGTTTTGTTGTAATTTTGTTATATTTTAATATATTATATAATTTATTAACTTACTTTTTTAAGTTATTGATATTAAATATAAAATATATTTTAAACATTTTTTATGAGCAAATTTTTCAATGCTCATGGAAATAAAACCTGCATTTCATCACAATGGTTCGTGATTTGGCTCTTCTTCGGGAGGTCCAAGGTTCAAACCGCAACATGGTTAAGTGTATGAGGGGGCGGGTGTGTGGTGGCTTTGTGATATTCCCTATTGATAAGTATACCTCTCGACTTTAGGAGGGGTCATGGTTAAGAGGAGACTGCTCAGAAACTGCTCAATCCTGTACGTGATCATAGGGATTTCTCACAATAACCAAACCAAAATATATATATTTATAAAAGAATATAAATATATAATATTAAATTAAAAATAATTAATAAAAATAATTTTTTTTTTAAATTTTTTAATATAAATAAATTATATTAATATTAAAATTTATATTTTATATACAAACACAAAATTATTTTATTACACTTCATATTTAACAAATTATATAAATAATATATTTTTTATGTTTATTTTTATCTATAATTATAATGTAACCATTATTATTAATTCTCTTAATAAGTTCCCTCATTCTAAAAGGACATATAGCATATATAATATATACCTAAGGGCATACGAATGGAGAGAATAAACTATTAAAAATAAAAGAATTTATTTAATAAGTATTTGATTTTAATAGAGTGTAAATAACTATTTTTTTATTGAGTAAATACTTCGTATACATTTACATATCCGCCGTGGGATTGAACCAAGTCATATCACCGATAATGCAAGTAGCGTCCTTGTCTATAAATAATTATTTAGTATTTTCTACCAAAATGCATTCGAATGCACAGAACAAATTATTAAAAATAAAAAACTTATTTATTTGATTTTAATAAAGTTTAAATAATTATTTAGTATTTAAAGGGCATATGAAAAAGAAATTATTAAAAATAAGAAAGTGTTTGACTGAATAGGATTTAAACATTGATTTAATATTTATATATTTAAAATTAGTAATTAAAAGGTATATAAATGTAGCAAAGAAATTATTAAAAAAATGAGAGAGTGTTTGAATAGAATTTAAACATTCATTTAATATTTGTATACTTAAAATTATATATATTTTTATTTGGTTATAATTAGATCTTAAAGTTTTGATAATATAATAAGTAAAAGATTAAAAATTAAAATTTTATTATTTTAATTTTTTATAATTACATAAGATATTAATATTTATATGAAATTATAATTAAATGTTAAATAAAAATATTTACTATAAAAATTAAAACCTCTTTTTATCTCAATTCTCTATAATTATATAAAATATTAAAAAATAAGTAATGTTCGTCTTAATCCTATATAAACACATATTATTTATAATTAACGTTGGGTTTCTATTTACGCGGATGTTTCATACTATTTATAATTTATCGATTCCTCCTTTCACATGATATGCCTCTCAGACTCCTTGCTTTTCTACGCAGATGTTTCTTACTATTTATAATTCATCCATTCCTCCTTTCACATGATATGCCTCTAAAACTTCTACTTGCTTTTCTATATAATGAAACTAAGACTTCTACTCCTTTCACATGATATGCCTCTCAGACTCCTACTTCCTTTTCTAGGCGGATGTTAACTTCTAGCCTATATTATCAAATCCCAGTTTCTTTCTTTCACAGAGGAGAAGACAAGTTGTGAAATTATTAGTATTAATGTTAACCATGTTGGGGTACAGACACAGCAATAACATTAAAGGAAAAGGAAGCTGGAAGAAAGAAGTTCCGCACACAACGAATACCGTGCCTACAGCTTCAGAGATAAGGAAGTATCGTCTGCGGCTGTGCAGTGCCATTATTTTCATTGCTATACTTTTCATCATTTTTGCTGTCACTTTGAATCAGGTGTTCCAAGGTGTGTTATTTTTTTGGGATTTTTTTTTTATAATTTGATATAAAAATAAATAAAAGAATTTTGTTTGTCGACAATGGTTTTCTTATTTTATTTGTTTATGTTGCAGATAGCAAGAAGTATCATGTACTATCCTCTACTTTGAATGCAAATCAAAGACTCACTAGAACAAATGAAGCTAAAGAGGAGGTTAAATTAAAAGAAAACAAATCATCAGAATTCTCAAGTAGAGAAGATATATTTTATATTCAGGATGTGGTTCTGATTCCTGATGAAGTGCTTGTCATGGTTCGATTACCTCCTGCGAGTTCTCGCAGTTTGGGTCACAGATCAATGGTTTTCTGTGTGTACTCTGATAAGATCACTACACAAGTGACCGGAATTGAATACTTACAAAGGCAAGCTGCAGTAAGATGTGTGCTTCCTCAGAAGGAAGAACAAGAGCTCTCCGAGGGGTCTGAAAGCTTGAGATTCCAATCTCTCTATCTCTTTGACAGAGATCTAAACAGCCATATTAAGCAAATCAGCCAGACTTCTCTAATTCGTTGGGAATTTCTGGTTTATGAAAGTTTCTCCACAGATACAGATGTAGTTTTGTTTGCCAAGGGGGTGAATTACAAACAAGGACTGAATAAAGATACCAAATATCTGCGTTGTATATTCAATGGAACAGTAATGACAACAGTGACACTCTCTAACCAGGAAGTCTTCAGATGCAAGCACCCTGATGAAGCATATACATCTGACCTTGTTGGAACCAAAGTCACTCTGATGTGGCATAGGAAAATCATTCAACACCCATTGTCATCAAGGAAAAATGAATTTGAGGTTCTATGTTCATGTACCATGGTGTCCAATGTGGCAAAATTTCTCAAGGAATGGATGATGTACCATTCATATTTGGGTGTAGGGCATTTTTTCCTCTATGACAATAACAGTGAAGATAACCTAGAGGAAACCCTGGGCAGTCTGGCTGGTGAATTCAAGGTGACCAGGTATCCTTGGCCTTGGATCAAAACCCAAGAGGCTGGATTTTCACACTGTGCTTTGCTTGCCAGAAGCAAATGCCAATGGATGCTTTACACAGATGTGGATGAATTTTTCTTCTCTCCCCAGTGGCTAGATGCCCTTCAAGATGACACCCAATCCAAAGAAAGGCCAAAAAAGACCAGATCCAAGTCAAAACCTTCCCATCTTACTGAAAAACCACTGCAGTCACTGGTCATGAAGAGGACCAACAACATGAAAATTGGGCAGATCTCTATCAAGTGCAATAACTTTGGGCCTTCAGGCCTGAAAGTGCACCCTGAGAGAGGGGTCACACTGGGGTACACATGCAGAGAAAAGGCCCACCAACGCCACAAATCTATAGTATTGCTGGAAGCGCTCCCACCATCATTGCTCAATGTAATTCATCATTTTCAACTGGAACGAGGTTACATAACCGAACATATGAAACCCTCTAAAGCGGTGATCAATCATTACAAATACCAGGCCTGGAGCGAATTCAAAACCAAATTCAGGAGAAGGGTGTCTGCATATGTAGTGGATTGGACCGATTCAAGGAATCTTGGATCCCAGGACAGAACTCCCGGGCTGGGAGATCAGGCAGTAGAGCCTCCACAGTGGGAGCACAGGTTCTGTGACGTCAACGACACTGCGCTCAGAGATTTTGCTTTGAAAGTATTTTCTGCTGGCTCAAAAATGCTCTGGCAATTGTGATTACATGTTTTAAATAAAAGAAAAAAAAATGCTGCAGCAGTAACAGCCACATTGAAAAAGTAGTAAACACTTT
The DNA here is from genome assembly GCA_028583015.1 of Wollemia nobilis. Taxonomy (NCBI): domain Eukaryota; kingdom Viridiplantae; phylum Streptophyta; class Pinopsida; order Araucariales; family Araucariaceae; genus Wollemia; species Wollemia nobilis. The sequence continues at coordinate 399,516 of JAQPPZ010001710.1, forward strand.
TTTGTTTTTGTTTTGTTGGGTGTTCATTGTGTTGATTACATGTTGAAATCGCCCACAAACTTCAATGATTTCGGGAATCACTCACCTAAGGCAGTGACACTAGGTTTCCCGCCAAAATCCTCGATTTGATGCCGCACGTGTTTGTTGTCCAATCAGCATTTACTCCTTTCGTACGGTGGTTGGTGATTGGCTCTTCTGCCCAGCTATATAAACCTTATTTTTGTCTGTCATCAGAGAGGAGTGGAATGCAGAGAGAGAAAGGGTGCAGAACAGTGGATGCAGATTAGCAACAGAAGGAGATCTGAGCAGTTGTAGCCTCGAACAACAGTTTCGGTGTGCTCCTGTGTTTTGTTTATCCTGCTTCAACGCAGATGTTTGTAAACCCTCTACGGAGGTTTGAATGTAATTTCTCTGCCATTATAAATAAAATCTGGTTTTATTTATTTGTGTGCTCTGCATCTCCAAAACCTTTGGTTTGCCCCATTTTCGTTCTCAACAAACAAGCATATTCCGAGGTTTCCAAGTTCTTTCATGGTTTCCAAATACTGAGAGCAAAATTTGACCTTTCCTCCTTATCGCTCGTTTGGGTTCATTTTTCCCCTTTGGCACTCATGATTTGAGCGATCTTCGGCACTTTTAGACTTTACCACTAGAAGGGATCCTATTTCGTCTTATTTGCCTTTGTCCTTTTGTGGTTTGTCTTATTTGCATTCGTCTCATTCAAACTTCCCTCCATCGCTCACTATTCCTAATATTTTCCTTTAGCGCACATGAGAGTAGCGATTCACGTATTTTAGTTGTTTTGTCTCATATGCCATTTGTCTTATACCTTTACCCTCCATCGCTCGCAATTTAGGAAAATTCCCATCATCGCTTAATATTCGAGCGATTTGCGTCATTTGCATGTTAGATTAGCGATTTAGGGCAACCCCTATTTTGTCCTATTCCATTTTGTCTTTTAGCTAACTCCCTCCATCGCTAAAACGAAAGTCGTCGAAGCCTTTTTTTCAACTTTATTTAGCGGTTCGGAGCATACGCGGTGTTAGAGATAACTATTTCCAAAGTCTTTTATGCTTTGTTCTGTCAGTCGCTTGCTAAAACGTTGAAATCCCTCCATCGCTATTTTACCTTTAGTGATTTGCGGCTCAAACGCTATTATTCTCCATATCGCTGACGCTAAAGAGGATTTCGCAATTTCGCTCCAAGAGTGAGCGATTCAAGGAATTTAGAATTTAATTTCTTCAAATTGGTATCAGAGCTGATTAGTGCCTTGACGTAGAGATCGAAGCATGGCTTTCGGCAACAACAACTTGCAGTTGCAGATCCCGCGCTTCAATGGCAAGAACTACGACTACTGGAGCATCCAGATGAAGATCCTATTCGGATCTCAGGAGCTGTGGGACCTGGTCGAGAATGGCTACCCAAAACCGGTAGATGCAGCAGCACTGGCCGCCCTCTCCCAAGCAGACAGGGACCTGTTGAAGGAGAACACCAAGAAGGACCAGAAGGCCCTGTTTTACATCATGCAAGCGGTCGAAGAGACCATCTTCCCATGGATCGCATCGGCCACCAAGGCAAAGCAGGCCTGGGAGATTTTGGCCAGCTCGTATCAGGGCACCAACAAAGTCAAGCTCGTGAAACTATAAATGCTAAGGAGGGAGTTTGAGAACCTGCAGATGAACGAGATGGAGTCCATGGGTGACTTCTTCACCCGGATGATAGACGTAATCAACCAGATGCGGTTGAATGGAGAAATCGTGCAGAGCCAGAGAATCATGGAGAAGATTCTCAAAAGCTTGCCTGCTAAGTTTGACTCCGTTGTGATAGCAATCGAGGAGTCGAGGGATCTGACAACCCTCTCGGTGGATGAGCTCATGGGTTCATTGCAGACACATGAGCAGAGGCTGAGCCGCTCATCTCAGTCCTCTCTAGAGCAAGCATTCAAGGCGCAAGTCTCATTTCGAGACAGTGGCAGGCAAGATTCCCACCATGGCGCCTCTAGTTCTCAAGGAGGAAGAGGTAGAGGTAGGCGTGGGAAAGGAAAAGGAGGACGGTCAAACCCTAGCGAGGGAGAGACCAATTGCAATTTCCATCAGCAAGGTGGAAGAGGTGGAGCGAAGAACCAACAAGGTGGGTCCGATCAAAAAAGGACATGTCAAAGGTCCAATGTTACTATTGCAAGAAATTCGGCCATTACATCTCACAGTGCAGAAAGAGGATGGCCAAGGAGAACCAACAACAAGCCCATTACACGGATGAAACCAGAAATACGGTAGGAGGAAACGTGTTGCTGACTTGCAACATTGAGGAGTGCCAGAAGAATATCTGGTATTTGGACAATGGGTGCAACAATCACATGACGGGGAACAAGGAGATGTTCTCCCAACTGGATGAAATAGTCCAGTTCGAGGTGAAGATGGGGAACAACAACAAGGTTCCCATGATGGGGAAAGGCAAGATCCTCATCCGCACCAGGCACGATGAAAGGAAGCAAATCTGTGATGTGTACTATGTGCCTGGGTTGAAGCACAACCTGCTAAGTGTGGGACAACTCGTGCAGAAGGGACACACTATCCAGTTCAAATATGAAACCTGCACCATTAGAGACAAAGCGCATGGGCAGATTGCAACGGTGTCCATGACGAAGAATAAGATGTTTTCACTGTAGATTCAGAATGAGTCTCTGATGTCCCTGAGTGCAGTCGTGAAGGATGCTACCTGGCTGTGGCATCTCAGGTTCGGTCACCTGAGTTTCAGTGGCCTGAATCTGCTGCACAAGAAGCAGATGGTGAAGGGTTTACCCCTTATTGAGCAGTCGAATCAAGTTTGTGAAGGTTGCTTAGTCGGCAAGCAACATAGGGATTCGTTCCCTTTCGATCAGTCTTGGAGAGCATCACAACCATTGGAGCTGGTGCACTCAGACATTTGTGGTCCGATGCAGACCACCACATTTATCGACAACAAGTACTTTTTGACCTTCATTGATGACTTCAGTCGGAAGACCTGGATCTATGCCATTAAGCAGAAGTCAGAGGCTTTTGGCAAGTTCAAGGAGTTCAAGGCTCTGGTGGAGAAACAGAGCGGCTACCAGGTCAAAACCCTCAGAACCGATGGTGGAGGAGAGTACATCTCCAACGAATTCCAAAATTTTTGCAAGGTGAATGGAATTCGGAGGCAGCTCTCTACTAGATACACATCGTAGTAGAACGGTGTAGCTGAGAGGAAGAACCGAACCATCATGGAGATGGCACGTAGCATGATGAAGGCAAAGGGATTACCACATGAGTTCTGGGTAGAGGTTGTAACCTGTGCAGTCTATCTGCTAAATAGGTGTCCCACCAAAAGCGTGAAGGACAAGATTCCTCAGGAGGCCTGGAGTGGTCAGAAGCCATGTGTGGCTCATTTGCGTGTGTTTGGGTGCATTGCATATGCACATGTTCCAGAAGAGAAGAGGAAGAAGCTGGATGATAGAGCGGAGAAGTGTATCTTCATAGGATACAGTGAGGAAGCAAAGGCATACAGGTTGTATAATCCTGTGACGAAGAAGCTCATCATCAGCCGCGATGTGAAGTTCCTGGAGGATGAAGCCTGGAACTGGAAGTCCAAGACTGGCCAGCCTGAGCCAATAGTTGTTGAGTCTGTTGACTTGGAGGAGAGCAGTGTATTGCCACCTATAGCCTCAAGCAGCAGTAGTGGTGCCAGTAGCAACACAACCTCACCATCCCGGTCGCCTCCACTTGCAAGCAGGATCCAAAACTTGAGGACTCCAACGAAGACGAGGAGCTTGCAAGACATCTACGAGGCAACCCGTCATCATGAAGATGAGGAATATTCTGACTTCGCCTTCTTTACTGAGTGTGATCCAGTTGAGTTTGAAGAGGCAAGTCAGAATCAAAAGTGGGTAAAGGCGATGGATGAGGAGATTGAAGCCATTGAGAAGAATGATACATGGCAGATAGCGGATCTCCCAGTAGGGAAGAAGACCATTGGGGTCAAGTGGGTGTATAAGACCAAGTTCAACGCCCAAGGTGAAGTGGATCGGCATAAGGCCAGATTGGTGGCGAAGGGCTACAAGCAGAAGTCAGGCATCGACTACCATGAAGTGTATGCGCTTGTAGCCCGACTTGACACAGTCAGGATGATCCTGGCATTGGCAGCCCAACAGGGTTGGAAGGTGTTCCAGATGGACGTCAAGTCAGCCTTCCTCAATGGTGTTTTGGAGGAAGAGGTCTACATAGACCAGCCACCCGATTACGAGATCGAAGGATAGGAGGGCAAGGTCCTCAAGCTGAAGAAGGCCCTGTATGGGTTGAAGCAGGCACCTAGGGCATGGTACAGCCGGATTGATGACTATTTTTAAGAAAATGGGTTTGTAAAATGCCCATATGAGCATACCCTATACCTGAAGACAAATGAAGCAGGGGAGCTCATAATCGTCTGCCTCTATGTGGATGATTTGATTTACACTGGCAACAACAATGTCCTGTTTGACCAGTTCAGAACAACCATGAAGAAGGAGTTCGAGATGACAGACTTAGGGCTGATGAAGTATTTCCTCGGCATTGAAGTTGACCAATCAGCAGATGGCATCTTCATTTCTCAGGGTAAGTATGCGAAGGATGTCCTAAAGCGGTTCAAGATGGAGGACAACAAACCTGCCATCACACCTGTTGCCACGGGATTAAAGTTGAGCAAGTTGGACTCTGGGAGAAGCATCGATCCAACTTTGTTCAAGCGGCTAGTTGGCAGTCTGATGTACTTGACTGCAACTCGACCAGATTTGATGTTTGGAGTCAGTCTCATCAGTCGGTTTATGGAGACTCCAAAGGATCTGCATTGGCAAGCAGGCAAGCGCATCTTGCGCTATGTCAACGGGACGAGGAACCATGGCATCTTCTATGCCAGAAAAGACCAGTTGGAACTGGTGGGCTACATAGATAGTGACTGGGCTGGTAGCACTGATGATCGAAAGAGCACTTTCGGTTATGCATTTCATCTTGGTTCGGGAGCAGTGTCATGGGCGTCCAAGAAGCAACCGATCGTTGCATTGTCCACTGCTGAAGCAGAGTATGTCACCGCCACTTTAGCCGCATGCTAGTGCAAAGGGTTCTAGGGGTGAACCATCCTCCGAACGAGCGGACAACCGATGTTCTATGACAATAATTCCGCCATTGCACTATCGAAGGATCCAATGTTCCATGGGCGGACGAAGCATATCGACATTCGGTATCACTTCATCAGAGAGCTGGTGAAGTCAGGCGAGGTTCAGCTGTAGTTCTGTAGATCCAAGGAGCAGGTAGCTGATATTTTTACCAAGCCTTTGAAGGAGGAGGATTTTAGCAGACTGCGTGAGCAGTTAGGTGTCAAAGGGCTTGTGAGATCAGGTTTAAAGGAGGGTGTTGAAAATAAACCTGATGCTCCAGATCGCTATCGCTCAAGCAAAAACCCGAAATCACCCACAAACTTTAGCGATTCTAGGAATCGCTCACCTGAGGCAGCGACACTGGGTTTCCTGCCAAAACCCTTGATCTGATGTCGCATGTGTTCTTTGTCCAATCATCATTTACTCCCTTCGTATGGCGGTTGGTGATTGGCTCTTCTACCCAGCTATATAAACCCTAGTTTTGTCTGTCATCCTAGAGGAGTGGAATGCAGAGAGAGAAAGGGTGCAGAATAGTGGATGCAGATTAGTAGTAGAAGGAGATTTGAGCAGTTGTAGCCTCGAACAACAGTTTCGGAGTGCTCCTATGGTTTTTGTTTATCCTGCTTCAACGTAGATGTTTGTAAACCCTCTACGGAGGTTCGAATGTAATTTCTCTACCATTATAAATAAAATCTAGTTTTATTTATTTGTGTGCTCTGCATCTCCAAAACCTTTGGTTTACCCCATTTCATTCTTAACAAACAAGCAGATTTCCAAGTGCTGAGAGCAAATTTTGACCTTTCCTCCATATCGCTCATTTGGGTTCGTCTTCCCCCTTTGGCGCTCACGATTTGAGCGATCTTCGACACTTTTAGACTTTACCACTAGAAGGGATCCTATTTCATCTTATTTGCCTTTGTCCTTTTGTGGTTTTTCTTATTAGCATTCATCTCATTCAAACTTCCCTCCATCGCTCGTCTCATTCAAATTTCCCATCATCGTTTTATATTCGAGAAATTTACGTCATTTGCATGTTAGATTAACGACTTACAACTCTATTTTGTCTTTTAGCTAATTCCCTCCATCGCTAAAACAAAAGTCGCTCGAAGATTTTTTTCAACTTTATTTAGCGATTTGGAGACTACTAGGTGTTAGCGATAATTATTTCCAAAGTCTTTTATGCTTTGTTCTGTCCGTCGCTCGCTAAAACGTTGAAATCCCTCAAAAAAAAATTGTTATTTTGTACTTTTAAATATATTGATATATTTTATCTTCACATATTTTTAGTTATGGTTTGAACCTTGGTTTCTAAAAAAATAGCTTAAAGTAAAACTGCTACAACCTCCTACATGAATAGATATACCATTTTTAATATATATTTTTTAATTTTCATGGTGGAATCTGGCCATGAATTCGGGTAGGTTGTCTGGCTTTTATAGCTGCCACAGTACTTTGTGCTGTTTGCGCCTCAAAAACCGCTACACAAAACTTCACGCAGTCCACCCCTACAACCACCATGCCACAATAATTTTAAACCTTTTACGCCATTGAAAGCACCATGAAAGGGACAAACCATGTTTAATATTTATTAGAGTTAAGTTTAATAATATATTTTTCTTGTTGAGTGCCCCATAGCCCAACTGTTTGGGGTTTTGCTCTTCTTCGGGAGGTCCAAGTTTCAAACCACACCGTGGACGAGTGTGTGAGGGGGTAAATGTGTGTTAAATTTTCTATTGATAAGCACAACTCTCGAATTTACAAGGGGTCATGGTTAGAGGAGACTGCTCAGCCCTATGCCTTGCTCAGCCCTATGCCTTGGTAGTAAGGGTTTCTCACACTAACCAAAAATAAATATATATATTTTTCTTGTTGAAAAATATAATATTTAATATTTATTAAAGTTAGTTTATGACGTGTTGAAAAGTGATATATATATATATATATATATATATATATATATTTAGTGCGAGAAACCCATACGATTAATATACATAGAGAGTTAGTGTGAGAAACCCATACAATTAAAATAGGTTGAGTAGTCTTCTCCCAACCATGACCCCTAGTGACCCCTAGTAAAGCCAAGAACTATGCTTATCAATATGGAATTTAACACACATCCACATCCTCTCTCTATATACCCTATGCCTTGGTAGTAAGGGTTTCTCACACTAACCAAAAAATATAAATATATATATTTTTCTTGTTGAAAAATATAATATTTAATATTTATTAAAGTTAGTTTTATGACATGTTCATTGGTTGAAAAGTGATATATATAGAGTTAGTGTGAGAAACCCATACAATTAACATAGGTTGAGCAGTCTTCTCCCAACCATGACCCCTAGTGACCCCTAGTAAAGCCAAGAACTATGCTTATCAATATAGAATTTAACACACTCGCCTACACCAAGGTGTGAACCTTGGACCTCCCGAAGAAGAGCCAAAGCCATAACCGAGCCAAAGCTACTGATTTTATATTATTTGATATAATGGTTCTTAAAACAAGAGGTTTAATATGCGAGTTCCATAGATACTAACTAGGCTTTTTGAAGATCATGGGATGGAGATTTTTTGATGGGATAGAATCTATGAAAGTAGGTTTATTGGACTTTTATATTAATTTATCAATAAGCAATTTTTAAACAATATTGGTAATATTTTAGGAGAACTCATCTCACATAAACCAACTACTAAGTAGTGCAAGCATGTGATATATACCTAAATAAATATTTTCATTAATATTTCAAAACCTTTTCTACAATTCATTAAGATTAAACTTAAATCAAGAGAAAGAAATTGATAAGTGGATTATGGAAAAAATTCATTTCAATGTCATCAATATTTTAAGATTAGATTGATTATAAGAGATTGGAAAGTGAAAACAATGGAGGAGATGAAAAATTTAGTCATAAGACAAAATTCAAGATGAAGCAAGGAGGTAGTATTGTTGTAGAGACTAAATTAGACCAAGGATTTCAATTTCAAAATTTGGTAAAGAAAACTCTTCTTTATCGTTAGATGGAAAAGGTTATCATGTTTCTAGCATGAAATAAAGAATAAAGTACTTTTAAGGCTATTACTTACACTTTAGGTTTTCCAAGGCGACATAAACCCATAGATGATAAGTTTCATTGTGAACATTGTACAATTTAAAAAATTATGAGAATGGAAAAAAATGAAGAAGACCCTCAAAATAATAACAAAGAGAAAATGAAACTTAGAGGGTTATGTATATATGAAACTAAAAATAAACATAGAAGTGGTTCTAAGCCCCCAATTAAAACTAAAAAGTGATAATGAAAAAAGATATGAATAAGAATCCCAAGAAAAAAATTAATAGGTTGTTATAAGCCTTAATTTATTTAAATAATAATAAAAAAAAATAGTGAGGAATGCAAGGATGAATTCAAAAATATTTGTAATATGGGTGATTTTCTAACAAGTTTTGTATAGGGACTTAAGGAGGTATTACAATAATATAATGCAAACACAAATGTGATGGATAATCACTAGAAATAAAAAGTAATTGGATTTTTGGTTTTCTTATAGGAAAAATAAAAATACTAAGGTTGGAGGTTACCAATGTATATTTTGTAACTAATGTTACTCTTTGTGATAAATGTTGGAAGGACCTCATTTTATGTATGTCGAATTCAATGATAATTCATAATTGTGATATATGGATTCTTTGGAGAACTTCAACATAGTTATATCTAATTTGAAAAGAAACATGGTGCTCCTAGATGGTCTAAATCAATAAAGGAATTTTATTTATTTGTCATCAAATAGCCTTTGGGATTACACTCCTTCAAGATTTCAATATATGTGGAATAACAAACACACTGTGTAAAATCATATAGTAGAATAAGTTGAGTAAAATTTTGTTATCTAATATATGGTTGTGGATAGAGTATACAATATCTTCATACATTTTATTGTGAGTAGGATAAGATATAAAACATGTTCTCTTTAGATGTGATTTAGTCAATAATGGTCATCCAAATCCATTTCAATTTTAGTATACATGGATCCAAGAAATTTATGTCTTCCAAATGGTTATATTATGTTATGATGAAACACGATTTGGAGGATCATATTGTACATGTTTGTTCAAGAGATAAAATATTTAAAGGGGTAAAATATATTTAAAATAAAATATTAAATTATTCAAGGTAATAACTTTACAAGAGACAAGAGAAACTAATGGAATGGACCAATATACTTATGCACAAGAAAACTTTATTAAAAAATAAAGAGTTCAATTGGTCCCAAAATATATAGAGATATTGATTAAGGAAGAGGATGAAAACACCATTTTTTATGCTATAGCTAAGATAGATTTAACTCTTTAAGAGTTTCAACTCTCTATGTAAGAATTATTGAGGAAGGAGAAGATATTAGGGAGGGAGCAATTAATTATTTCAAAGGTGTACTTTCAAAAGTTGGAAAATATATGAAGGATTAAGATAAGCTTTTGAAAAATATTCTATCAGTTCTAACACAAATATAGAATGAAATATTGATGAGAAATATTTTTGTGGAGGATCTAAATGAGTTATTTTTTCTTTCCACTAAGAAGTTTTGATATTTGTTGAAGAGTGATAAATTAGATATAATTGAAGTGGATAGGAAAGAAGGCTATAATAAGAGTGATCTATGCCACCTTTATCACATTGGTTCCTAAGAAAGCTCAGACAAAATATTTTGACAATTTTTGTTTGATAAAACTTTCTAATATGATTTACAAGACTATTAAAAAATACAACAAATATATTGAAAAGCATGTTAAATTACATAATTATTTCTAGAAAAAAATAAAATCAAAACATTACCTAGTATTGCTAGAAATAAAATACATGTAAATATATGGAGTTGTCTTTGGACAATGAATAATCTCACTATGAATTGAATATAATTACACTCTAACCAATAGAAAAATGGTTGGTATGATGGGGTATTTATACCCAAATATAAGTCACCCTTAGGTCAAGGTTATGAGACAAATCTTCGAGAATACAATATTAAAATATTATAGAAGGATATTTTTAATGGTTTACATGGGATCAAAGGGTTAATATGAACAATACAAATACAAAAGTTGACCATGGACTTAAAAAAAACTTAACCAATCTATATTTCAACATATCCCCTTAATATGAACGAGGGACATGGAGAGAGACTCTTACTCGTCATACCCCCTAAAGGGACATTTGTCCTACACCAAGTAGTGTTGTAGAAAAGTAAAAACATGTCAAAGTTGTTATTAATGATAATTTTTGATACAATACATCAAATATTACAATGTGTATAAAGTTTCCCATATGAGTCGTACAAGAAAAATTGTATAAACTATTAAAGGAATGGGATAATAAGAACTTAAAACTAAATAAAACCATTACATTATGTGACATCCTCGATATTTATAATATAAAAGAGATGGAGGTGAGAAAATACAATAAGAAATTATTTTTATGCAAAAATACTTTTTGAACAAAATCCTAACATCCCCCTTATTACATTATTTGAGAGAGCAAATAATGAAATAACTTCCCTCTTTAAATCAAGAGATAAGTGTTCTTTGTTCTTTATATATTTGTGCTCTTTGTGTTGTTATTCTTGTATCAACAAAGGACATGGTTTTATTTAATAATGAATATAAAATATTTCTTTTATTTGATATCACTCTATGATATCCATCCATCCATAATTTAATTGGATTTTGTGTAGCTTTCCATAGGAGTGTCCCAATATTTCTCTTATATATATTTGATTTTTTGACAATATATAGACATGTTTCTTCGTGCTCATAATAGGAATATGGTATTGCATGTAGTACAATTTAAACTAATATACTATCATCAATTATTTCATCCAAACTGTTTAGTTTTGCTTTTAATTCTGCTATCTTTTAAATAAAATGTTCCTGTTGGCAGTTTTGCACTATGCTACATTGGGGTTTTTTTTTTTAATTTTGATTGTAATATGAAATATATATTCATATGATGATACAATAATTTTCTCAATTTAATATATTGCAGTTATTTTTATTTTTTATGCATCCTTCAGCTTGGAAATAAATGGCTTGAAGCACTCTAACGAAAATGGCCTGAAATAATTTAAATCGAATTTCCCACAAAAACGAAGATCGTGCACCCAAAAATGGAGCAAATGCGAAAGAGCTTCAAAATAAAAATGACTAAGTGTTAAAGGCGCTCAAGTTGTAAAATGTCCTTTACCCCAAGGATGGGGAAAAATCCATGTTCACCCCATTGATGGGCGAATGTATCTAGAAGTTTGAGAAGAGCGAAAAAGAGATCCAGGAATCCATTTGCCCCAGGAATAAGGCAAAAGGCCCGTTCACCATTTTTTGATGTCAACATCATAGAAAAGCATCGTTGAAAAGTCAATTCAGGTAGTTAAAATGTCAAAGTCAGTTTTGCCCTTGTGGAGGGGTAAAAATATCTTTTGCCCTTCCGAGAGGTGAATGTACCAATGAAAGAAAATTTCGGGCGAAGATATTATGAAGGCATTTACGAGCAAATGTGTTGAGAAGATTGCGTTTTCCTAGGAAAGAGGGAGACGGTTATTTTCACCTATTGGGAAGGCAAATGTCAATTTTAATAAACAACGTAATATTAGACAATATTGAAGTGCAGATTTCAATTGAAGATTGGCTTTGAATGAATGACCAAATTTAATGATGCTAACAAAATGGAAGATATTTTTGTTGTTTTTCATCATTTTTGAAGATGCCTTCTCAACGGTTTTACTCCCTCTTGGAGGTGAATTTAATATGGATTAAAATATTAAAGCAATGGTTTATTTCCCAAGGATGAAGGTGGCCAGAATTAAATGCATTCATAAGTTGTTTTCTAGATCGTGATTGCTAGAAGAAGATTTCAAAGGAGAAACTATCACGTTGATGTTTTTGATTTACAAACATTTTGCCTCCATATGTATTTAATGAAAGATGCAAAAATCTCTATAAATATTAAGCAAATTTCAATGTAAAGGGGGAAGAATTGGACATTTTGCTTGAAAAATTCCAAAGTTATGTGCATCAATAGAAGAGACTTGGCTTCTGAAATTTGCAAGCATTTTTATGTGTGTGATTTCCTTCTATTTTTAAGCATTTTTGTTTATGCTCATGTTCCTGCTCTTAAGTTTTAAATTTTATATCTGGATTTAAAATATTGCTGGTGAGTGAGTAAGTTTTGAAATTCTATATCTGGGTCTACAATTCTATATCTCTACAAAGGTGTGAGCGAATTTCTATTGTCTTTACTATGTTTCATGCTATTATAAAATTTAGTTGAATTCTTTGTGCCAGTCTATTCCAAATCCTACACATTCAGCCTATGGCCATATTTTCCTATCTTTTCATTATTTTTTCCTTTCCTAAAACTCTAGATTCGACCAGTTTAGGATTTATCTTGATAGCCAGCCCTCTCTGGAGATTGGCATGGAGGACATTATTTTTCTCTGGTATTTAAATGTTGGCCATGTGTAGGGTGCACAAACGTAGTTTTTATTGATTAGAAAAATATTTAAAAAATAGTTTTTGGCACACTTGGTGTGACCTCAAAAGTTCCACAGCCAAATGGTATTAAGATTTGATGTTTGCCTTCATGTTGTATAGATAGAACATTTGGCAACTTGATTATTCCCAATAATCTCCAAACATGGAAGCATCAGAAGCTGCGCTTCATGAATACAAGACCGAAGGCCAAAAATATCAAAAAACCTATTGAGTTCTATAAAATTGATATCCAAATGTTAGGAGAGCATCCTTAACTAGCCACTTTGTGTCGTGCATTGTCATTTCCTCATACATACCATACATCATATGTAACAACCTTACGGTTAGTCGATGTCTTTTTTGCTCCAGTAAGTCCAATTAGTAATGCCACTAGTATTCCTCAAGGTCCACCCCACACACTAGTCCATATGGCTCAGAAACCACCACCACAGCAACCAAGGTAGTTCTCAGCATGAAATAGCTCCAAAGCATTGAATTTTAAAGCCCAAAATTTAGTTCCTCAAGTAGCTTTGAAGGCTTTGCCTACATACGATGGCACTAGCAAGACTTCCTATGAACACATTCAAGATGTGGCTTCTTTAGCTATGATTCATGGTATCATCGATGAAGATATCATGGCAAGGTTATTAGTTTTATCATTGAGGGGAAATATCTTATATTGGTACCGATCGTTGCAGCCTACAACCATAGCTACAAGGGATCAGTTAGCGGGGTTGCTGATCAAGAAATTTCATGAGAAAGCTAAACCATTTTCCCTGGTACACCAATTTAAAATATATTCAAAGGCATCTATAAGAGGAGATTGTTGACTTAAATTTTAGGTTTACTCAAAATTGGTAACGGGTTCCAAAATATCATCGGCCCACGCATGAACAAGCTATGTTCTACTACCTCAGGGCGTTTAGCACAAACATTGTCATGGTTGTGCGACAAGACAATGTGACTACATTCCCAGATCTGTATATATAGACACAAAAGACCAAATCTGACTTGATTGCTATAGGTAGACTTCCCTCGAAGATGACTATACCCATTCTTCCTAAACTCCCATAGTATTTGTATTCTAGTGCATTGTCACAGCCCATGCCTGTCATGTACCTAGTTCCCTCATGGAGCTCAAGCTCTCTCTAAATTACTCTAGTTCCTATATCATAGTTCCCTAATAAAATCCTTCCATATTTTCCCACTTTGAAAACACCACAGTTTCCTACCCCTATCCCTTTTCCAATGATTTCAGTTCTACCACTCCCATTGCCATTACCTACTCCATCGACACCTTTAATGTTCTCGATGCTGCCTACACATTTGAACTCTAATATGTATTTGAAGGTATTACAAGAGGCACAATAAAATAATTCCACACTAAGAACGATATTAAATGAAATTGTAGTGGTAAGGAAGAAATAAGCAGAAGCTAATTTTTGATCGAGAAGATTTCAAACATCACCGGTTACTCAAAAACAAGCATCAAGCAGTAAAGGTCCTAAAAGAGGTCCAACAATGCTAGCAAATGAAGAAACTAGCACATCAATGAAAGTGTACTAGTGCTCAAATTACAGTGATCCCCATGGATAAGATACATGCATGGTCCATTTTAACTATGTACAGATGTTAGGTTCTAGCAACAACCACATTAATATGATAATGGAAGCAAATCATAATTTGATGGTACCTTATTCAGAGCAAGTCTCGGTTCTCATGAGATCTACAAAGAAGCTAGTGATCGTAGACCCAATAAAATTAGAACCTTTGAAGGTTCCTACAGATCCAAAGGTGCAAAATAAAAGAATGCAATCGCTAATGAAAGTGCCTGATGTAACATTAAAATAGCAGGATTTTGTCTTTTTGAAGTATTTACTACACAAGCCAACTCGATGTAAGACGTATACCAAGGCACCAGTTGTGTAAACTATAGCTCCTCAAGCATCAAATGAGGAAAAGGAATAAGCTAAGGATTGTCTTAAGTACCCATCTATAACTAAGAGATAGAGGGTGGAAGCTACTCAACAGTACCGAGATAAGTACGAGTGAGCAATAGAAGGAAGAGTTCCTAGTGTTTCTAAATATGACATCATGGAAGAAATGAAGAGAATATCAGCAAATATAAGGTTGTATGATGTATTATAGTTGCCTGGGTAGATTGAATTATTGTAGGAGTCTCTCAAGTCTATTAAGGAGAAGAGGAAGAGGTATTATCAAACTATGTTGGCCAAGACACTCTTGAATTCTACCACTGGAAAAAATAGACTATATCCATTCTATTTATCACTTAGAATAGAATGGTGGATTATGCATAACTGTATGATAGATTTCAGTACTGCAACCACTATCATGCCAAGGGTAGTCTGCGAAGTTGTGGGGATGGAATATATGAGGAGTAATCCATGAGTGTTGCAGTTGGATGGTACTCTAGTTAAAATAATGGGGGTAACTAAGGACATCCCCATTGTTCTACATAGCATGCTATAAATTACGATCATCTAAGAAGTAGTGGTGGTCAACTTGGAACCATACTTCAGCATGTGTCTCTCAAGGAAGTTCACAATAAATCTTGGAGGTTACCTATATTTGGACTATTACCATCTAGAAGTTCTATTCAAGGGAATCAGGATACATATTTATATTGAGAAACCTTCTACTTTTCATATTAAGAAAATTGAGAAAGAGGAGGAGAAATATATAGGTGCAGTCAACATGATGACTAAATAATTGTAAGAAGTTGATTTTATGGAAGACACACTTGGAAAACTTTACCTTGAAGATGAGTTCTCACTCATGGACTTCAATACAATGATTGAAATTGATATTAGTTGTTACACAATAACCAAACCAGAATAAAGTGAAGGAAAGGTCCCTCATTTCCCCAATCCTATTGAACATCAGTTATGGAAGCTATATTTTGATGGGGCTAGGTGTAAAAATGGTGTAGGGGCTGGTGTTGTGCTAATTTCCTCCAAAGTACTACAAAAGACTTATTCATATAGGTTAATGTGGAGTTGCACTAATAACATAGTTGAGTACGAAGCACTAAATCTTAGTTTAAAGGAGGAGAAATTGGGTCTTAAGAAACTATAAATATTTGGAGATTATGAGCTCATGGTTAATCAGATCTGAAAAAGGTGTGTGTTGAAACCACATTGCTTGAAATCTTATCGCAACAAGTTATGGGATTTGTTTGAATCCTTTACTGCTTTGAATATTTAGTCAATTCCTCGAGAAAAAAATAGATATGCAAATATTTTAGCCTCTCTTGGTGCAAATTATTCCCCTATGGAGCAAGTGGTCAAGAAACCTAAGACAGTTAGGGTAATTTATAGACCCTCAATCCTCGATAAGAACATCTATTGGCAAGTATTTGACAATGATTAGAAGATAGTTAATTTCTTGCTCGTGGAAACTATAAGAAGAAAGGGAAGGAATGATGAGGTTTAATATGCGAGTTCCATACATACTAACTAGGCTTTTTTAAGATCATGGGATGGAGATTTTTTGATGGGATAGAATCTATGAAAGTAGGTTTATCGGACTTTTATATTAATTTATCAATAAGCAAGTTTTAAACAATATTGGTAATATTTTAGAACTCATGTGACATAAACCAACTACTAAGGAGAGAAAGCATGTGATATATACCTAAATAAATGTTTTCATTAATATTTGAAAACATTTTGTACAATTCATTAATATTAAACATAAATCAAGAGAAAGGAATTGATAAGTGGATTATGGAAAAAATTCATTTCAATGTCATCCATGTTTTAAGATTAGATTGATTATAAGAGATTGGAAAGTGAAACTAATGGAGGAGATGAAAAATTTAGTCATAAGAAAAAATTCAAGATGAAGCAAGGAGATAGTATTGTTGTAGAGACTAAATTAGACCAAGGATTTTTCACTTTCAAGATTTGGTAAAGAAAACCCGTCTTTATCATTAGATGGAAAAGGTTATCATGTTCACTCAAATCAACCATTGAAACAAACAAAGAAGTATACAAGGGATTAGGAAGTATAACATGTAAGTTTAAATTCAAATTTAATTAAAGATATTAAGGAAGACGTGGAGAAAAAAAATCTTAAGGAAGAAGTGGAGACAAATTTATAAAAGAGAGGGCAAAAGAGATCGAGTGTAATCTAGGTGCATTGTCTTCATTTTCCTTAAGTAGTTTAAAATCATATCCATGAAATAAAATAGAAATTAGTGATTCCTTATGATTTAGGGTTTTAAGAACAACATAATAAATAAAGTATTATGTAGGATATCCATTACAATCTAGGGTTTTTAGGGTAACATAAGAAAGTAAATACTTTGAACAATTGTCTTTGCACTTTAATGGTTCTAGCATGACATAAATAATAAAGTACTTTTAAGGCTATTCCTTACACTTTAGGTTTTCCAATGCGACATAAACCCATAGATGATAAGTTTCATTGTGAACACTGAACAATTTAAAAAATTATGAGAATGGAAAAATACCCTCAAAATAAGAACAAAGAGAAAATGAAACTTAGAGGGTTATGTATATATGAAACTAAAAAAAAACATAGCATGTGTTAACAAGAAGTGGTTCTAAGCCCCCAATTAAAACTAAAAAGTGATAATGAAAAATGATATGAATAAGAATCCCAAGAAAAAAATTAATAGGTTGTTATAATCCTTAATTTATTTAAATAATAATAAAAAAAAAATAGTGCCGAATGCAAGGATGAATTCAAAAATATTTGTAATATGGGTGATTTTCTAACAAGTTTTGTATAGGGACTTAAGGAGGTATTACAATAATATAATGCAAACACAAATGTGATGGATAATCACTAGAAATAAAAAGTAATTGGATTTTTGGTTTTCTTATAGGAAAAATAAAAATACTAAGGTTGGAGGTTACCAATGTATATTTTGTAACTAATGTTACTCTTTGTGATAAATGTTGGAAGGACCTCATTTTATGTATGTCGGATTCAATGATAATTCATAATTGTGATATATGGATTCTTTGGAGAACTTCAACATAGTTATATCTAATTTGAAAAGAAACATGGTGCTCCTAGATGGTCTAAATAAATAAAGGAATTTTATTTATTTGTCATCAAATAGCCTTTGGGATTACACTCCTTCAAGATTTCAATATGTGTGGAATAACAAACACACTGTGTAAAATCATATAGTAGAATAAGTTGAGTAAAATTTTGTTATCTAATATATGGTTGTGGATAGAGTATACAATATCTTCATACATTTTATTGTGAGTAGGATAAGATATAAAACATGTTCTCTTTAGATGTGATTTAGTCAATAATGGTCATCCAAATCCATTTCAATTTTAGTATACATGGATCCAAGAAATTTATGTCTTCCAAATGGTTATATTATGTTATGATGAAACACGATTTGGAGGATCATATTGTACATGTTTGTTCAAGAGATAAAATATTTAAAGGGGTAAAATATATTTAAAATAAAATATTAAATTATTCAAGGTAATAACTTTACAAGAGACAAGAGAAACTAATGGAATGGACCAATATACTTATGCACAAGAAAACTTTATTAAAAAATAAAGAGTTCAATTGGTCCCAAAATATATAGAGATATTGATTAAGGAAGAGGATGAAAACACCATTTTTTATGCTATAGCTAAGATAGATTTAACTCTTTAGAGTTTCAACTCTCTATGTAAGAATTATTGAGGAAGGAGAAGATATTAGGGAGGGAGCAATTAATTATTTCAAAGGTGTACTTTCAAAAGTTGGAAAATATATGAAGGATTAAGATAAGCTTTTGAAAAATATTCTATCAGTTCTAACACAAATATAGAATGAAATATTGATGAGAAATATTTTTGTGGAGGATCTAAATGAGTTATTTTTTCTGTTCCACTAAGAAGTTTTGATATTTGTTGAAGAGCGATAAATTAGATATAATTGAAGTGGATAGGAAAGAAGGCTATAATAAGAGTGATCTATGCCACCTTTATCACATTGGTTCCTAAGAAAGCTAATATTTTGACAATTTTTTTTTGATAAAACTTTCTAATATGATTTACAAGACTATTAAAAAATACAACAAATATATTGAAAAGCATGTTAAATTACATAATTATTTCTAGCAAAAAAATAAAATCAAAACATTACCTAGTATTGCTAGAAATAAAATACATGTAAATATATGGAGTTGTCTTTGGACAATGAATAATCTCACTATGAATTGAATATAATTACACTCTAACCAATAGAAAAATGGTTGGTATGATGGGGTATTTATACCCAAATATAAGTCACCCTTAGGTCAAGGTTATGAGACAAATCTTCGGGAATACAATATTAAAATATTATAGAAGGATATTTTTAATGGTTTACATGGGATCAAAGGGTTAATATGAACAATACAAATACAAAAGTTGACCATGGACTTAAAAAAAACTTAACCAATCTATATTTCAACATATCCCCTTAATATGAACGAGGGACATGGAGAGAGACTCTTACTCGTCATCCCCCCTAAAGGGACATTTGTCCTACACCAAGTAGTGTTGTAGAAAAGTAAAAACATGTCAAAGTTGTTATTAATGATAATTTTTGATACAATACATCAAATATTACAATGTGTATAAAGTTTCCCATATGAGTCGTACAAGAAAAAATTGTATAAACTATTAAAGGAATGGGATAATAAGAACTTAAAACTAAATAAAACCATTACATTATGTGACATCCTCGATATTTATAATATAAAAGAGATGGAGGTGAGAAAATACAATAAGAAATTATTTTTATGCAAAAATACTTTTTGAACAAAATCCTAACATCCCCCCTTATTACATTATTTGAGAGAGCAAATAATGAAATAACTTCCCTCTTTAAATCAAGAGATAAGTGTTCTTTGTTCTTTATATATTTGTGCTCTTTGTGTTGTTATTCTTGTATCAACAAAGGACATGGTTTTATTTAATAATGAATATAAAATATTTCTTTTATTTGATATCACTCTATGATATCCATCCATCCATAATTTAATTGGATTTTGTGTAGCTTTCTATAGGAGTGTCCCAATATTTCTCTTATATATATTTGATTTTTTGACAATATATAGACATGTTTCTTCGTGCTCATAATAGGAATATGGTATTGCATGTAGTACAATTTAAACTAATATACTATCATCAATTATTTCATCCAAAATGTTTAGTTTTGCTTTTAATTCTGCTATCTTTTAAAGAAAATGTTCCTGTTGGCAGTTTTGCACTATGCTACATTGGGGTTTTTTTTTTTAATTTTGATTGTAATATGAAATATATATTCATATGATGATACAATAATTTTCTCAATTTAATATATTGCAGTTATTTTTATTTTTTATGCATCCTTTAGCTTGGAAATAAATGGCTTGAAGCACTCTAACGAAAATGGCCTGAAATAATTTAAATCGAATTTCCCACAAAAACGAAGATCGTGCACCCAAAAATGGAGCAAATACGAAAGAGCTTCAAAATAAAAATGACTAAGTGTTAAAGGCACTCAAGAAGTAAAATGTCTTTTACCCCAAGGATGGGGAAAAATCCATGTTCACCCCATTGATGGGCTAATGTATCTAAAAGTTTGAGAAGAGCGAAAAAGAGATCCAGGAATCCATTTGCCCCAGGAATAAGGCAAAAGGCCCGTTCACCATTTTTTGATGTCAACATCGTAGAAAAGCATCGTTGAAAAGTCAATTCAGGTAGTTAAAAGGTCAAAGTCAGTTCAGGTAGTTAAAAGGTCAAAGTCAGTTTTGCCCTTGTGGAGGGGTAAAAATATCTTTTGCCCTTCCGAGAGGTGAATGTACCAATGAAAGAAAATTTCGGGCGAAGATATTATGAAGGCATTTACGAGAAAATGTGTTGAGAAGATTGTGTTTTCCTAGGAAAGAGGGAGACGATTATTTTCACCTATTGGGAAGGCAAATGTCAATTTTAATAAACAACGTAATATTAGACAATATTGAAGTGCAGATTTCGATTGAAGATTGACTTTGAATGAATGACCAAATTTAATGATGCTAACAAAATGGAAGATATTTTTGTTGATTTTCATCATTTTTGAAGATGCCTTCTCAACGGTTTTACTCCCTCTTGGAGGTGAATTTAATATGGATTAAAATATTAAAGCAATGGTTTATTTCCCAAGGATG
The DNA here is from genome assembly GCA_028583015.1 of Wollemia nobilis. Taxonomy (NCBI): domain Eukaryota; kingdom Viridiplantae; phylum Streptophyta; class Pinopsida; order Araucariales; family Araucariaceae; genus Wollemia; species Wollemia nobilis. The sequence goes on from JAQPPZ010001710.1 coordinate 420,360, forward strand.
AAGGTGGCCAGAATTAAATGCATTCATAAGTTGTTTTCTAGATCGTGATTGCTAGAAGAATATTTCAAAGGAGAATCTATCACGTTGATGTTTTTGATTTACAAACATTTTGCCTCCATATGTATTTAATGAAAGATGCAAAAATCTCTATAAATATTAAGCAAATTTCATTGTAAAGGGGGAAGAATTGGACATTTTTCTTGAAAAATTCCAAAGTTGTGCATCAATAGAAGAGACTTGGCTTCTAAAATTTGCAAGCATTTTTATGTGTGTGATTTCCTTCTATTTTTAAGAATTTTTGTTTATGCTCATGTTCCTGCTCTTAAGTTTTAAATTTTATTTTGGATTTAAAATATTGCTGGTGAGTGAGTAAGTTTTGAAATTCTATATCTGGGTCTACAATTCTATATCTCTACAAAGGTGTGAGCGAATTTCTATTGTCTTTCCTATGTTTCATGCTATTATAAAATTTGGTGGAATTCTTCGTGCCAGTCTATTCCAAATCCTACACATTCAGCCTATGGCCATATTTTCCTTTCTTTTCATTATTTTTTCCTTTCCTAAAACTCTAGTATTCGACCAGTTTAGGATTTATCTTGATAGCTAGACCTCTCTGAAGATTGGCATGGAGGACATTATTTTTCTCTGGTATTTAAATGTTGGCCATGTGTAGGGTGCACAAACGTAGTTTTTATTGATTAGGCAAATATTTTAAAAATAGTTTTTGGCACACTTGGTGTGACCTCAAAAGTTCCACAGCCAAATGGTATTAAGATTTGATGTTTGCCTTCATGTTGTATAGATAGAACATTTGGAAACTTGATTATTCCCAATAATCTCCAAACATGGAAGCAATAGAAGCTGCGCTTCATGAATACAAGACCGAAGGCCAAAAATATCAAAAAACCTATTGAGTTCTATAAAATTGATATCCAAATGTTAGGAGAGCATCCTTAACTAGCCACTTTGTGTCGTGCATTGTCATTTCCTCATACATACCATACATCATATGTAACAACCTTATGGTTAGTCGATGTCTTTTTTGCTCCAGTAAGTCCAATTAGTAATGCCACTAGTATTCCTCAAGGTCCACCCCACACACTAGTCCATATGGCACAGAAACCACCACCACAGCAACCAAGGTAGTTCTCAGCATGAAATAGCTCCAAAGCCTTAAATTTTCAAGCCCAAAATTTAGTTCCTCAAGTAGCTTTGAAGGCTTTGCCTACATACGATGGCACTAGCAAGACTTCCTATGAACACATTCAAGATGTGGCTTCTTTAGCTATGATTCATGGTATCATCGATGAAGATATCATGGCAAGGTTATTAGTTTTATCATTGAGGGGAAATATCTTATATTGGTACCGATCGTTGCAGCCTACAACCATAGCTACAAGGGGTCAGTTAGCGGGGTTGCTGATCAAGAAATTTCATGAGAAAGCTAAATCATTTTCCCTAGTACACAAATTTAAAAATATTCAAAGGCATCTATAAGAGGAGATTGTTGACTTAAATTTTAGGTTTACTCAAAATTGGTAACGGGTTCCAAAATATCATCGGCCCACGCATGAACAAGCTATGTTCTACTACCTTAGGGCATTTAGCACAAATATTGTCATGGTCATGCGACAAGCCAACATGACTACATTCCCAGACCTGTATATACAGACACAAAAGACCGAATCTGACTTGATTGCTATAGGTAGACTTCCCTCGAATATGACTATACCCATTCTTCCTAAACTCCCATAGTATTTGTATTCTAGTGCATTGTCACAGCCCATGCCTGTCATGTACTTATTTCCCTCATGGAGCTCAAGCTCTCTCTAAATTACTCTATTTCCTATCACATAGTTCCTTAATAAAATCCTTCCATATTTTCCCACTTTGAAAACACCACAATTTCCTACCCCTATCCCTTTTCCAATGATTTCATTTCTACCACTCCCATTGCCATTACCTGCTCCATCGACACCTTTACTGTTCTCGATGCTGCCTACACATTTGAACTCTAATCTGTATTTGAAGCTATTACAAGAGGCACAATAAAATAATTCGACACTAAGAACGATATTAAATGAAATTGTAGTGGTAAGGAAGAAATAAGCAGAAGCTAATTTTTGATCGAGAAGATTTCAAACATCATCGGTTACTCAAAAATAAGCATCAAGCAGTAAAGGTCCTAAAAGAGGTCCAACAATGCTAGCAAATGAAGAAACTAGCACATCAATGAAAGTGTACTGGTGCTCAAATTACAGTGATCCCCATGGATAAGATACATGCATGGTCCATTTTAACTATGTACAGATGTTTGGTTCTAGCAACAACCACATTAATATGATAATGGAAGCAAATCATAATTTGATGGTACCTTATTCAGAGCAAGTCTCAGTTCTCATGAGATCTACAAATAAGCTAGTGACCGTAGACCCAGTAAAATTAGAACCTTTGAAGGTTACTATAGATCCAAAGGTGCAAAATAAAAGAATGCAATCGCTAATGAAAGTGCCTGATGTAACATCAAAATAGCAGGATTTTGTCTTTTTGAAGTATTTACTACACAAGCCAACTCGATGTAAGACGTATACCAAGGCACCAGTTGTGTAAACTATAGCTCCTCAAGCATCAAATGAGGAAAAGGAATAAGCAAAGGACTGTCTTAAGTACCCATCTATAACTAAGAGATAGAGGGTGGAAGCTACTCAACAGTACCGAGATAAGTACGAGTGAGCAATAGAAGGAAGAGTTCCTAGTGTTTCTAAATATGACATCATGGAAGAAATGAAGAGAATACCAGCAAATATAAGGTTGTATGATGTATTATAGTTGCCTGGGTAGATTGAATTATTGCAAGAGTCTCTCAAGTCTATTAAGGAGAAGAGGAAGAGGTATTATCAAACTATGTTGGCCAAGACACTCTTGAATTCTACCAATGGAAAAAATAGACAATATCCATTCTTTTTATCACTTAGAATAGAATGGTGGATTATGCATAACTGTATGATAGATTTCAGTACTGCAACCACTATCATGCCAAGGGTAGTCTGCGAAGCTGTGGGGATGGAATATATGAGGAGTAATCCATGAGTGTTGCAGTTGGATGGCACTCTAGTTAAAATAATGGGGGTAACTAAGGACATCCCCATTATTCTACATAGTATGCTATAAATTACAATCATCTAAGAAGTAGTGGTGGTCAACTTGGAACCATACTTTTGCATGTGCTTCTCAAGGAAGTTCACAACAAATCTTGGAGGTTACCTATTTTTGGACTATTACCATCTAGAAGTTCTATTCAAGGGAATCAGGATACATATTTATATTGAGAAACCTTCTACTTTTCATATTAAGAAAATTGAGAAAGAGGAGGAGAAATATATAGGTGCAGTCAACATGATGACTAAATAATTGTAAGAAGTTGATTTTATGGAAGACACACTTGGAAAACTTTACCTTGAAGATGAGTTCTCACTCATGGACTTCAATACAATGATTGAAATTGATATTAGTTGTTACACAATAACCAAAACCAGAATAAAGTGAAGGAAAGGTCCCTCATTTCCCCAATCCTATTGAACATCAGTTATGGAAGCTATATTTTGATGGGGCTAGGTGTAAAAATGGTGTAGGGGCTGGTGTTGTGCTAATTTCCTCCAAAGTACTACAAAAGACTTATTCATATAGGTGGAGTTGCACTAATAACGTAGTTGAGTACGAAGCACTAAATATTAGTTTAAAGGAGGAGAAATTGGGTCTTAAGAAACTATAAATATTTGGAGATTATGAGCTCATGGTTAATCAGATCTGAAAAAGGTGTGTGTTGAAACCACATTGCTTGAAATCTTATCGCAACAAGTTATGGGATTTGTTTGAATCCTTTACTGCTTTGAATATTTAGTCAATTCCTCGAGAACAAAATAGATATGCAAATATTTTAGCCTCTCTTGGTGCAAATTATTCCCCTATGGAGCAAGTGGTCAAGAAACCTAAGACAGTTAGGGTAATTTATAGACCCTCAATCCTCGATAAGAACATCTATTGGCAAGTATTTGACAATGATTAGAAGATAGTTAATTTCTTGCTCGTGGAAACTATAAGAAGAAAGGGAAGGAATGATGAGGTTTAATATGCGAGTTCCATACATACTAACTAGGCTTTTTTAAGATCATGGGATGGAGATTTTTTGATGGGATAGAACCTATGAAAGTAGGTTTATCGGAATTTTATATTAATTTATCAATAAGCAAGTTTTAAACAATATTGGTAATATTTTAGAACTCATGTGACATAAACCAACTACTAAGGAGAGAAAGCATGTGATATATACCTAAATAAATGTTTTCATTAATATTTGAAAACCTTTTGTACAATTCATTAATATTAAACATAAATCAAGAGAAAGGAATTGATAAGTGGATTATGGAAAAAATTCATTTCAATGTCATCCATGTTTTAAGATTAGACTGATTATAAGAGATTGGAAAGTGAAACTAATGGAGGAGATGAAAAATTTAGTCATAAGAAAAAATTCAAGATGAAGCAAGGAGATAGTATTGTTGTAGAGACTAAATTAGACCAAGGATTTTGCACTTTCAAGATTTGGTAAAGAAAACCTGTCTTTATCATTAGATGGAAAAGGTTATCATGTTCACTCAAATCAACCATTGAAACAAACAAAGAAGTATACAAGGGATTAGGAAGTATAACATGTAAGTTTAAATTCAAATTTAATTAAAGATATTAAGGAAGAAGTGGAGAAAAATAATCTTAAGGAAGAAGTGGAGACAAATTTATAAAAGAGAGGGCAAAAGAGATCGAGTGTAATCTAGGTGCATTGTCTTCATTTTCCTTAAGTAGTTTAAAATCATATCCATGAAATAAAATAGAAATTAGTGATTCCTTATGATTTAGGGTTTTAAGAACAACATAATAAATAAAGTATTATGTAGGATATCCATTACAATCTAGGGTTTTTAGGGTAACATAAGAAAGTAAATACTTTGAACAATGGTCTTTGCACTTTAATGGTTCTAGCATGACATAAAGAATAAAGTACTTTTAAGGCTATTCCTTACACTTTAGGTTTTCCAATGCGACATAAACCCATAGATGATAAGTTTCATTGTGAACACTGAACAATTTAAAAAATTATGAGAATGGAAAAATATGAAGAAGACCCTCAAAATAAGAACAAAGAGAAAATGAAACTTAGAGGGTTATGTATATATGAAACTAAAAATAAACATAGCATGTGTTAACAAGAAGTGGTTCTAAGCCCCCAATTAAAACTAAAAAGTGATAATGAAAAAGGATATGAATAAGAATCCCAAGAAAAAAATTAATAGGTTGTTATAAGCCTTAATTTATTTAAATAATAATAAAAAAAAATAGTGAGGAATGCAAGGATGAATTCAAAAATATTTGTAATATGGGTGATTTTCTAACAAGTTTTGTATAGGGACTTAAGGAGGTATTACAATAATATAATGCAAACACAAATGTGATGGATAATCACTAGAAATAAAAAGTAATTGGATTTTTGGTTTTCTTATAGGAAAAATAAAAATACTAAGGTTGGAGGTTACCAATGTATATTTTGTAACTAATGTTACTCTTTGTGATAAATGTTGGAAGGACCTCATTTTATGTATGTCGGATTCAATGATAATTCATAATTGTGATATATGGATTCTTTGGAGAACTTCAACATAGTTATATCTAATTTGAAAAGAAACATGGTGCTCCTAGATGGTCTAAATAAATAAAGGAATTTTATTTATTTGTCATCAAATAGCCTTTGGGATTACACTCCTTCAAGATTTCAATATATGTGGAATAACAAACACACTGTGTAAAATCATATAGTAGAATAAGTTGAGTAAAATTTTGTTATCTAATATATGGTTGTGGATAGAGTATACAATATCTTCATACATTTTATTGTGAGTAGGATAAGATATAAAACATGTTCTCTTTAGATGTGATTTAGTCAATAATGGTCATCCAAATCCATTTCAATTTTAGTATACATGGATCCAAGAAATTTATGTCTTCCAAATGGTTATATTATGTTATGATGAAACACGATTTGGAGGATCATATTGTACATGTTTGTTCAAGAGATAAAATATTTAAAGGGGTAAAATATATTTAAAATAAAATATTAAATTATTCAAGGTAATAACTTTACAAGAGACAAGAGAAACTAATGGAATGGACCAATATACTTATGCACAAGAAAAATTTATTAAAAAATAAAGAGTTCAATTGGTCCCAAAATATATAGAGATATTGATTAAGGAAGAGGATGAAAACACCATTTTTTATGCTATAGCTAAGATAGATTTAACTCTTTAAGAGTTTCAACTCTCTATGTAAGAATTATTGAGGAAGGAGAAGATATTAGGGAGGGAGCAATTAATTATTTCAAAGGTGTACTTTCAAAAGTTGGAAAATATATGAAGGATTAAGATAAGCTTTTGAAAAATATTCTATCAGTTCTAACACAAATATAGAATGAAATATTGATGAGAAATATTTTTGTGGAGGATCTAAATGAGTTATTTTTTCATTCCACTAAGAAGTTTTGATATTTGTTGAAGAGCGATAAATTAGATATAATTGAAGTGGATAGGAAAGAAGGCTATAATAAGAGTGATCTATGCCACCTTTATCACATTGGTTCCTAAGAAAGCTCAGACAAAATATTTTGACAATTTTTTTTTGATAAAACTTTCTAATATGATTTACAAGACTATTAAAAAATACAACAAATATATTGAAAAGCATGTTAAATTACATAATTATTTCTAGCAAAAAAATAAAATCAAAACATTACCTAGTATTGCTAGAAATAAAATACATGTAAATATATGGAGTTGTCTTTGGACAATGAATAATCTCACTATGAATTGAATATAATTACACTCTAACCAATAGAAAAATGGTTGGTGTGATGGGGTATTTATACCCAAATATAAGTCACCCTTAGGTCAAGATTATGAGACAAATCTTCGGGAATACAATATTAAAATATTATAGAAGGATATTTTTAATGGTTTACATGGGATCAAAGGGTTAATATGAACAATACAAATACAAAAGTTGACCATGGACTTAAAAAAAACTTAACCAATCTATATTTCAACATATCCCCTTAATATGAACGAGGGACATGGAGAGAGACTCTTACTCGTCATCCCCCCTAAAGGGACATTTGTCCTACACCAAGTAGTGTTGTAGAAAAGTAAAAACATGTCAAAGTTGTTATTAATGATAATTTTTGATACAATACATCAAATATTACAATGCGTATAAAGTTTCTCATATTAGTCCTACAAGAAAAAAATTGTATAAACTATTAAAGGAATGGGATAATAAGAACTTGAAACTAAATAAAACCATTACATTATGTGACATACTCGATATTTATAATACAAAAGAGATGGAGGTGAGAAAATACAATAAGAAATTATTTTTATGCAAAAATACTTTTTGAACAAAATCCTAACATCCCCCCTTATTACATTATTTGAGAGAGCAAATAATGAAATAACTTCCTCTCTTTAAATCAAGAGATAAGTGTTCTTTGTTCTTTATATATTTGTGCTCTTTGTGTTGTTATTCTTGTATCAACAAAGGACATGGTTTTATTTAATAATGAATATAAAATATTTCTTTTATTTGATATCACTCTATGATATCCATCCATCCATAATTTAATTGGATTTTGTGTAGCTTTCTATAGGAGTGTCCCAATATTTCTCTTATATATATTTGATTTTTTGACAATATATAGACATGTTTCTTCGTGCTCATAATAGGAATATGGTATTGCATGTAGTACAATTTAAACTAATATACTATCATCAATTATTTCATCCAAACTGTTTAGTTTTGCTTTTAATTCTGCTATATTTTAAAGAAAATGTTCCTGTTGGCAGTTTTGCACTATGCTAAATTGGGGTTTTTTTTTTTTAATTTTGATTGTAATATGAAATATATATTCATATGATGATACAATAATTTTTTCAATTTAATATATTGTAGTTATTTTTATTTTTTATGCATCCTTCAGCTTGGAAATAAATGGCTTGAAGCACTCTAACGAAAATGGCCTGAAATAATTTAAATCAATTTCCCACAAAAACGAATATCGTGCACCCAAAAATGGAGCAAATGCGAAAGAGCTTCAAACTAAAAATGACTAAGTGTTAAATGCGCTCAAGTTGTAAAATGTATTTTACCCCAAGGATGGGGAAAAATCCATGTTCACCCCATTGATGGGTGAATGTATCTAAAAGTTTGAGAAGAGCGAAAAAGAGATCCAGGAATCCATTTGCCCCAGGAATAAGGCAAAAGGCCCGTTCACCATTTTTTGATGTCAACATCGTAGAAAAGCATCGTTGAAAAGTCAATTCAGGTAGTTAAAAGGTCAAAGTCAGTTTTGCCCTTGTGGAGGGGTAAAAATATCTTTTGCCCTTCCGAGAGGTGAATGTACCAATGAAAGAAAATTTCGGGCGAAGATATTATGAAGGCATTTACGAGCAAATGTGTTGAGAAGATTGTGTTTTCCTAGGAAAGAGGGAGACGGTTATTTTCACCTATTGGGAAGGCAAATGTCAATTTTAATAAACAACGTAATATTAGACAATATTGAAGTGCAGATTTCGATTGAAGATTGACTTTGAATGAATGACCAAATTTAATGATGCTAACAAAATGGAAGATATTTTTGTTGTTTTTCATCATTTTTGAAGATGCCTTCTCAACTGTTTTACTCCCTCTTGGAGGTGAATTTAATATGGATTAAAATATTAAAGCAATGGATTATTTCCCAAGGATGAAGGTGGCCAGAATTAAATGCATTCATAATTTGTTTTCTAGATCGTGATTGCTAGAAGAAGATTTCAAAGGAGAATCTATCACGTTGATGTTTTTGATTTACAAACATTTTGCCTCCATATGTATTTAATGAAAGATGCAAAAATATCTATAAATATTAAGCAAATTTCATTGTAAAGGGGGAAGAATTGGACATTTTGCTTGAAAAATTCCAAAGTTATGTGCATCAATAGAAGAGACTTGGATTCTAAAATTTGCAAGCATTTTTATGTGTGTGATTTAATTCTTTTTTTAAGCATTTTTGTTTATGCTCATGTTCCTGCTCTTAAGTTTTAAATTTTATATCTGGATTTAAAATATTGCTGGTGAGTGAGTAAGTTTTGAAATTCTATATCTGGGTCTACAATTCTATATCTCTACAAAGGTGTGAGCGAATTTCTATTGTCTTTCCTATGTTTCATGCTATTATAAAATTTTGTGGAATTCTTCGTGCCAGTCTATTCCAAATCCTACACATTCAGCCTATGGCCATATTTTCCTTTCTTTTCATTATTTTTTCCTTTCCTAAAACTCTAGTATTCAACCAGTTTAGGATTTATCTTGATAGCTAGCCCTCTCTGGAGATTGGCATGGAGGACATTATTTTTCTCTGGTATTTAAATGTTGGGCATGTGTAGGGTGCACAAACGTAGTTTTTATTGATTAGGCAAATATTTTAAAAATAGTTTTTGGCACACTTGTTGTGACCTCAAAAGTTCCACAGCCAAATGGTATTAAGATTTGATGTTTGCCTTCATGTTGTATAGATAGAACATTTGGCAACTTGATTATTCCCAATAATCTCCAAACATGGAAGCATCAGAAGCTGCGCTTCATGAATACAAGACCGAAGGCCAAAAATATCAAAAAACCTATTGAGTTCTATAAAATTGATATCCAAATGTTAGGAGAGCATCCTTAACTAGCCACTTTGTGTCGTGCATTATCATTTCCTCATACATACCATACATCATATGTAACAACCTTACGGTTAGTCGATGTCTTTTTTGCTCCAGTAAGTCCAATTAGTAATGCCACTAGTATTCCTCAAGGTCCACCCCACACACTAGTCCATATGGCTCAGAAACCACCACCACAACAACCAAGGTAGTTCTCAGCATGAAATAGCTCCAAAGCCTTGAATTTTCAAGCCCAAAATTTAGTTCCTCAAGTAGCTTTGAAGGCTTTGCCTACATACGATGGCACTAGCAAGACTTCCTATGAACACATTCAAGATGTGGCTTCTTTAGCTATGATTCATGGTATCATCGATGAAGATATCATGGCAAGGTTATTAGTTTTATCATTGAGGGGAAATATATTATATTGGTACCGATCGTTGCAGCCTACAACCATAGCTACAAGGGATCAGTTAGCGGGGTTGCTGATCAAGAAATTTCATGAGAAAGCTAAACCATTTTCCCTGGTACACCAATTTAAAAATATTCAAAGGCATCTATAAGAGGAGATTGTTGACTTAAATTTTAGGTTTACTCAAAATTGGTAACGGGTTCCAAAATATCATCGGCCCACGCATGAACAAGCTATGTTCTACTACCTCAGGGCGTTTAGCACAAACATTGTCATGGTCGTGCGACAAGACAATGTGACTACATTCCCAGACTTGTATATATAGACACAAAAGACCGAATCTGACTTGATTGCTATAGGTACACTTCCCTCGAAGATGACTATACCCATTCTTCCTGAACTCCCATAGTATTTGTATTCTAGTGCATTGTCACAGCCCATGCCTATCATGTACCTAGTTCCCTCATGGAGCTCAAGCTCTCTCTAAATTACTCTAGTTCCTATCTCATAGTTCCCTAATAAAATCCTTCCATATTTTCCCACTTTGAAAACACCACAGTTTCCTACCCCTATCCCTTTTCCAATGATTTCATTTCTACCACTCCCATTGCCATTACCTGCTCCATTGACACCTTTACTGTTCTCGATGCTGCCTACACATTTGAACTCTAATCTGTATTTGAAGCTATTACAAGAGGCACAATAAAATAATTCGACACTAAGAACGATATTAAATGAAATTGTATTGGTAAGGAAGAAATAAGCAAAAGCTAATTTTTGATCGAGAAGATTTCAAACATCACCGGTTACTCAAAAACAAGCATCAAGCAGTAAAGGTCCTAAAAGAGGTCCAATAATGCTAGCAAATGAAGAAACTAGCACATCAATGAAAGTGTACCGGTGCTCAAATTACAGTGATCCCCATGGATAAGATACATGCATGGTCCATTTTAACTATGTACAGATGTTAGGTTCTAGCAACAACCACATTAATATGATAATGGAAGCAAATCATAATTTGATGGTACATTATTTAGAGCAAGTATCGGTTCTCAGGATATCTAAAAAGAAGCTAGTGACCATAGACCCAGTAAAATTAGAACCTTTGAAGGTTCCTACAGATCCAAAGGTGCAAAATAAAAGAATGCAATCGCTAATGAAAGTGCCTGATGTAACATCAAAATAGCAGGATTTTGTCTTTTTGAAGTATTTACTACACAAGCCAACTCGATGTAAGACGTATACCAAGGCACCAGTTGTGTAAACTATAGCTCCTCAAGCATCAAATGAGGAAAAGAAATAAGCTAAGGATTGTCTTAAGTACCCATCTATAACTAAGAGATAGAGGGTGGAAGCTACTCAACAGTACCGAGATAAGTACGAGTGAGCAATAGAAGGAAGAGTTCCTAGTGTTTCTAAATATGACATCATGGAAGAAATGAAGAGAATATCAGCAAATATAAGGTTGTATGATGTATTATAGTTGCCTGGGTAGATTGAATTATTGCAGGAGTCTCTCAAGTCTATTAAGGAGAAGAGGAAGAGGTATTATCAAACTATGTTGGCCAAGACACTCTTGAATTCTACCACTGGAAAAAATAGACTATATCCATTCTATTTATCACTTAGAATAGAATGGTGGATTATGCATAACTGTATGATAGATTTCAGTACTGCAACCACTATCATGCCAAGGGTAGTCTGCGAAGCTGTGGGGATGGAATATATGAGGAGTAATCCATGAGTGTTGCAGTTGGATGGTACTCTAGTTAAAATAATGGGGGTAACTAAGGACATCCCCATTGTTCAACATAGCATGCTATAAATTACAGTCATCTAAGAAGTAGTGGTGGTCAACTTGGAACCATACTTTTGCATGTGCTTCTCAAGGAAGTTCACAACAAATCTTGGAGGTTACCTATATTTGGACTATTACCATCTAGAAGTTCTATTCAAGGGAATCATGATACATATTTATATTGAGAAACCTTCTACTTTTCATATTAAGAAAATTGAGAAAGAGGAGGAGAAATATATAGGTGCGATCAACATGATGACTAAATAATTGTAAGAAGTTGATTTTATGGAAGACACACTTGGAAAACTTTACCTTGAAGATGAGTTCTCACTCATGGACTTCAATACAATGATTGAAATTGATATTAGTTGTTACACAATAACCAAACCAGAATAAAGTGAAGGAAAGGTCCCTGATTTTCCAGATCCTATTGAACATCAATTATGGAAGCTATATTTTGATGGGGCTAGGTGTAAAAATGGTGTAGGGGCTGGTGTTGTGCTAATTTCCTCCAAAGTACTACAAAAGACTTATTCATATAGGTTAATGTGGAGTTGCACTAATAACGTAGTCGAGTACGAAGCACTATATCTTAGTTTAAAGGAGGAGAAAAATTGGGTCTTAAGAAACTATAAATATTTGGAGATTATGAGCTCATGGTTAATCAGATCTGAAAAAGGTGTGTGTTGAAACCACATTGCTTGAAATCTTATCGCAACAAGTTATGGGATTTGTTTGAATCCTTTACTGCTTTGAATATTTAGTCAATTCCTCGAGAACAAAATAGATATGCAAATATTTTAGCCTCTCTTGGTGCAAATTATTCCCCTATGGAGCAAGTGGTCAAGAAACCTAAGACAGTTAGGGTAATTTATAGACCCTCAATCCTCGATAAGAACATCTATTGGCAAGTATTTGACAATGATTAGAAGATAGTTAATTTCTTGCTCGTGGAAACTATAAGAAGAAAGGGAAGGAATGATGAGGTTTAATATGCGAGTTCCATACATACTAACTAGGCTTTTTTAAGATCATGGGATGGAGATTTTTTGATGGGATAGAATCTATGAAAGTAGGTTTATCGGACTTTTATATTAATTTATCAATAAGAAATTTTTAAACAATATTGGTAATATTTTAGAACTCATGTGACATAAACCAACTACTAAGGAGAGAAAGCATGTGATATATACCTAAATAAATGTTTTCATTAATATTTGAAAACATTTTGTACAATTCATTAATATTAAACATAAATCAAGAGAAAGGAATTGATAAGTGGATTATGGAAAAAATTCATTTCAATGTCATCCATGTTTTAAGATTAGACTGATTATAAGATATTGGAAAGTGAAACTAATGGAGGAGATGAAAAATTTAGTCATAAGAAAAAATTCAAGATGAAGCAAGGAGATAGTATTGTTGTAGAGACTAAATTAGACCAAGGATTTTTCACTTTCAAGATTTGGTAAAGAAAACCCGTCTTTATCATTAGATGGAAAAGGTTATCATGTTCACTCAAATCAACCATTGAAACAAACAAAGAAGTAAACAAACAAATTTATGTCTTCCAAATGGTTATATTATGTTATGATGAAACACGATTTGGAGGATCATATTGTACATGTTTGTTCAAGAGATAAAATATTTAAAGGGGTAAAATATATTTAAAATAAAATATTAAATTATTCAAGGTAATAACTTTACAAGAGACAAGAGAAACTAATGGAATGGACCAATATACTTATGCACAAGAAAAATTTATTAAAAAATAAAGAGTTCAATTGGTCCCAAAATATATAGAGATATTGATTAAGGAAGAGGATGAAAACACCATTTTTTATGCTATAGCTAAGATAGATTTAACTCTTTAAGAGTTTCAACTCTCTATGTAAGAATTATTGAGGAAGGAGAAGATATTAGGGAGGGAGCAATTAATTATTTCAAAGGTGTACTTTCAAAAGTTGGAAAATATATGAAGGATTAAGATAAGCTTTTGAAAAATATTCTATCAGTTCTAACACAAATATAGAATGAAATATTGATGAGAAATATTTTTGTGGAGGATCTAAATGAGTTATTTTTTCATTCCACTAAGAAGTTTTGATATTTGTTGAAGAGCGATAAATTAGATATAATTGAAGTGGATAGGAAAGAAGGCTATAATAAGAGTGATCTATGCCACCTTTATCACATTGGTTCCTAAGAAAGCTCAGACAAAATATTTTGACAATTTTTTTTTGATAAAACTTTCTAATATGATTTACAAGACTATTAAAAAATACAACAAATATATTGAAAAGCATGTTAAATTACATAATTATTTCTAGCAAAAAAATAAAATCAAAACATTACCTAGTATTGCTAGAAATAAAATACATGTAAATATATGGAGTTGTCTTTGGACAATGAATAATCTCACTATGAATTGAATATAATTACACTCTAACCAATAGAAAAATGGTTGGTGTGATGGGGTATTTATACCCAAATATAAGTCACCCTTAGGTCAAGATTATGAGACAAATCTTCGGGAATACAATATTAAAATATTATAGAAGGATATTTTTAATGGTTTACATGGGATCAAAGGGTTAATATGAACAATACAAATACAAAAGTTGACCATGGACTTAAAAAAAACTTAACCAATCTATATTTCAACATATCCCCTTAATATGAACGAGGGACATGGAGAGAGACTCTTACTCGTCATCCCCCCTAAAGGGACATTTGTCCTACACCAAGTAGTGTTGTAGAAAAGTAAAAACATGTCAAAGTTGTTATTAATGATAATTTTTGATACAATACATCAAATATTACAATGTGTATAAAGTTTCCCATATGAGTCGTACAAGAAAAAATTGTATAAACTATTAAAGGAATGGGATAATAAGAACTTGAAACTAAATAAAACCATTACATTATGTGACATCCTCGATATTTATAATACAAAAGAGATGGAGGTGAGAAAATACAATAAGAAATTATTTTTATGCAAAAATACTTTTTGAACAAAATCCTAACATCCCCCCTTATTACATTATTTGAGAGAGCAAATAATGAAATAACTTCCCTCTTTAAATCAAGAGATAAGTGTTCTTTGTTCTTTATATATTTGTGCTCTTTGTGTTGTTATTCTTGTATCAACAAAGGACATGGTTTTATTTAATAATGAATATAAAATATTTCTTTTATTTGATATCACTCTATGATATCCATCCATCCATAATTTAATTGGATTTTGTGTAGCTTTCTATAGGAGTGTCCCAATATTTCTCTTATATATATTTGATTTTTTGACAATATATAGACATGTTTCTTCGTGCTCATAATAGGAATATGGTATTGCATGTAGTACAATTTAAACTAATATACTATCATCAATTATTTCATCCAAACTGTTTAGTTTTGCTTTTAATTCTGCTATCTTTTAAATAAAATGTTCCTGTTGGCAGTTTTGCACTATGCTACATTGGGGTTTTTTTTTTTAATTTTGATTGTAATATGAAATATATATTCATATGATGATAAAATAATTTTCTCAATTTAATATATTGCAGTTATTTTTATTTTTTATGCATCCTTCAGCTTGGAAATAAATGGCTTGAAGCACTCTAACGAAAATGGCCTGAAATAATTTAAATCGAATTCCCCATAAAAAACGAAGATCGTGCACCCAAAAATGGAGCAAATGCGAAAGAGCTTCAAAATAAAAATGACTAAGTGTTAAAGGCGCTCAAGTTGTAAAATGTCTTTTACCCCAAGGATGGGGAAAAATCCATGTTCACCCCATTGATGGGCGAATGTATCTAAAAGTTTGAGAAGAGCGAAAAAGAGATCCAGGAATCCATTTGCCCCAGGAATAAGGCAAAAGGCCCGTTCACCATTTTTTGATGTCAACATCGTAGAAAAGCATCATTGAAAAGTCAATTCAGGTAGTTAAAAGGTCAAAGTCAGTTTTGCCCTTGTGGAGGGGTAAAAATATCTTTTGCCCTTCCGAGAGGTGAATGTACCAATGAAAGAAAATTTCGGGCGAAGATATTATGAAGGCATTTACGAGCAAATGTGTTGAGAAGATTGTGTTTTCCTAGGAAATAGGGAGACAGTTATTTTCACCTATTGGGAAGGCAAATGTCAATTTTAATAAACAACGTAATATTAGACAATATTGAAGTGCAGATTTCGATTGAAGATTGACTTTGAATGAATGACCAAATTTAATGATGCTAACAAAATGGAAGATATTTTTGTTGTTTTTCATCATTTTTGAAGATGCCTTCTCAACGGTTTTACTCCCTCTTGGAGGTGAATTTAATATGGATTAAAATATTAAAGCAATGGTTTATTTCCCAAGGATGAAGGTGGCCAAAATTAAATGCATTCATAAGTTGTTTTCTAGATCGTGATTGCTAGAAGAAGATTTCAAAGGAGAATCTATCACGTTGATGTTTTTGATTTACAAACATTTTGCCTCCATATGTATTTAATGAAAGATGCAAAAATATCTATAAATATTAAGCAAATTTCATTGTAAAGGGGGAAGAATTGGACATTTTTCTTGAAAAATTCCAAAGTTATGTGCATCAATAGAAGAGACTTGGCTTCTGAAATTTGCAAGCATTTTTATGTGTGTGATTTCCTTCTATTTTTAAGCATTTTTGTTTATGCTCATGTTCCTACTCTTAAGTTTTAAATTTTATATCTGGATTTAAAATATTGCTGGTGAGTAAGTTTTGAAATTCTATATCTGGGTCTACAATTCTATATCTCTACAAAGGTGTGAGCGAATTTCTATTGTCTTTCCTATGTTTCATGCTATTATAAAATTTGGTGGAATTCTTCTTGCTAGTCTATTCCAAATCCTACACATTCAGCCTATGGCCATATTTTCCTTTCTTTTCATTATTTTTTCCTTAACTAAAACTCTAGTATTCGACCAGTTTAGGATTTATCTTGATAGCCAGCCCTCTCTGGAGATTGGCATGGAGGACATTATTTTTCTCTGGTATTTAAATGTTGGGCATGTGTAGGGTGCACAAACGTAGTTTTTATTGATTAGGCAAATATTTTAAAAATAGTTTTTGGCACACTTGGTGTGACCTCAAAAGTTCCACAGCCAAATGGTATTAAGATTTGATGTTTGCCTTCATGTTGTATAGATAGAACATTTGGCAACTTGATTATTCCCAATAATCTCCAAACATGGAAGCATCAGAAGCTGTGCTTTATGAATACAAGACCGAAGGCCAAAAATATCAAAAAACCTATTGAGTTCTATAAAATTGATATCCAAATGTTAGGAGAGCATCCTTAACTAGCCACTTTGTGTCGTGCATTGTCATTTCCTCATACATACCATACATCATATGTAACAACCTTACGGTTAGTCGATGTCTATTTTGCTCCAGTAAGTCCAATTAGTAATGCCACTAGTATTCCTCAAGGTCCACCCCACACACTAGTCCATATGGCTCAAAACCAACACCACAGACAACCAAGGTAGTTCTCAACATGAAATAGCTCCAAAGCCTTGAATTTTCAAGCCCAAAATTTAGTTCCTCAAGTAGCTTTGAAGGCTTTGCCTACATACGATGGCACTAGCAAGACTTCCTATGAACACATTCAAGATGTGGCTTCTTTAGCTATGATTCATGGTATCATCGATGAAGATATCATGGTAAGGTTATTAGTTTTATCATTGAGGGTAAATATCTTATATTGGTACCGATCGTTGCAGCCTACAACCATAGCTACAAGGGATCAGTTAGCGGGGTTGCTGATCAAGAAATTTCATGAGAAAGCTAAACCATTTTCCCTGGTACACCAATTTAAAAATATTCAAAGGCATCTATAAGAGGATATTATTGACTTAAATTTTAGGTTTACTCAAAATTGGTAACGGGTTCCAAAATATCATCGGCCCACGCATGAACAAGCTATGTTCTACTACCTCAGGGCGTTTAGCACAAACATTGTCATGGTCGTACGACAAGACAATGTGACTACATTCCCAGACCTGTATATATAGACACAAAATACTGAATCTGACTTGATTGCTATAGGTAGACTTCCCTCGAAGATGAGTATACCCATTCTTCCTAAACTCCCATAGTATTTGTATTCTAGTGCATTGTCACAGCCCATGCCTGTCATGTACCTAGTTCCCTCATGGAGCTTAAGCTCTCTCTAAATTACTCTAGTTCCTATCTCATAGTTCCCTAATAAAATAATTCCATATTTTCCCACTTTGAAAACACCATAGTTTCCTACCCCTATCCCTTTTCCAATGATTTCAGTGCTACCACTCCCATTGCCATTACCTGCTCCATTGACACCTTTATTGTTCTCGATGCTGCCTACACATTTGAACTCTAATCTATATTTGAAGCTATTACAAGAGGCACAATAAAATAATTCAACACTAAGAACGATATTAAATGAAATTGTAGTGGTAAGGAAGAAATAAGCAGAAGCTAATTTTTGATCGAGAAGATTTCAAACATCATCGATTACTCAAAAACAAGCATCAAGCAGTAAAGGTCCTAAAAGAGGTCCAACAATGCTAGCAAATGAAGAAACTAGCACATCAATGAAAGTGTACTGGTGCTCAAATTACAGTGATCCCCATGGATAAGATACATGCATGGTCCATTTTAACTATGTACAGATGTTAGGCCCTAGCAACAACCACGTTAATATGATAATGGAAGCAAATCATAATTTGATGGTACCTTATTCAGAGCAAGTCTCAGTTCTCATGAGATCTACAAATAAGCTAGTGACCGTAGACCTAGTAAAATTAGAACCTTTGAAGGTTACTACAGATCCAAAGGTGTAAAATAAAAGAATGCAATCGCTAATGAAAGTGCCTGATGTAACATCAAAATAGCAGGATTTTGTCTTTTTGTAGTATTTACTACACAAGCCAACTCGATGTAAGACGTATACCAAGGCACCAGTTGTGTAAACTATAGCTCCTTAAGCATCAAATGATGAAAATGAATAAGCTAAAGAGTGTCTTAAGTACCCATCTATAACTAAGAGATAGAGGGTGGAAGCTACTCAATAATACCGAGATAAGTACGAGCGAGCAATAGAAGGAAGAGTTCCTAGTGTTTCTAAATATGACATCATGGAAGAAATGAAGAGAATACCAGCAAATATAAGCTTGTATGATGTATTATAGTTGCCTAGGTAGATTGAATTATTGCAGGAGTCTCTCAAGTCTATTAAGGAGAAGAGGAAGAGGTATTATCAAACTATGTTGGCCAAGACACTCTTGAATTCTACCACTGGAAAAAATAGACTATATCCATTCTATTTATCACTTAGAATAGAATGGTGGATTATGCATAACTGTATGATAGAATTCAGATCCGCAACCACTATCATGCCAAGGGTAGTCTGCGAAGCTGTGGGGATGGAATATATGAGGAGTAATCCATGAGTGTTGTAGTTGGATGTCACTCTAGTTAAAATAATGGGGGTAACTAAGGACATCCCCATTGTTCTACATAGCATGCTATAAATTACAGTCATCTAAGAAGTAGTGGTGGTCAACTTGGAACCATACTTTTGTATGTGCTTCTCAAGGAAGTTCACAACAAATCTTGGAGGTTACCTATATTTGGACTATTACCATCTAGAAGTTCTATTCAAGGGAATCAGGATAAATATTTATATTGGGAAACCTTCTACTTTTCATATTAAGAAAATTGAGAAAGAGGAGGAGAAATATATAGGTGCAGTCAACATGATGACTAAATAATTGTAAGAAGTTGATTTTATGGAAGACACACTTGGAAAAATTTACCTAGAAGATGAGTTCTCACTCATGGACTTCAATACAATGATTGAAATTGATATTAGTTGTTACACAATAACCAAACCAGAATAAAGTGAAGGAAAGGTCCCTGATTTCCTCGATCCTATTGAACATCAGTTATGGAAGCTATATTTTGATGGGGCTAGGTGTAAAAATGGTGTAGGGGCTGTTATTGTGCTAATTTCATCCAAAGTACTACAAAAGACTTATTCATATAGGTTAATGTGGAGTTGCACTAATAACATAGTTGAGTACGAAGCACTAAATCTTAGTTTAAAGGAGGAGAAATTGGGTATTAAGAAACTGCAAATATTTGGAGATTATGAGCTCATGGTTAATCAGATCTCGAAAAGGTGTGTGTTTAAACCACATTGCTTGAAATCTTATCGCAACAAGTTATGGGATTTTTTTGAATCCTTTACTGCTTTGAATATTTAGTCAATTCCTCGAGAACAAAATAGATATGCAAATATTTTAGCCTCTCTTGGTGCAAATTATTCCCCTATGGAGCAAGTGGTCAAGAAACCTAATACAGTTAGGGTAATTTATAGACCCTCAATCCTCGATAAGAACATCTATTGGCAAGTATTTGACAATGATTAGAAGATAGTTAATTTCTTGCTCATGGAAACTATAAGAAGAAAGGGAAGGAATGATGAGGTTTAATATGCGAGTTCCATACATACTAACTAGGCTTTTTTAAGATCATGGGATGGAGATTTTTTGATGGGATAGAATCTATGAAAGTAGGTTTATCGGACTTTTATATTAATTTATCAATAAGCAAGTTTTAAACAATATTGG
Source organism: Wollemia nobilis (assembly GCA_028583015.1). Taxonomy (NCBI): domain Eukaryota; kingdom Viridiplantae; phylum Streptophyta; class Pinopsida; order Araucariales; family Araucariaceae; genus Wollemia; species Wollemia nobilis. The sequence goes on from JAQPPZ010001710.1 coordinate 440,987, forward strand.
TAATATTTTAGAACTCATGTGACATAAACCAACTACTAAGGAGAGAAAGCATGTGATATATACCTAAATAAAAGTTTTCATTAATATTTGAAAACCTTTTGTACAATTCATTAATATTAAACATAAATCAAGAGAAAGGAATTGATAAGTGGATTATGGAAAAAATTCATTTCAATATCATCCATGTTTTAAGATTAGACTGATTATAAGAGATTGGAAAGTGAAACTAATGGAGGAGATGAAAAATTTAGTCATAAGAAAAAATTCAATATGAAGCAAGGAGATAGTATTGTTGCAGAGACTAAATTAGACCAAGGATTTTTCACTTTCAAGATTTGGTAAAGAAAACCCGTATTTATCATTAGATGGAAAAGGTTATCATGTTCACTCAAATCAACCATTGAAACAAACAAAGAAGTATACAAGGGATTAGGAATTATAACATGTAAGTTTAAATTCAAATTTAATTAAAGATATTAAGGAAGAAGTGGAGAAAAATAATCTTAAGGAAGAAGTGGAGACAAATTTATAAAAGAGAGGGCAAAAGAGATCGAGTGTAATCTAGGTGCATTGTCTTCATTTTCCTTAAGTAGTTTAAAATCATATCCATGAAATAAAATAGAAATTAGTAATTCCTTATGATTTAGGGTTTTAAGAACAACATAATAAATAAAGTATTATGGAGGATATCCATTACAATCTAGGGTTTTTAGGGTAACATAAGAAAGTAAATACTTTGAACAATGGTCTTTGCACTTTAATGGTTCTAGCATGACATAAAGAATAAAGTACTTTTAAGGCTATTCCTTACACTTTAGGTTTTCCAATGTGACATAAACCCATAGATGATAAGTTTCATTGTGAACACTGAACAATTTAAAAAATTATGAGAATGGAAAAATACCCACAAAATAAGAACAAAGAGAAAATGAAACTTAGAGGGTTATGTATATATGAAACTAAAAATGAACATAGCATGTGTTAACAATAAGTAGTTCTAAGCTCCCAATTAAAACTAAAAAGTGATAATGAAAAAGGATATGAATAATAATCCTAAGAAAACAATTAACAGGTTGTTTTAATCCTTAATTTATTTAAATAAAATAAACAAAAATAAATAGTGAGGAATGCAAGGATGAATTCAAAAATAATTGTAATATGGGGGATTTTCTACCAAATTTTGTGTAGGGACCTAAGGAGGTATTACAATAATATAATGCAAACACAAATGTGATGGATAATCACTAGAAATAAAAAGTAATTGGATTTTTGGTTTTCTTACAGGAAAAATAAAAATACTAAGGTTGGGGTTACCAATGTATATGTTGTAACTAATGTTACTCTTTGTGATAAATTTTGGAAGGACCTCATTTAATGTATATCGGATTCAATGATAATTCATAATTGTGATCTATGGATTCTTTGGATAACTTCAACATAGTTATATCTACTTCGAAAAGAAAAATGGTGCTCCTAGATGGTATAAATCAATAGAGGAATTTTACTTATTTGTCATCAAATAGCATTTGGGATTACACTCCTTCAAGATTTCAATATATATGGACTAACAAACACACTGTGTAAAATCATATAGTAGAAAAATTTGAGTAAAATTTTGTTATCTAATATATGGTTTTGGATAGAGTATACAATATCTTCATACATTTTGTTGTGAGTAGGATAAGATATAAAACATGTTCTCTTTATATGTGATTTAGTCAATAATGGTCATCCAAGTCCATTTCAATTTTAGTATACACGGATCCAAGAAATTTATGTCTTCCAAATGGTTATATTATGTTATGATGAAACAAGATTTGGAGGATCATATTGTACATGTTTGTTCAAGAGATAAAATATTTAAAGGGGTTAAATAGATTTAAAATAAAATATTAAATTATTCAAGGTAATAAATTTACAAGAGACAAGAGAAACTAATGGAATGGACCAATATACTTATGCACAAGAAAAATTTATTAAAAAATAAAGATTTCAATTGGTCGCAAAATATATAGAGATATGGATTAAGGAAGAGGATGAAAACACCATTTTTTATGCTATAGCTAAGATAGATTTGACTCTTTAAGAGTTTCAACTCCATATGTTAGAAGTATTGAGGAAGGAGAAGATATTTGGGAGGGAGCAATTAATTATTTCAAAGGTGTACTTTCAAAAGTTGCAAAATATATGAAGGATCAATATAATATTTTGAAAAATATTCTATCAGTTCTAACACAAATATAGAACAAAATATTGATGAGAAATATTTTTGTGGAGGATCTAAATGAGTTACTTTTTCTTTCCACTACGAAGTTTTGATATTTTTTGAAGAGCGATAAATTAGATATAATTGAAGTGGATAGGAAAGAAGGGGCTGGTGTTGTGCTTTTAATTCTACTATCTTTTAAATAAAATGTTCCTGTTGGCAGTTTTGCACTATGCTACATTGGGGTTTTTTTTTTTAATTTTGATTGTAATATGAAATATATATTCATATGATGATAAAATAATTTTCTCAATTTAATATATTGCAGTTATTTTTATTTTTTATGCATCCTTCAGCTTGGAAATAAATGGCTTGAAGCACTCTAACGAAAATGGCCTGAAATAATTTAAATCGAATTTCCCATAAAAACGAAGATCGTGCACCCAAAAATGGAGCAAATGCGAAAGAGCTTCAAAATAAAAATGACTAAGTGTTAAAGGCGCTCAAGTTGTAAAATGTATTTTACCCCAAGGATGGGCAAAATCCATGTTCACCCCATTGATGGGCGAATGTATCTAAAAGTTTGAGAAGAGCGAAAAAGAGATCCAGGAATCCATTTGCCCCAGGAATAAGGCAAAAGGCCCGTTCACCATTTTTTGATGTCAACATCGTAGAAAAGCATCATTGAAAAGTCAATTCAGGTAGTTAAAAGGTCAAAGTTAGTTTTGCCCTTGTGGAGGGGTAAAAATATCTTTTGCCCTTCCGAGAGGTGAATGTACCAATGAAAGAAAATTTCGGGCGAAGATATTATGAAGGCATTTACGAGCAAATGTGTTGAGAAGATTGTGTTTTCCTAGGAAATAGGGAGATGGTTATTTTCACCTATTGGGAAGGCAAATGTCAATTTTAATAAACAACGTAATATTAGACAATATTGAAGTGCAGATTTCGATTGAAGATTGACTTTGAATGAATGACCAAATTTAATGATGCTAACAAAATGGAAGATATTTTTGTTGTTTTTCATCATTTTTGAAGATGCCTTCTCAACTGTTTTACTCCCTCTTGGAGGTGAATTTAATATGGATTAAAATATTAAAGCAATGGTTTATTTCCCAAGGATGAAGGTGGCCAGAATTAAATGCATTCATAAGTTGTTTTCTAGATCGTGATTGCTAGAAGAAGATTTCAAAGGAGAATCTATCACGTTGATGTTTTTGATTTACAAACATTTTGCCTCCATATGTATTTAATGAAAGATGCAAAAATATCTATAAATATTAAGCAAATTTCATTGTAAAGGGGGAAGAATTGGACATTTTGCTTGAAAAATTCCAAAGTTATGTGCATCAATAGAAGAGACTTGGCTTCTGAAATTTGCAAGCATTTTTATGTGTGTGATTTCCTTCTATTTTTAAGCATTTTTGTTTATGCTCATGTTCCTGCTCTTAAGTTTTAAATTTTATATCTGGATTTAAAATATTGCTGGTGAGTGAGTAAGTTTTGAAATTCTATATCTGGGTCTACAATTCTATATCTCTACAAAGGTGTGAGCGAATTTCTATTGTCTTTCCTATGTTTCATGCTATTATAAAATTTTGTGGAATTCTTCGTGCCAGTCTATTCCAAATCCTACACATTCAGCCTATGGCCATATTTTCCTTTCTTTTCATTATTTTTTCCTTTCCTAAAACTCTAGTATTCGACCAGTTTAGGATTTATCTTGATAGCTAGCCCTCTCTGGAGATTGGCATGGAGGACATTATTTTTCTCTGGTATTTAAATGTTGGGCATGTGTAGGGTGCACAAACGTATTTTTTATTGATTAGGCAAATATTTTAAAAATAGTTTTTGGCACACTTGGTGTGACCTCAAAAGTTCCACAGCCAAATGGTATTAAGATTTGATGTTTGCCTTCATGTTGTATAGATAGAACATTTGGCAACTTGATTATTCCCAATAATCTCCAAACATGGAAGCATCAGAAGCTGCGCTTCATGAATACAAGACCGAAGGCCAAAATTATCAAAAAACCTATTGAGTTCTATAAAATTGATATCCAAATGTTAGGAGAGCATCCTTAACTAGCCACTTTGTGTCGTGCATTATCATTTCCTCATACATACCATACATCATATGTAACAACCTTACGGTTAGTCGATGTCTTTTTTGCTCCAGTAAGTCCAATTAGTAATGCCACTAGTATTCCTCAAGGTCCACCCCACACACTAGTCCATATGGCTCAGAAACCACCACGACAGCAACCAAGGTAGTTCTCAGCATGAAATAGCTCCAAAGCCTTGAATTTTCAAGCCCAAAATTTAGTTCCTCAAGTAGCTTTGAAGGCTTTGCCTACATACGATGGCACTAGCAAGACTTCCTATGAACACATTCAAGATGTGGCTTCTTTAGCTATGATTCATGGTATCATCGATGAAGATATCATGGCAAGGTTATTAGTTTTATCATTGAGGGGAAATATATTATATTGGTACCGATCGTTGCAACCTACAACCATAGCTACAAGGGATCAGTTAGCGGGGTTGCTGATCAAGAAATTTCATGAGAAAGCTAAACCATTTTCCCTGGTACACCAATTTAAAAATATTCAAAGGCATCTATAAGAGGAGATTGTTGACTTAAATTTTAGGTTTACTCAAAATTGGTAACGGGTTCCAAAATATCATCGGCCCACGCATGAACAAGCTATGTTCTACTACCTCAGGGCGTTTAGCACAAACATTGTCATGGTCGTGCGACAAGACAATGTGACTACATTCCCAAACTTGTATATATAGACACAAAAGACCGAATCTGACTTGATTGCTATAGGTAGACTTCCCTCGAAGATGACTATACCCATTCTTCTTGAATTCCCATAGTATTTGTATTCTAGTGCATTGTCACAGCCCATGCCTGTCATGTACCTAGTTCCCTCATGGAGCTCAAGCTCTCTCTAAATTACTCTAGTTCCTATCTCATAGTTCCCTAATAAAATCCTTCCATATTTTCCCACTTTGAAAACACCACAGTTTCCTACCCCTATCCCTTTTCCAATGATTTCATTTCTACCACTCCCATTGCCATTACCTGCTCCATCGACACCTTTACTGTTCTCGATGCTGCCTACACATTTGAACTCTAATCTGTATTTGAAGCTATTACAAGAGGCACAATAAAATAATTCGACACTAAGAACGATATTAAATGAAATTGTATTGGTAAGGAAGAAATAAGCAAAAGCTAATTTTTGATCGAGAAGATTTCAAACATCACCGGTTACTCAAAAACAAGCATCAAGCAGTAAAGGTCCTAAAAGAGGTCCAATAATGCTAGCAAATGAAGAAACTAGCACATCAATGAAAGTGTACCGGTGCTCAAATTACAGTGATCCCCATGGATAAGATACATGCATGGTCCATTTTAACTATGTACAGATGTTAGGTTCTAGCAACAACCACATTAATATGATAATGGAAGCAAATCATAATTTGATGGTACCTTATTCAGAGCAAGTCTCAGTTCTCATGAGATCTACAAATAAGCTAGTGACCGTAGACCCAGTAAAATTAGAACCTTTGAAGGTTACTATAGATCCAAAGGTGCAAAATAAAAGAATGCAATCGCTAATGAAAGTGCCTGATGTAACATCAAAATAGCAGGATTTTGTCTTTTTGAAGTATTTACTACACAAGCCAACTCGATGTAAGACGTATACCAAGGCACCAGTTGTGTAAACTATAGCTCCTCAAGCATCAAATGAGGAAAAGAAATAAGCTAAGGATTGTCTTAAGTACCCATCTATAACTAAGAGATAGAGGGTGGAAGCTACTCAACAGTTTCGAGATAAGTACGAGTGAGCAATAGAAGGAAGAGTTCCTAGTGTTTCTAAATATGACATCATGGAAGAAATGAAGAGAATATCAGCAAATATAAGGTTGTATGATGTATTATAGTTGCCTGGGTAGATTGACTTATTGCAGGAGTCTCTCAAGTCTATTAAGGAGAAGAGGAAGAGGTATTATCAAACTATGTTGGCCAAGACACTCTTGAATTCTACCACTGGAAAAAATAGACTATATCCATTCTATTTATCACTTAGAATAGAATGGTGGATTATGCATAACTGTATGATAGATTTCAGTACTGCAACCACTATCATGCCAAGGGTAGTCTGCGAAGCTGTGGGGATGGAATATATGAGGAGTAATCCATGAGTTTTGCAGTTGGATGGTACTCTAGTTAAAATAATGGGGGTAACTAAGGACATCCCCATTGTTCTACATAGCATGCTATAAATTACAGTCATCTAAGAAGTAGTGGTGGTCAACTTGGAACCATACTTTTGCATGTGCTTCTCAAGGAAGTTCACAACAAATCTTGGAGGTTACCTATATTTGGACTATTACCATCTAGAAGTTCTATTCAAGGGAATCAGGATACATATTTATATTGAGAAACCTTCTACTTTTCATATTAAGAAAATTGAGAAAGAGGATGAGAAATATATAGGTGCAGTCAACATGATGACTAAATAATTGTAAGAAGTTGATTTTATGGAAGACACACTTGGAAAACTTTACCTTGAAGATGAGTTCTCACTCATGGACTTCAATACAATGATTGAAATTGATATTAGTTGTTACACAATAACCAAACCAGAATAAAGTGAAGGAAAGGTCCCTCATTTCCCCAATCCTATTGAACATCAGTTATGGAAGCTATATTTTGATGGGGCTAGGTGTAAAAATGGTGTAGGGGCTGGTGTTGTGCTAATTTCCTCCAAAGTACTACAAAAGACTTATTCATATAGGTTAATGTGGAGTTGCACTAATAACGTAGTTGAGTACGAAGCACTAAATCTTAGTTTAAAGGAGGAGAAATTGGGTCTTAAGAAACTATAAATATTTGGAGATTATGAGCTCATGGTTAATCAGATCTGAAAAAGGTGTGTGTTGAAACCACATTGCTTGAAATCTTATCGCAACAAGTTATGGGATTTGTTTGAATCCTTTACTACTTTGAATATTTAGTCAATTCCTCGAGAACAAAATAGATATGCAAATATTTTAGCCTCTCTTGGTGCAAATTATTCCCCTATGGAGCAAGTGGTCAAGAAACCTAAGACAGTTAGGGTAATTTATAGACCCTCAATCCTCGATAAGAACATCTATTGGCAAGTATTTGACAATGATTAGAAGATAGTTAATTTCTTGCTCATGGAAACTATAAGAAGAAAGGGAAGGAATGATGAGGTTTAATATGCGAGTTCCATACATACTAACTAGGCTTTTTTAAGATCATGGGATGGAGATTTTTTGATGGGATAGAATCTATGAAAGTAGGTTTATCGGACTTTTATATTAATTTATCAATAAGAAAGTTTTAAACAATATTGGTAATATTTTAGAACTCATGTGACATAAACCAACTACTAAGGAGAGAAAGCATGTGATATATACCTAAATAAATGTTTTCATTAACATTTGAAAACATTTTGTACAATTCATTAATATTAAACATAAATCAAGAGAAAGGAATTGATAAGTGGATTATGGAAAAAATTCATTTCAATGTCATCCATGTTTTAAGATTAGACTGATTATAAGATATTGGAAAGTGAAACTAATGGAGGAGATGAAAAATTTAGTCATAAGAAAAAATTCAAGATGAAGCAAGGAGATAGTATTGTTGTAGAGACTAAATTAGACCAAGGATTTTTCACTTTCAAGATTTGGTAAAGAAAACCCGTCTTTATCATTAGATGGAAAAGGTTATCATGTTCACTCAAATCAACCATTGAAACAAACAAAGAAGTATACAAGGGATTAGGAAGTATAACATGTAAGTTTAAATTCAAATTTAATTAAAGATATTAAGGAAGACGTGGAGAAAAAAAATCTTAAGGAAGAAGTGGAGACAAATTTATAAAAGAGAGGGCAAAAGAGATCGAGTGTAATCTAGGTGCATTGTCTTCATTTTCCTTAAGTAGTTTAAAATCATATCCATGAAATAAAATAGAAATTAGTGATTCCTTATGATTTAGGGTTTTAAGAACAACATAATAAATAAAGTATTATGTAGGATATCCATTACAATCTAGGGTTTTTAGGGTAACATAAGAAAGTAAATACTTTGAACAATGGTCTTTGCACTTTAATGGTTCTAGCATGACATAAAGAATAAAGTACTTTTAAGGCTATTCCTTACACTTTAGGTTTTCCAATGCGACATAAACCCATAGATGATAAGTTTCATTGTGAACACTGAACAATTTAAAAAATTATGAGAATGGAAAAATACCCTCAAAATAAGAACAAAGAGAAAATGAAACTTAGAGGGTTATGTATATATGAAACTAAAAATAAACATAGCATGTGTTAACAAGAAGTGGTTCTAAGCCCCCAATTAAAACTAAAAAGTGATAATGAAAAAGGATATGAATAAGAATCCCAAGAAAAAAATTAATAGGTTGTTATAAGCCTTAATTTATTTAAATAATAATAAAAAAAAATAGTGAGGAATGCAAGGATGAATTCAAAAATATTTGTAATATGGGTGATTTTCTAACAAGTTTTGTATAGGGACTTAAGGAGGTATTACAATAATATAATGCAAACACAAATGTGATGGATAATCACTAGAAATAAAAAGTAATTGGATTTTTGGTTTTCTTATAGGAAAAATAAAAATACTAAGGTTGGAGGTTACCAATGTATATTTTGTAACTAATGTTACTCTTTGTGATAAATGTTGGAAGGACCTCATTTTATGTATGTCGGATTCAATGATAATTCATAATTGTGATATATGGATTCTTTGGAGAACTTCAACATAGTTATATCTAATTTGAAAAGAAACATGGTGCTCCTAGATGGTCTAAATAAATAAAGGAATTTTATTTATTTGTCATCAAATAGCCTTTGGGATTACACTCCTTCAAGATTTCAATATGTGTGGAATAACAAACACACTGTGTAAAATCATATAGTAGAATAAGTTGAGTAAAATTTTGTTATCTAATATATGGTTGTGGATAGAGTATACAATATCTTCATACATTTTATTGTGAGTAGGATAAGATATAAAACATGTTCTCTTTAGATGTGATTTAGTCAATAATGGTCATCCAAATCCATTTCAATTTTAGTATACATGGATTCAAGAAATTTATGTCTTCCAAATGGTTATATTATGTTATGATGAAACACGATTTGGAGGATCATATTGTACATGTTTGTTCAAGAGATAAAATATTTAAAGGGGTAAAATATATTTAAAATAAAATATTAAATTATTCAAGGTAATAACTTTACAAGAGACAAGAGAAACTAATGGAATGGACCAATATACTTATGCACAAGAAAACTTTATTAAAAAATAAAGAGTTCAATTGGTCCCAAAATATATAGAGATATTGATTAAGGAAGAGGATGAAAACACCATTTTTTATGCTATAGCTAAGATAGATTTAACTCTTTAAGAGTTTCAACTCTCTATGTAAGAATTATTGAGGAAGGAGAAGATATTAGGGAGGGAGCAATTAATTATTTCAAAGGTGTACTTTCAAAATTTGGAAAATATATGAAGGATTAAGATAAGATTTTGAAAAATATTCTATCAGTTCTAACACAAATATAGAATGAAATATTGATGAGAAATATTTTTGTGGAGGATCTAAATGAGTTATTTTTTCGTTCCACTAAGAAGTTTTGATATTTGTTGAAGAGCGATAAATTAGATATAATTGAAGTGGATAGGAAAGAAGGCTATAATAAGAGTGATCTATGCCACCTTTATCACATTGGTTCCTAAGAAAGCTCAGACAAAATATTTTGACAATTTTTGTTTGATAAAACTTTCTAATATGATTTACAAGACTATTAAAAAATACAACAAATATATTGAAAAGCATGTTAAATTACATAATTATTTCTAGAAAAAAATAAAATCAAAACATTACCTAGTATTGCTAGAAATAAAATACATGTAAATATATGGAGTTGTCTTTGGACAATGAATAATCTCACTATGAATTGAATATAATTACACTCTAACCAATAGAAAAATGGTTGGTATGATGGGGTATTTATACCCAAATATAAGTCACCCTTAGGTCAAGGTTATGAGACAAATCTTCGGGAATACAATATTAAAATATTATAGAAGGATATTTTTAATGGTTTACATGGGATCAAAGGGTTAATATGAACAATACAAATACAAAAGTTGACCATGGACTTAAAAAAAACTTAACCAATCTATATTTCAACATATCCCCTTAATATGAACGAGGGACATGGAGAGAGACTCTTACTCGTCATCCCCCCTAAAGGGACATTTGTCCTACACCAAGTAGTGTTGTAGAAAAGTAAAAACATGTCAAAGTTGTTATTAATGATAATTTTTGATACAATACATCAAATATTACAATGTGTATAAAGTTTCCCATATGAGTCGTACAAGAAAAAATTGTATAAACTATTAAAGGAATGGGATAATAAGAACTTAAAACTAAATAAAACCATTACATTATGTGACATCCTCGATATTTATAATATAAAAGAGATGGAGGTGAGAAAATACAATAAGAAATTATTTTTATGCAAAAATACTTTTTGAACAAAATCCTAACATCCCCCCTTATTACATTATTTGAGAGAGCAAATAATGAAATAAATTCCCTCTTTAAATCAAGAGATAAGTGTTCTTTGTTCTTTATATATTTGTGCTCTTTGTGTTGTTATTCTTGTATCAACAAAGGACATGGTTTTATTTAATAATGAATATAAAATATTTCTTTTATTTGATATCACTCTATGATATCCATCCATCCATAATTTAATTGGATTTTGTGTAGCTTTCTATAGGAGTGTCCCAATATTTCTCTTATATATATTTGATTTTTTGACAATATATAGACATGTTTCTTCGTGCTCATAATAGGAATATGGTATTGCATGTAGTACAATTTAAACTAATATACTATCATCAATTATTTCATCCAAACTGTTTATTTTTGCTTTTAATTCTGCTATCTTTTAAATAAAATGTTCCTGTTGGCAGTTTTGCACTATGCTACATTGGGGTTTTTTTTTTTAATTTTGATTGTAATATGAAATATATATTCATATGATGATAAAATAATTTTCTCAATTTAATATATTGCAGTTATTTTTATTTTTTATGCATCCTTCAGCTTGGAAATAAATGGCTTGAAGCACTCTAACGAAAATGGCCTGAAATAATTTAAATCGAATTCCCCATAAAAACGAAGATCGTGCACCCAAAAATGGAGCAAATGCGAAAGAGCTTCAAAATAAAAATGACTAAGTGTTAAAGGCGCTCAAGTTGTAAAATGTCTTTTACCCCAAGGATGGGGAAAAATCCATGTTCACCCCATTGATGGGCGAATGTATCTAAAAGTTTGAGAAGAGCGAAAAAGAGATCCAGGAATCCATTTGCCCCAGGAATAAGGCAAAAGGCCCGTTCACCATTTTTTGATGTCAACATCGTAGAAAAGCATCATTGAAAAGTCAATTCAGGTAGTTAAAAGGTCAAAGTCAGTTTTGCCCTTGTGGAGGGGTAAAAATATCTTTTGCCCTTCCGAGAGGTGAATGTACCAATGAAAGAAAATTTCGGGCGAAGATATTATGAAGGCATTTACGAGCAAATGTGTTGAGAAGATTGTGTTTTCCTAGGAAATAGGGAGACGGTTATTTTCACCTATTGGGAAGGCAAATGTCAATTTTAATAAACAACGTAATATTAGAAATATTGAAGTGCAGATTTCGATTGAAGATTGACTTTGAATGAATGACCAAATTTAATGATGCTAACAAAATGGAAGATATTTTTGTTGTTTTTCATCATTTTTGAAGATGCCTTCTCAACTGTTTTACTCCTCTTGGAGGTGAATTTAATATGGATTAAAATATTAAAGCAATGGTTTATTTCCCAAGGATGAAGGTGGCCAGAATTAAATGCATTCATAAGTTGTTTTCTAGATCGTGATTGCTAGAAGAAGATTTCAAAGGAGAATCTATCACGTTGATGTTTTTGATTTACAAACATTTTGCCTCCATATGTATTTAATGAAAGATGCAAAAATATCTATAAATATTAAGCAAATTTCATTGTAAAGGGGGAAGAATTGGACATTTTGCTTGAAAAATTCCAAAGTTATGTGCATCAATAGAAGAGACTTGGCTTCTGAAATTTGCAAGCATTTTTATGTGTGTGATTTCCTTCTATTTTTAAGCATTTTTGTTTATGCTCATGTTCCTACTATTAAGTTTTAAATTTTATATCCTGGATTTAAAATATTGCTGGGGAGTAAGTTTTGAAATTCTATATCTGGGTCTACAATTCTATATCTCTACAAAGGTGTGAGCGAATTTCTATTGTCTTTCCTATGTTTCATGCTATTATAAAATTTGGTGGAATTCTTCGTGCCAGTCTATTCCAAATCCTACACATTCAGCCTATGGCCATATTTTCCTTTCTTTTCATTATTTTTTCCTTTCCTAAAACTCTAGTATTCGACCAGTTTAGGATTTATCTTGATAGCCAGCCCTCTCTGGAGATTGGCATGGAGGACATTATTTTTCTCTGGTATTTAAATGTTGGGCATGTGTAGGGTGCACAAACGTAGTTTTTATTGATTAGGCAAATATTTTAAAAATAGTTTTTGGCACACTTGGTGTGACCTCAAAAGTTCCACAGCCAAATGGTATTAAGATTTGATGTTTGCCTTCATGTTGTATAGATAGAACATTTGGCAACTTGATTATTCCCAATAATCTCCAAACATGGAAGCATCAGAAGCTGTGCTTTATGAATACAAGACCGAAGGCCAAAAATATCAAAAAACCTATTGAGTTCTATAAAATTGATATCCAAATGTTAGGAGAGCATCCTTAACTAGCCACTTTGTGTCGTGCATTGTCATTTCCTCATACATACCATACATCATATGTAACAACCTTACGGTTAGTCGATGTCTATTTTGCTCCAGTAAGTCCAATTAGTAATGCCACTAGTATTCCTCAAGGTCCACCCCACACACTAGTCTATATGGCTCAGAAACCAACACCACAGCAACCAAGGTAGTTCTCAACATGAAATAGCTCCAAAGCCTTGAATTTTCAAGCCCAAAATTTAGTTCCTCAAGTAGCTTTGAAGGCTTTGCCTACATACGATGGCACTAGCAAGACTTCCTATGAACACATTCAAGATGTGGCTTCTTTAGCTATGATTCATGGTATCATCGATGAAGATATCATGGTAAGGTTATTAGTTTTATCATTGAGGGTAAATATCTTATATTGGTACCGATCATTGCAGCCTACAACCATAGCTACAAGGGATCAGTTAGCGGGGTTTCTGATCAAGAAATTTCATGAGAAAGCTAAACCATTTTCCCTGGTACACCAATTTAAAAATATTCAAAGGCATCTATAAGAGGATATTATTGACTTAAATTTTAGGTTTACTCAAAATTGGTAACGGGTTCCAAAATATCATCGGCCCACGCATGAACAAGCTATGTTCTACTACCTCAGGGCGTTTAGCACAAACATTGTCATGGTCGTACGACAAGACAATGTGACTACATTCCCAGACCTGTATATATAGACACAAAATACTGAATCTGACTTGATTGCTATAGGTAGACTTCCCTCGAAGATGAGTATACCCATTCTTCCTAAACTCCCATAGTATTTGTATTCTAGTGCATTGTCACAGCCCATGCCTGTCATGTACCTAGTTCCCTCATGGAGCTTAAGCTCTCTCTAAATTACTCTAGTTCCTATCTCATAGTTCCCTAATAAAATAATTCCATATTTTCCCACTTTGAAAACACCATAGTTTCCTACCCCTATCCCTTTTCCAATGATTTTAGTGCTACCACTCCCATTGCCATTACCTGCTCCATTGACACCTTTATTGTTCTCGATGCTGCCTACACATTTGAACTCTAATCTATATTTGAAGCTATTACAAGAGGCACAATAAAATAATTCAACACTAAGAACGATATTAAATGAAATTGTAGTGGTAAGGAAGAAATAAGCAGAAGCTAATTTTTGATCGAGAAGATTTCAAACATCATCGATTACTCAAAAACAAGCATCAAGCAGTAAAGGTCCTAAAAGAGGTCCAACAATGCTAGCAAATGAAGAAACTAGCACATCAATGAAAGTGTACTGGTGCTCAAATTACAGTGATCCCCATGGATAAGATACATGCATGGTCCATTTTAACTATGTACAGATGTTAGGCTCTAGCAACAACCACGTTAATATGATAATGGAAGCAAATCATAATTTGATGGTACCTTATTCAGAGCAAGTCTCAGTTCTCATGAGATCTACAAATAAGCTAGTGATCGTAGACCTAGTAAAATTAGAACATTTGAAGGTTACTACAGATCCAAAGGTGTAAAATAAAAGAATGCAATCGCTAATGAAAGTGCCTGATGTAACATCAAAATAGCAGGATTTTGTCTTTTTGTAGTATTTACTACACAAGCCAACTCGATGTAAGACGTATACCAAGGCACCAGTTGTGTAAACTATAGCTCCTTAAGCATCAAATGATGAAAAGGAATAAGCTAAGGAGTGTCTTAAGTACCCATCTATAACTAAGAGATTGAGGGTGGAAGCTACTCAATAGTACCGAGATAAGTACGAGCGAGCAATAGAAGGAAGAGTTCCTAGTGTTTCTAAATATGACATCATGGAAGAAATGAAGAGAATACCAGCAAATATAAGCTTGTATGATGTATTATAGTTGCCTAGGTAGATTGACTTATTGCAGGAGTCTCTCAAGTCTATTAAGGAGAAGAGGAAGAGGTATTATCAAACTATGTTGGCCAAGACACTCTTGAATTCTACCACTGGAAAAAATAGACTATATCCATTCTATTTATCACTTAGAATAGAATGGTGGATTATGCATAACTGTATGATAGAATTCAGTACTGCAACCACTATCATGCCAAGGGTAGTCTGCGAAGCTGTGGGGATGGAATATATGAGGAGTAATCCATGAGTGTTGTAGTTGGATGTCACTCTAGTTAAAATAATGGGGGTAACTAAGGACATCCCCATTGTTCTACATAGCATGCTATAAATTACAGTCATCTAAGAAGTAGTGGTGGTCAACTTGGAACCATACTTTTGTATGTGCTTCTCAAGGAAGTTCACAACAAATCTTGGAGGTTACCTATATTTGGACTATTACCATCTAGAAGTTCTATTCAAGGGAATCAGGATAAATATTTATATTGGGAAACCTTCTACTTTTCATATTAAGAAAATTGAGAAAGAGGAGGAGAAATATATAGGTGCAGTCAACATGATGACTAAATAATTGTAAGAAGTTGATTTTATGGAAGACACACTTGGAAAAATTTACCTAGAAGATGAGTTCTCACTCATGGACTTCAATACAATGATTGAAATTGATATTAGTTGTTACACAATAACCAAACCAGAATAAAGTGAAGGAAAGGTCCCTGATTTCCTCGATCCTATTGAACATCAGTTATGGAAGCTATATTTTGATGGGGCTAGGTGTAAAAATGGTGTAGGGGCTGTTATTGTGCTAATTTCATCCAAAGTACTACAAAAGACTTATTCATATAGGTTAATGTGGAGTTGCACTAATAACATAGTTGAGTACGAAGCACTAAATCTTAGTTTAAAGGAGGAGAAATTGGGTATTAAGAAACTGCAAATATTTGGAGATTATGAGCTCATGGTTAATCAGATCTGAAAAAGGTGTGTGTTTAAACCACATTGCTTGAAATCTTATCGCAACAAGTTATGGGATTTTTTTGAATCCTTTACTGCTTTGAATATTTAGTCAATTCCTCGAGAACAAAATAGATATGCAAATATTTTAGCCTCTCTTGGTGCAAATTATTCCCCTATGGAGCAAGTGGTCAAGAAACCTAAGACAGTTAGGGTAATTTATAGACCCTCAATCCTCGATAAGAACATCTATTGGCAAGTATTTGACAATGATTAGAAGATAGTTAATTTCTTGCTCATGGAAACTATAAGAAGAAAGGGAAGGAATGATGAGGTTTAATATGCGAGTTCCATACATACTAACTAGGTTTTTTTAAGATCATGGGATGGAGATTTTTTGATGGGATAGAATCTATGAAAGTAGGTTTATCGGACTTTTATATTAATTTATCAATAAGCAAGTTTTAAACAATATTGGTAATATTTTAGAACTCATGTGACATAAACCAACTACTAAGGAGAGAAAGCATGTGATATATACCTAAATAAAAGTTTTCATTAATATTTGAAAACCTTTTGTACAATTCATTAATATTAAACATAAATCAAGAGAAAGGAATTGATAAGTGGATTATGGAAAAAATTCATTTCAATATCATCCATGTTTTA
Source organism: Wollemia nobilis (assembly GCA_028583015.1). Taxonomy (NCBI): domain Eukaryota; kingdom Viridiplantae; phylum Streptophyta; class Pinopsida; order Araucariales; family Araucariaceae; genus Wollemia; species Wollemia nobilis. Next base: position 457,622 of record JAQPPZ010001710.1, read on the forward strand.
AGATTAGACTGATTATAAGAGATTGGAAAGTGAAACTAATGGAGGAGATGAAAAATTTAGTCATAAGAAAAAATTCAATATGAAGCAAGGAGATAGTATTGTTGCAGAGACTAAATTAGACCAAGGATTTTTCACTTTCAAGATTTGGTAAAGAAAACCCGTCTTTATCATTAGATGGAAAAGGTTATCATGTTCACTCAAATCAACCATTGAAACAAACAAAGAAGTATACAAGGGATTAGGAATTATAACATGTAATTTTAAATTCAAATTTAATTAAAGATATTAAGGAAGAAGTGGAGAAAAATAATCTTAAGGAAGAAGTGGAGACAAATTTATAAAAGAGAGGGCAAAAGAGATCGAGTGTAATCTAGGTGCATTGTCTTCATTTTCCTTAAGTAGTTTAAAATCATATCCATGAAATAAAATAGAAATTAGTAATTCCTTATGATTTAGGGTTTTAAGAACAACATAATAAATAAAGTATTATGGAGGATATCCATTACAATCTAGGGTTTTTAGGGTAACATAAGAAAGTAAATACTTTGAACAATGGTCTTTGCACTTTAATGGTTCTAGCATGACATAAATAATAAAGTACTTTTAAGGCTATTCCTTACACTTTAGGTTTTCCAATGTGACATAAACCCATAGATGATAAGTTTCATTGTGAACACTGAACAATTTAAAAAATTATGAGAATGGAAAAATACCCACAAAATAAGAACAAAGAGAAAATGAAACTTAGAGGGTTATGTATATATGAAACTAAAAATGAACATAGCATGTGTTAACAATAAGTAGTTCTAAGCTCCCAATTAAAACTAAAAAGTGATAATGAAAAAGGATATGAATAATAATCCTAAGAAAACAATTAACAGGTTGTTTTAATCCTTAATTTATTTAAATAAAATAAACAAAAATAAATAGTGAGGAATGCAAGGATGAATTCAAAAATAATTGTAATATGGGGGATTTTCTAACAAATTTTGTGTAGGGACCTAAGGAGGTATTACAATAATATAATGCAAACACAAATGTGATGGATAATCACTAGAAATAAAAAGTAATTGGATTTTTGGTTTTCTTACAAGAAAAATAAAAATACTAAGGTTGGGGTTACCAATGTATATGTTGTAACTAATGTTACTCTTTGTGATAAATTTTGGAAGGACCTCATTTAATGTATATCGGATTCAATGATAATTCATAATTGTGATCTATGGATTCTTTGGATAACTTCAACATAGTTATATCTACTTCGAAAAGAAAAATGGTGCTCCTAGATGGTATAAATCAATAGAGGAATTTTACTTATTTGTCATCAAATAGCATTTGGGATTACACTCCTTCAAGATTTCAATATATATGGACTAACAAACACACTGTGTAAAATCATATAGTAGAAAAATTTGAGTAAAATTTTGTTATCTAATATATGGTTTTGGATAGAGTATACAATATCTTCATACATTTTGTTGTGAGTAGGATAAGATATAAAACATGTTCTCTTTATATGTGATTTAGTCAATAATGGTCATCCAAGTCCATTTCAATTTTAGTATACACGGATCCAAGGAATTTATGTCTTCCAAATGGTTATATTATGTTATGATGAAACAAGATTTGGAGGATCATATTGTACATGTTTGTTCAAGAGATAAAATATTTAAAGGGGTTAAATAGATTTAAAATAAAATATTAAATTATTCAAGGTAATAAATTTACAAGAGACAAGAGAAACTAATGGAATGGACCAATATACTTATGCACAAGAAAAATTTATTAAAAAATAAAGATTTCAATTGGTCGCAAAATATATAGAGATATGGATTAAGGAAGAGGATGAAAACACCATTTTTTATGCTATAGCTAAGATAGATTTGACTCTTTAAGAGTTTCAACTCCATATGTTAGAAGTATTGAGGAAGGAGAAGATATTTGGGAGGGAGCAATTAATTATTTCAAAGGTGTACTTTCAAAAGTTGCAAAATATATGAAGGATCAATATAATATTTTGAAAAATATTCTATCAGTTCTAACACAAATATAGAACGAAATATTGATGAGAAATATTTTTGTGGAGGATCTAAATGAGTTACTTTTTCTTTCCACTACGAAGTTTTGATATTTTTTGAAGAGCGATAAATTAGATATAATTGAAGTGGATAGGAAAGAAGGCTATAATAAGAGTGATCTATGCCACCTTTATCACATTGGTTCCTAAGAAAGCTTAGACAAAATATTTTGACAATTTTTGTTTGATAAAACTTTTAATATGATTTACAAGACTATTAAAAAATACAACAAATATATTGAAAAGCATGTTAAATTACATAATTATTTCTAGCAAAAAAATAAAATCAAAACATTACCCAGTATTGCTAGAAATAAAATACATGTAAATATATGGAGTTGTCTTTGGACAATGAATAATCTCACTATGAATTGAATATAATTACACTCTAACCAATAGAAAAATGGTTGGTATGATGGGGTATTTATACCCAAATATAAGTCACCCTTAGGTCAAGGTTATGAGACAAATCTTTGGGAATACAATATTAAAATATTATAGAAGGATATTTTTAGTGGTTTACATGGGATCAAAGGGTTAATATGAACAATACAAATACAAAAGTTGACCATGGACTTAAAAAAAACTTAACCAATCTATATTTCAACATATCCCCTTAATATGAACGAGGGACATGGAGAGAGACTCTTACTCGTCATCCCCCTAAAGGGACATTTGTCCTACACCAAGTAGTGTTGTAGAAAAGTAAAAAAATGTCAAATTTGTTATTAATGATAATTTTTGATACAATACATCAAATATTACAATGTGTATAAAGTTTCCCATACGAGTCCTACAAGAAAAAATTGTATAAACTATTAAAGGAATGGGATAATGACGGGGCACCGGAAACCAACACTTCAAGAAACTTGCCTTTTCATTAAAAATTAAAAAAAAAATTTACAGGCTTGAATGAAACAGCCCACAGGCTTTACAATGGCCGAGTTCGGCTCTGTTCTTCCACTGTACCACTCTCCCGTTCTCCGGTCCCCCTCCCCTTCTCTCTGTCCATACAAAATTTTGGGTTTTTTTTTTTATCGAGGCCTCCGATCCTCCCGGCAATCAATGCCACCACCTAACAGAAATTCCCAATTCAAATTTCCCCCCTTGTCGAAGCTTCAAAATTCTTGATCATAAATGGGCCACCGCCCGATCTGCACTGCTGCTCGCATTCATGGTCTTCCTCGACCTGCAACCACCGCCGTACCCTGTACTACCGTCTCCTCCATACCGGCCATGCCCTGTTACAGTTGTTTTTCGTAAAACGCATCCGAAATATGGTTCTCTCCCTTTAATGCATGCGGCTGCAAATTTAAATTCAATGATACGTGGCCTCCATCTTCACTTGGATACACGTATTCTCCCGCATGCAAAATTTGCCATGCCTCCTCCTGGATGTAAAATATTTCAAACACGTGTCCTTCATAATTTTCAAGCTACACGTGGCTATCCACGTGTTAAATCCGGCCTTGCTCGACCGTCCACCATTCCCCTTTCGGGCCTTACCCTGCTCTTTATTTTCTTCAACTTTCGTGGTTGTCCATTTTTGTGCCACGTGTCGGCCTTTGGTTGGCCGCGATATCGTGATAGGTCGCGAAATCGCGACCTGTCGCGATATCGCGACCGAAAGTGCCTCCTCTACGTCGAGCTCTTTGGGGTCGCGAAATCGCGACAAGTCACGATTTCGCGACCCCCTCTTCTCCTTCCGCCTTTGTTTTGAAGACCGTCGCGATATCGCGACGTCGCGATATCGCGACAACTTACACTCCTCCCCGCTGCTTTGCAAAACGGTCGCGATATCGCGACGGAACCCGCCAAACAATACACTGCAACTTTTGGGGTCGCGATTTCGTGACCCCTCTCCCTTTTGCCTTAAAACTTCTTCCAACCAAGAATTGCCCCACAGAACCTTACTCAACACTGAAGTAAATCGATCAAAATGCAAATAACTTAGAAAAGAAACTTGTAAGATGCAAGGTTGTTTTACCGTCTCCGGATGCTCCTGCATCAGACACCCGGGGTAGATAGAGAAGTGATCTTCACTTCGGTGTTGTCTAGTCACCGCTTTCAGCAACATCTTCCGACATTTACCTGCTTCTGTAACCTGTTCAAATCCCGCTTCTTGGCAAGAAAATTTTCTGCCCTCTACCAGACAAATTCTGGCATTACTGCACACCTTCTCATCTTCGGTCTGCAATGGCTTCAACTTGTGCCGCATTCCATCTTTCACCAAGGAATAAGTATTTGCACGGCCATCATGCACTGCACTCCGATCAAACTGCCATGGCCTGCCCAACAGTAAATGGCATGCATCCATGGGGAATACATCACACAGGACTTCATCCCGGTATCTCCCGATCTGGAACGTGACTAAACACTGTTCCCGGACCCAAGCTCTGTGGTCCTTCCGCAACCACGCAATCCGGTATGGATGCGGGTGCCTCCTCCTTTCCAGCTGCAACTTAGTGACCATCTCCTCGAAAACCAAGTTGTCGGTACTCCCATTGTCTATAATCACATTACAGACTTTGCCCGCACTTTTGCACCGGGTGCGGAACAAACTTCTCCTCTGCTTGGACTTGTCTTCCTCCACCAGCATGGTCCTTCTCACAATCATGGCTTCTCCCTTTTTAGCTTCTTCAGAATGCTCTGAGTCAGCATCTTCAACTGCCACAACTGCTCTGGCAGGACCCACTTGCTTCTTGCCTGTCCTTTCTTGGTGTTGTGGGCACTCAAATGCCCGGTGTCCTTCTTCTTCGCAGTGGAAACATGTTCCTCGGAACACTCCCCTTCCATACCCGCGTCCAGATCTACCTCTTCCTCTTGGGTAGCCATCATCCTGAACTTGTGGTTTGGATTCTTCATCTTCTTCTTTCTGACCTTGGCTGCTGCTCTCCTCTTCCTTCTTCTCTTCCTTTCCTTCTTTCTTTCCACCGTTCTTTCCTCCCGGCCCTTTTGCTTTTTGCTTGTTGTCAAACCTTCTGTTCAACTTTTCTTCCACCTTTAGAGCAAACTGGTAAGCATCTTCTATGGTGCTTACCCGAACCAAACTCAACTCCTCCTGAACACTGGGCCTCAACCCATTAATGTAACGGGCCACTTTTTCCTTACTTGCTTCCAAATGCCCGGTTCTGATGGAGATTTTGTAAAATTCCTCCGTATATTCTTGAACTGTTCTGTTCATCTGCCTCAAGCTTTGCATTTTTCGTAACAGGTCCAGTTCATAGTCAACGGGGATGAACTGTCTTTTTAATTTCTCCACCATTCTATCCCACCTGGTTATCCGCTCTTTTCCTCTTCGGTTCCTCTCCAACTGTACCCCCTTCCACCATATGCTAGCATGACCCTTCAGTCGGGTCTTAGAAAATCTGACCCGGTTAGGGTCTTCAACCTCTTCGTATTCAAAATATTCTTCTAAATCATTCACCCAGTCTATCAACTCCTCTGGGTTCAAGTTCCCGAAATACGTAGGAACTTCTAACTTCGGCCTCTTCCCGATCTGGGATATGGCCTTGTACAATCTGGCTCGGGCCGGATCTACATCTTCTTCCTCTTCTTCAAACTCATTCTCCTCTTCCACTTCATCCTCACTGTCTGCATCCCTTCTCGGCTCACGTCCTCTGCGTAGCTCTTCTTGCAGGGCCTGGACTTGCCGCTGCAATGCCCAAAAATCTTCCGCTGCCATGCCTCTTCCACCCATCGGGTTTCTTCTCGGAGGCATCTTCACCCAAACTCAAACCCTCCCACACGTCCTGGTACAACTGCCTCTCTCCTTCGGTGGTCTGTTGTACGCTCAGGAACTCCTGCTCTGATACCACTGACGGGGCACCGGAAACCAACACTTCAAGAAACTTGCCTTTTCATTAAAAATTAAAAAAAAAATTTACAACTTGAATGAAACAGCCCGCAGGCTTTACAATGGCCGAGTTCGGCTCTGTTCTTCCACTGTACCACTCTCCCGTTCTCCGGTCCCCCTCCCCTTCTCCGTCCATACAAAATTTTGGGTTTTTTTTTTTTTATCGAGGCCTCCGATCCTCCCGGCAATCAATGCCACCACCTAACAGAAATTCCCAATTCAAATTTCCCCCCTTGTCGAAGCTTCAAAATTCTCGATCATAAATGGGCCACCGCCCGATCTGCACTGTTGCTCGCATTCATGGTCTTCCTCGACCTGCAACCGCCGTCGTACCCTGTACTGCCGTCTCCTCCATACCGGCCATGCCCTGTTACAGTTGTTTTTCGTAAAACGCATCCGAAAGATGGTTCTCTCCCTTTAATGCACGCGGCTGCAAATTTAAATTCAATGATACGTGGCCTCCATCTTCACTTGGATACACGTATTCTCCCGCGTGCAAAATTTGCCATGCCTCCTCCTGGATGTAAAATATTTCAAACACGTGTCCTTCATAATTTTCAAGCTACACGTGGCTATCCACGTGTTAAATCCGGCCTTGCTCGACCGTCCACCATTCCCCTTTCGGGCCTTACCCTGCTCTTTATTTTCTTCAACTTCCGTGGCTGTCCATTTTTGCGCCACGTGTCGGCCTTTGGTTGGCCGCGATATCGTGACAGGTCGCGAAATCGTGACCTATCGTGATATCGCGATCGGAAGCGCCTCCTCTACGTCGAGCTCTTTGGGGTCGCAAAATCGTGACAAGTCACGATTTCGTGACCCCCTCTTCTCCTTCCGCCTTTGTTTTGAAGACCGTCGCGATATCGCGACGTCGCGATATCGCGACAACTTACACTCCTCCCCGTTGCTTTGCAAAACGGTCGCGATATCGCGACCGAAACCTGCCAAACAATACACTGCAACTTTTGGGGTCGCGATTTCGTGACCCCTCTCCCTTTTGCCTTAAAACTTCTTCCAACCAAGAATTGCCCCACAGAACCTTACTCAAAATTGAAGTAAATCGATCAAAATGCAAATAACTTAGAAAAGAAACTTGTAAGATGCAAGGTTGTTTTACCGTCTCCGGATGCTCCTGCATCAGATAATAAGAACTTAAAACTAAATAAAACCATTACATTATGTGACATCCTCGATATTTATAATATAAAAGAGATGGAGGTGAGAAAATACAATAAGAAATTATTTTTATGCAAAAATACTTTTTGAACAAAATCCTAACATCCCCCCTTATTACATTATTTGAGAGAGCAAATAATGAAATAACTTCCCTCTTTAAATCAAGAGATAAGTGTTCTTTGTTCTTTATATATTTGTGCTCTTTGTGTTGTTATTCTTGTATCAACAAAGGACATGGTTATATTTAATAATGAATATAAAATATTTCTTTTATTTGATATCACTCTATGATATCCATCCATCCATAATTTAATTGGATTTTGTGTAGCTTTCTATAGGAGTGTCCCAATATTTCTCTTATATATATTTGATTTTTTGACAATATATAGACATGTTTCTTCGTGCTCATAATAGGAATATGGTATTGCATGTAGTACAATTTAAAATAATGTACTATCATCAATTATTTCATCCAAACTGTTTAGTTTTGCTTTTAATTCTACTATCTTTTAAAGAAAATGTTCCTGTTGGCAGTTTTGCACTACGCCACATTGGGGTTTTTTTTTTTTTTTTTGATTGTAATATGAAATATATATTCATATGATGATACAATAATTTTCTCAATTTAATATATTGTAGTTATTTTTATTTTTTATGCATCCTTCAGCTTGGAAATAAATGGCTTGAAGCACTCTAACGAAAATGGCCTGAAATAATTTAAATCGAATTTCCCACAAAAACGAAGATCGTGCACCCAAAAATGGAGCAAATGCGAAAGAGCTTCAAAATAAAAATGACTAAGTTTTAAAGGCGCTCAATTTGTAAAATGTCTTTTACCCCAAGGATGGGGCAAAATCCATGTTCACCCCATTGATGGGCGAATGTATCTAAAAGTTTGAGAAGAGCGAAAAAGAGATCCAGGAATCCATTTGTCCCAGGAATAAGGCAAAAGGCCCGTTCACCATTTTTTGAGGTCAACATCGAAGAAAAGCATCATTGAAAAGTCAATTCAGGTAGTTAAAAGGTCAAAGTCAATTTTGCCCTTGTGGAGGGGTAAAAATATCTTTTGCCCTTCCAAGAGGTGAATGTACCAATGAAAGAAAATTTCGGGCGAAGATATTATGAAGGCATTTACGAGCAAATGTGTTGAGAAGATTGTGTTTTCCTAGGAAAGAGGGAGACAGTTATTTTCACCTATTGGGAAGGCAAGTGTCAATTTTAATAAACAACGTAATATTAGACAATATTGAAGTGCATATTTCGATTGAAGATTCACTTTGAATGAATGACCAAATTTAATGATGCTAACAAAATGGAAGAAATTTTTGTTGATTTTCATTATTTTTGAAGATGCCTTCTCAACGGTTTTACTCCCTCTTCGAGGTGAATTTAATATGGATTAAAATATTAAAGCAATGGTTTATTTCCCAAGGATGAAGGTGGCCAAAATTAAATGCATTCATAAGTTGTTTTCTAGATCGTGATTGCTAGAAGAAGATTTCAAAGGATAAACTATCACATTGATGTTTTTGATTTACAAACATTTTGCCTCCATATGTATTTAATGAAAGACGCAAAAATATCTATAAATATTAAGCAAATTTCATTGTAAAGGGGGAAGAATTGGACATTTTTCTTGAAAACTTCCAAAGTTATGTGCATCAATAGAAGAGACTTGTCTTCTGAAATTTGTAAGCATTTTTATGTGTGTGATTTCCTTCTATTTTTAAGCATTTTTGTTTATGCTCATGTTCCTGCTCTTAAGTTTTAAATTCTATATCTGGATTTAAAATATTGCTGGTGAGTGAGTAAGTTTTGAAATTCTATATCTGGGTCTACAATTCTATATCTCTATAAAGGTGTGAGCAAATTTATATTGTCTTTCCTATGTTTCATGCTATTATAAAATTTGGTGGAATTCTTCGTGCCAGTCTATTCCAAATCCTACACATTCAGCCTATGGCCATATTTTCCTTTCTTTTCATTATTTTTTCCTTTCCTAAAACTCTAGTATTCGACCAGTTTAGGATTTATCTTGATAGCCAGCCCTCTCTGGATATTGGCATGGAGGACATTCTTTTTCTCTGGTATTTAAATGTTGGCCATGTGTAGGGTGCACAAACGTAGTTTTTATTGATTAAGAAAATATTTTAAAAATAGTTTTTGGCACGCTTGGTGTGACCTCAAAAGTTCCATAGCCAAATGGTATTAAGATTTGATGTTTGCCTTCATGTTGTATAGATAGAACATTTGGCAACTTGATTATTCCCAATAATCTCCAAACATGGAAGCATTAGAAGCTGCGCTTCATGAATACAAGACCGAAGGCCAAAATTATCAAAAAACCTAATGAGTTCTATAAAATTGATATCCAAATGTTAGGAGAGCATCCTTAACTAGCCACTTTGTTTCGTGTATTATCATTTCCTCATACATACCATACATCATCTATAACAACCTTACGGTTAGTCGATGTCTTTTTTGCTTCAGTAAGTCCAATTAGTAATGCCACTAGTATTCCTCAAGGTCCACCCCACACACTAGTCCATATGGCTCAGAAACCACCACCACAACAACCAAGGTAGTTCTCAGCATGAAATAGCTCCAAAGCCTTGAATTTTCAAGCCCAAAATTTAGTTCCTCAAGTAGCTTTGAAGGCTTTGCCTACATACGATGGCACTAGCAAGACTTCCTATGAACACATTCAAGATGTGGCTTCTTTAGCTATGATTCATGGTATCATCGATGAAGATATCATGGTAAGGTTATTAGTTTTATCATTGATGGGAAATATCTTATATTGGTACAGATCGTTGCAGCATACAACCATAGCTACAAGGGATCAGTTAGCGGGGTTGCTGATCAAGAAATTTCATGAGAAAGCTAAACCATTTTCCCTGGTACACCAATTTGAAAATATTCAAAGGCATCTATAAGAGGAGATTGTTGACTTAAATTTTAGGTTTACTCAAAATTGGTAACGGGTTCCCTCGAAGACCGAATCTGACTTGATTGCTATATGTAGACTTCCCTCGAATATGACTATACCCATTCTTCCTGAACTCCCATAGTATTTGTATTCTAGTGCATTGTCACAGCCCATGCCTGTCATGTACCTAGTTCCCTCATGGAGCTCAAGCTATCTCTAAATTACTCCAGTTCCTATCTCGTAGTTCCCTAATAAAATCCTTCCATATTTTCCCACTTTGAAAACACCACAGTTTCCTACCCCTATCCCTTTTCCAATGCTTTCAGTGCGACCACTCCCATTGCCATTACTTTCTCCATCGATACTTTTACTGTTCTCGATGCTGCCTACACATTTGAACTCTAATCTGTATTTGAAGCTATTACAAGAGGCACAATAAAATAATTCCACACTAAGAATGATATTAAATGAAATTGTAGTGGTAAGGAAGAAATAAGCATAAGCTAATTTTTGATCGAGAAGATTTCAAACATCACCGATTACTCAAAAACAAGCATCAAGCAGTAAAGGTCCTAAAAGAGGTCCAACAATGCTAGCAAATGAAGAAACTAGCACATCAATGAAAGTGTACAGTGATCCCCATGGATAAGATACATGCATGGTCCATTTTAACTATGTACAGATGTTAGGTTCTAGCAACAACCACATTAATATGATAATGGAAGCAAATCATAATTTGATGGTACCTTATTCAGAGCAAGTCTCAGTTCTCATGAGATTTACAAATAAGCTAGTGATCGTAGACCCAGTAAAATTAGAACCTTTGAAGGTTACTATAGATCCAAAGGTGCAAAATAAAAGAATGCAATCGCTAATGAAAGTGCCTGATGTAACATCAAAATAGAAGGATTTTGTCTTTTTGAAGTATTTACTACACAAGCCAACTCGATGTAAGACGTATACCAAGGCACCAGTTGTGTAAACTATAGCTCCTCAAGCATCAAATGAGGAAAAGGAATAAGCTAAGGAGTGTCTTAAGTACACATCTATAACTAAGAGATAGAGGGTGTAAGCTACTCAATAGTACCGAGATAAGTACGAGCGAGCAATAGAAGGAAGAATTTCTAGTGTTTCTAAATATGACATCATGGAAGAAATGAAGAGAATACCAGCAAATATAAGCTTGTATGATGTATTATAGTTTCCTGGGTAGATTGACTTATTGCAGGAGTCTCTCAAGTCTATTAAGGAGAAGAGGAAGAGGTATTATCAAACTATGTTGGCCAAGACACTCTTGAATTCTACCACTGGAAAAAATAGACTATATCCATTCTATTTATCACTTAGAATAGAATGGTGGATTATGCATAACTGTATGATAGATTTTAGTACTGCAACCACTATCATGCCAAGGGTAGTCTACGAAGCTGTGGGGATGGAATATATGAGGAGTAATCCATGAGTGTTGTAGTTGGATGGCACTATAGTTAAAATAATGGGGGTAACTAAGGACATCCCCATTGTTCTACATAGCATGCTATAAATTACAGTCATCTAAGAAGTAGTGGTGGTCAACTTGGAACCATACTTTTGCATGTGCTTCTCAAGGAATTTCACAACAAATCTTGGAGGTTACCTATATTTGGATTATTACCATCTAGAAGTTATATTCAAGTGAATACATATTTATATTGAGAAACCTTCTACTTTTCATATTAAGAAAATTGAGAAAGAGGAGGAGAAATATATAGGTGCAGTCAACATGATGACTAAATAATTGTAAGAAGTTGATTTTATGGAAGACACACTTGGAAAACTTTACCTTGAAGATGAGTTCTCACTCATGGACTTCAATACAATGATTGAAATTGATATTAGTTGTTACACAATAACCAAACCAGAATAAAGTGAAGGAAAGGTCACTCATTTCCCTGATCCTATTGAACATCAGTTATGGAAGCTATATTTTTATGGGGCTAGGTGTAAAAATGGTGTAGGGGCTGGTGTTGTGCTAATTTCCTCAAAAGTACTACAAAAGACTTATTCATATAGGTTAATGTGGAGTTGCACTAATAACGTAGTTGAGTACGAAGCACTAAATCTTAGTTTAAAGGAGGAGAAATTGGGTATTAAGAAACTGCAAATATTTGGAGATTATTAGCTCATGGTTAATCAGATCTGAAAAAGGTGTGTGTTGAAACCACATTGCTTGAAATCTTATCGCAACAAGTTATGGGATTTGTTTGAATCCTTTACTGCTTTGAATATTTAGTCAATTCCTCGAGAACAAAATAGATATGCAAATATTTTAGCCTCTCTTGGTGCAAATTATTCCCCTATGGAGCAAGTGGTCAAGAAACCTAAGACAGTTAGGGTAATTTATAGACCCTCAATCCTCGATAAGAACATCTATTGGCAAGTATTTGACAATGATTAGAAGATAGTTAATTTCTTGCTCGTGGAAACTATAAGAAGAAAGGGAAGGAATGATGAGGTTTAATATGCGAGTTCCATACATACTAACTAGGCTTTTTTAAGATCATGGGATGGAGATTTTTTGATGGGATAGAATCTATGAAAGTAGGTTTATCGGACTTTTATTTTAATTTATCAATAAGCAAGTTTTAAACAATATTGGTAATATTTTAGAACTCATGTGACATAAACCAACTACTAAGGAGAGAAAGCATGTGATATATACCTAAATAAATGTTTTCATTAATATTTGAAAACCTTTTGTACAATTCATTAATATTAAACATAAATCAAGAGAAAGGAATTGATAAGTGGATTATGGAAAAAATTCATTTCAATGTCATCCATGTTTTAAGATTAGACTGATTATAAGAGATTGGAAAGTGAAACTAATGGAGGAGATAAAAAATTTAGTCATAAGAAAAAATTCAAGATGAAGCAAGGAGATAGTATTGTTGTAGAGACTAAATTAGACCAAGGATTTTTCACTTTCAAGATTTGGTAAAGAAAACCCGTCTTTATCATTAGATGGAAAAGGTTATCATGTTCACTCAAATCAACCATTGAAACAAACAAAGAAGTATACAAGGGATTAGGAAGTATAACATGTAAGTTTAAATTCAAATTTAATTAAAGATATTAAGGAAGAAGTGGAGACAAATTTATAAAAGAGAGGGCAAAAGAGATCGAGTGTAATCTAGGTGCATTGTCTTCATTTTCCTTAAGTAGTTTAAAATCATATCCATGAAATAAAATAGAAATTAGTGATTCCTTATGATTTAGGGTTTTAAGAACAACATAATAAATAAAGTATTATGGAGGATATCCATTACAATCTAGGGTTTTTAGGGTAACATAAGAAAGTAAATACTTTGAACAATGGTCTTTGCACTTTAATGGTTCTAGCATGACATAAAGAATAAAGTACTTTTAAGGCTATTCCTTACACTTTAGGTTTTCCAATGCGACATAAACCCATAGATGATAAGTTTCATTGTGAACACTAAACAATTTAAAAAATTATGAGAATGGAAAAATACCCTCAAAATAAGAACAAAGAGAAAATGAAACTTAGAGCGTTATGTATATATGAAACTAAAAATGAACATAGCATGTGTTAACAATAAGTAGTTCTTAGATCCCAATTAAAACTAAAAAGTGATAATGAAAAAGGATATGAATAATAATCCTAAGAAAACAATTAACAGGTTGTTTCAATCCTTAATTTATTTAAATAAAATAAACAAAAATAAATAGTGAGGAATGCAAGGATGAATTCAAAAATAATTGTAATATGGGGGATTTTCTAACAAATTTTGTGTAGGGACCTAAGGAGGTATTACAATAATATAATGCAAACACAAATGTGATGGATAATCACTAGAAATAAAAAGTAATTGGATTTTTGGTTTTCTTACAGGAAAAATAAAAATACTAAGGTTGGGATTACCAATGTATATGTTGTAACTAATGTTACTCTTTGTGATAAATGTTGGAAGGACCTCATTTTATGTATATCGGATTCAATGATAATTCATAATTGTGATCTATGGATTCTTTGGATAACTTCAACATAGTTATATCTACTTCGAAAAGAAAAATGGTGCTCCTAGATGGTATAAATCAATAGAGAAATTTTACTTATTTGTCATCAAATAGCATTTGGGATTACACTCCTTCAAGATTTCAATATATATGGACTAACAAACACACTGTGTAAAATCATATAGTAGAAAAATTTGAGTAAAATTTTGTTATCTAATATATGGTTTTGGATAGAGTATACAATATCTTCATACATTTTGTTGTGAGTAGGATAAGATATAAAACATGTTCCCTTTATATGTGATTTAGTCAATAATGGTCATCCAAGTCCATTTCAATTTTAGTATACACGGATCCAAGAAATTTATGTCTTCCAAATGGTTATATTATGTTATGATGAAACAAGATTTGGAGGATCATATTGTACATGTTTGTTCAAGAGATAAAATATTTAAAGGGGTAAAATAGATTTAAAATAAAATATTAAATTATTCAAGATAATAAATTTACAAGAGACAAGAGAAACTAATGGAATGGACCAATATACTTATGCACAAGAAAAACTTATTAAAAAATAAATATTTCAATTGGTCCCAAAATATATAGAGATATGGATTAAGGAAGAGGATGAAAACACCATTTTTATGCTATAGCTAATATAGATTTGACTCTTTAAGAGTTTCAACTCTATATGTTAGAAGTATTGAGGAAGGAGAAGATATTAGGGAGGGAGCAATTAATTATTTCAAAGGTGTACTTTCAAAATTTGGAAAATATATGAAGGATCAATATAATATTTTGAAAAATATTCTATCAGTTCTAACACAAATATAGAACGAAATATTGATGAGAAATATTTTTGTGGAGGATCTAAATGAGTTACTTTTTCTTTCCACTACGAAGTTTTGATATTTTTTGAAGAGCGATAAATTAGATATAATTGAAGTGGATAGGAAAGAAGGCTATAATAAGAGTGATCTATGCCACCTTTATCACATTGGTTCCTAAGAAAGCTCAGACAAAATATTTTGACAATTTTTGTTTGATAAAATTTTCTAATATGATTTACAAGACTATTAAAAAATACAACAAATATATTGAAAAGGATGTTAAATTACATAATTATTTCTAGCAAAAAAATAAAATCAAAACATTACCCAGTATTTCTCGAAATAAAATACATGTAAATATATGGAGTTGTCTTTGGACAATGAATAATCTCACTATGAATTGAATATAATTACACTCTAACCAATAGAAAAATGGTTGGTATGATGGGGTATTTATACCCAAATATAAGTCACCCTTAGGTCAAGGTTATGAGACAAATCTTCGGGAATACAATATTAAAATATTATAGAAGGATATTTTTAATGGTTTACATGGGATCAAAGGGTTAATATGAACAATACAAATACAAAAGTTGACCATGGACTTAAAAAAAACTTAACCAGTCTATATTTCAACATATCCCCTTAATATGAACGAGGGACATGGAGAGAGAGTCTTACTCGTCATCCCCCCTAAAGGGACATTTGTCCTACACCAAGTAGTGTTGTAGAAAAGTAAAAACATGTCAAAGTTGTTATTAATGATAATTTTTGATACAATACATCAAATATTACAATGTGTATAAAGTTTCCCATATGAGTCGTACAAGAAAAAATTGTATAAACTATTAAAGGAATGGGATAATAAGAACTTAAAACTAAATAAAACCATTACATTATGTGACATCCTCGATATTAAAGAGATGGAGGTGAGAAAATACAATAAGAAATTAATTTTATGCAAAAATACTTTTTGAACAAAATCTTAACATCCCCCCTTATTACATTATTTGAGAGAGAAAATAATGAAATAACTTCCCTCTTTAAATAAAGAGATAAGTAATCTTTGTTATTTATATATTTGTGCTCTTTGTGTTGTTATTTTTGTATCAACAAAGGACATGGTTTTCTTTAATAATGAATATAAAATATTTCTTTTATTTGATATCACTCTATGATATCCATCCATAATTTAATTGGATTTTGTGTAGCTTTCTATAGGAGTGTCCCAATATTTCTCTTATATATATTTGAATTTTTGACAATATATACACAGGTTTCTTCTTGCTCATAATAGGAATATGGTAGTGCATATAGTACAATTGAAAGTAATATACTATCATCAATTATTTCATTCAAACTGTTTAGTTTTGCTTTTAATTTTTCTATCTTTTAAAGAAAATTTTCCTGTTGGCAGTTTTGCATTATGCCACATTGGGGTTTTTTAAAATTTTGATTGTAATATGAAATATATATTCATATGATGATACAATAATTTTCTCAATTTAATATATTACAATTATTTTTATTTTTTATGCATCCTTCAACTTAGAAATAAATGGCTTGAAGCAATATAATGAAAATGACATGAAATAATTTATATCGAATTGCCCACAAAAACGAAGATCGTGCACCCAGAAATGGAGCAAAGGCGAAAGAGCATCAAAAGAAAAATGACTAAGTGTTAAAGGCACTCAAGTTGTAAAATGTCTTTTACCCCAAGGATGGGGTGAATGCCATGTTCACCCCATTGATGGGCGAACGTATCTAAAAGTTTGGGAAGAGCAGCAAAGAGATCTAGGAATCCGTTTGCCCCAAGAATAAGGCAAAAGGCCCGTTCGCCCTTATTTGAGGTGAACATCATAGAAAATCATTGTTTAAAATTCAATTCGGGTAGTTGAAAGGTCAAAGTAAGTTTTGCCCTTGTGGAGGGGTAAAAATACCTTTTACCC
The DNA here is from genome assembly GCA_028583015.1 of Wollemia nobilis. Taxonomy (NCBI): domain Eukaryota; kingdom Viridiplantae; phylum Streptophyta; class Pinopsida; order Araucariales; family Araucariaceae; genus Wollemia; species Wollemia nobilis. The sequence continues at coordinate 474,459 of JAQPPZ010001710.1, forward strand.
TTTTGAGAGGTGAATGTACCAATGAAAGGAAATTTTGGGCAAAGATATTATGAAGGCATTAACGGGCGAATGTGTTGTGTTTTCCTAGGAAAGAGGGTGACGGTTCTTTTCACCTATTGGGAAGGCGAACGCCAATTTTGATAAATGATGTAATCTTAGGCAATATTGAAGTGCAAATTTCGATTGAATATTGACTTTGAATGAATGACCAAATTTAATGATGCTAAAAAAATGGAAGATATTTTTTTTTATTTTCATCATTTTTGAAGATGCCTTCTCAACGGTTTTTCTCCCTCTTCGAGGTGAATTTAATATGGATTAAAATATTAAAACAATGGTTTATTTTTCGAGGATGAAGGTGGCCAAAATTAAATGCATTCAAAAGTTATTTTCCATATCGTGATTGCTAGAAGAAGACTTCAAAGGAGAAACTATCATGCTGATGTCTTTGATTTACAAATATTTTTCCTTCATTTCTATTTAATGAAAGATGCAAAAACCTCTATAAATATTAAGCAAATTTCATTGTAAAGGGGGAAGAATTGAACATTTTGCGAGAAAACTTCCTAAGTTCTCTGCATCAATAGAAGAGACTTGGCTTATGAAATTTGCAAGCATTTTTATGTGTGTGATTTCCTTCTATTTTTAAGCATTTTTGTTTATGCTCATGTTCCTGCTCTTAAGTTTCAAATTCTATAACTGGATTTAAAATATTGCTGGTGAGAGTAAGATTTGAAATGCGATCTGGGGGTTATCTCTGCAAAGGTGTGAGCAAATTTCTATTGTATTTCCTATGTTTCATGCTATTATAAAATTTGGTGGAATTCTTCTTGCTAGTCTATTTCAAATCCTACACATTCAGCCTATGGCCATATTTTCCTTTCTTTTTGTTATTTTTTCCTTTCCTACAACTCTAGTCTTCAACCAGTGTAGGATTTATCTTGATAGCCAACCCTCTCTGGAGATTGGCATGGAGGACATTCCTTTTCTCTGGTCTTTCAATGTTGGCCGTGTTTAGGGAGTACAAACATAGTTTTTATTGATTAGGCAGATATTTGACAAATAGTTTTTGGTATGCCTAGTGTGACATCAAAAGTTCCACAGTAAAATGGTATTAATATTTGATGTTTGCCTTCGTGTTTTATAGTTAGATCATCTATCAACTTGATTATTCCCAGGAATATCCAAACATGAAAGTAGCAAAAGCTATGCTTCATGAATACAAGATCGAAGGCCAAAAATCTCAAAAATCCTATTGAGTTCTATAAAATTGA